>VZRF01012741.1:1348695-1502812 GCA_013396875.1 Vireo altiloquus | reverse complement strand
TCTTATTATTATTATTATTTTGGTTGCGATAGAGACTTTTTTTTGTTTTTATTTTTTTTTGCCTTCGCTCTCTTTCCCTCCTCCCTCCCCCGATGAACCTCTCTCCTCGCTCTGCACTTTGCACGAGAGAGCCCAGAGGAAAGGCATCATGAAGTGTTAAAAATAACAAAACAATACAACAACAACAACAAATTTACTCGCAACAACACCAGCTAACACTTCCAGCTGCGGTTCGCGAGCTGCGAAAGAGAGCGAGAGGAGAGAGAGAGAAGGGAGGGAGAGAGGAGAGAAAAAAAAAAAAAAATCCCTCTATGCAAAAGGCGAATAGCGAGAGCCCCGCGCTCTGATGCATCAGCGGAGCCTCTGCGAGGGATAACGCGGAGCGGGAGAGGAGCCGCCGGGGCGGACCGGAGCGGAGGCAGAGCAGGAGAGTGGAGCGGAGCTCGCCAAAAATCAAGCTGGCTCACCCGGTGGCGACTCAGAGCAGCCCCCTCGCTCCCGGAGCGCACCCTTTCTGGAGGACTCTCGGCAGCAAAAGGATGGCATCAGAGCTGGCGATGAGCAGCTCCGACCTGCCCACCAGTCCCCTGGCCATGGAATATGTTAATGACTTCGATCTGATGAAGTTTGAAGTGAAAAAGGAGCCGGTGGAGACCGATCGCATTATCAGCCAGTGCGGCCGCCTGATCGCCGGGGGATCGCTCTCCTCCACCCCGATGAGCACGCCCTGCAGCTCCGTGCCCCCGTCCCCCAGCTTCTCGGCGCCCAGCCCCGGCTCCGGCTCCGACCAGAAGACCCACCTGGAAGACTACTACTGGATGACGGGGTACCCGCAGCAGCTCAACCCGGAGGCGCTGGGCTTCAGCCCCGAGGACGCGGTGGAGGCGCTGATCAACAGCAGCCACCACCCGCTGCCCGGCGCCTTCGATGGCTATGCTAGAGGGCAGCAGCTGGCCGCGGCCGCCGGCGGCTCCGTGCCGGCCGAGGAGATGGGCTCGGCGGCCGCCGTGGTGTCGGCGGTGATCGCCGCGGCGGCGGCGCAGGGCGGCGCGCCCCACTACCACCACCACCNGGCGGCGGCGGCGGCGCCGGGGGGCTGCACCACCCGCACCACGGCGGCGGTGGCGGCGGCGGCGGCGGCGGCGGTGGCCTCCACTTCGACGACCGCTTCTCCGACGAGCAGCTGGTGACCATGTCGGTGCGGGAGCTGAACCGGCAGCTGCGGGGCGTCAGCAAGGAAGAGGGGATCCGGCTGAAGCAGAAGAGGAGGACCCTCAAAAACAGGGGCTATGCCCAGTCCTGCCGCTTCAAGAGGGTCCAGCAGCGGCACGTCCTGGAGTCGGAGAAGAACCAGCTGCTGCAGCAAGTGGAGCACCTAAAGCAGGAGATCTCCAGGCTGGTCCGGGAGAGGGACGCCTACAAGGAAAAGTACGAGAAGCTGGTCAGCAATGGCTTCAGAGAAAACGGATCCAGCAGCGACAACCCTTCCTCTCCAGAGTTTTTCATGTGAGTTCCCACAGCCTTGCCACCTTAACTAAAAGTTCTCCGTGTGAGTTGTTGTTGGGGGCTTTGCTAGAGCCACGACCCCGCTTGCCACCTTCTATTACCTTTTTTTTTAAAAAAAAAAAAAAACTCAAAACAATTTTAAAACAAAGTTGTTTTTTGGGTTGGTTTTTGGTTTTTTTTTTTCTTTTTAAGGTGGGCTGGCTCCGTGTTGGCCAACCTAAAGTTCTACATGAGTTTCCTTTCTGTTTATTATTATTATTATTATTATTTTTATTTTTTTTTGTGGGGGCTTGCTGTTGTGTTATTTTTTTTTAATTTGAAAGATCCAACTCGCCACCAACTCAGTTCTTCATATGAAGCTTGCTCTTCTTTGAAACCTGCCATCCACATTATATATATATATTTTTAAGTTCATTAGGTTTTTTCTTTTGAGCTTGCTGTGTCCAAAAAGTCAGATTTATTTTTGCCATCCTGAGTTCTTCATATGAAATTTGAGCTTTGCAAAAAGAAAAAAAAAAAAAAACTAAACAAAACAAAACAAAAAAAAAAGTGAAAATTTTAGACTCCAGCTTGCTGAGTTCCATCAGTTTTTAGCGTTGTTGTGCAAAACTAGAGATATGCCTAGATCAACCTGCCAAAATCAAGCCTGCATCAACCTTCGGTGTGTTCATGTGAGTTTTGGCCTTAATCTGCCAAATGTGAGACTTTAGTCTGCCATTAGAATCCCATACTCATCTCATGCATTACGCTTGCTATTTTGTCTTAGCAACAATGAACTATAACTGTTTCGAAAGACTATGGAAAAGAGACATTATATTAATAAAAAACCCTGCATGCTGGTCATGTACGGTATAATTATTTTTTTTTCTTTTGCTTGGAAATGGACTTTTGGAGACTATTATGGCATGGCATTCATCCTTTTGTTTTATTGCCTCATCACTTTTTTGGGTTGAAAGCAAAAAAGTGCAACCTTTGATCTTCCTCCTCCTCTTCCTCCCATTAAAGTTTGCATCTGCTCTAAAACTGCTTTGAGTTACTCAAAACTTCAGACTTCCTTTTAAATGCACTGAAGCATTCCCTCTCAAAAAACCTGCCAGAATGGATTTTGGTAACCTAATGTGGCAAAAAAAAATTAAAAAAAAAAAAATCACAGAAGGAACTTTGGAAAGATGTTCAAAAACAAAATTCACATCCCACTTGGGGGGGACATTGAAACCATGCTGTTGCCTAAAAACAGTCTAAAATTAATTTTGAGTGATCTGCCCCATTTTTTTTTTCCTTTTGCATTTGGTCATTGTCAAATGTGGAATGCTCTGGGTTCCTAGTATATAATTTAATTCTAGTTTCTGTCATCTGTTAGCCCAGTTAAAATGTATGCTACAGATAAAGGAATGTTATAGATAAATTCGAAAGAGTTAGGTCTGTTTAGATGTAGATTTTTTTTTTAAAGATTGATGCACTAAATTGTTTACTGTCGTGATGTAAAGGGGGGTAGAATTTGCAACGGGACTGTTTTAAAAAGTAGTTTATGCAGCATGTGCTTGCAACTTAAATATAAGTTGGGTATATGTAGTCCTTGCTATACCACTGACTGTATTTGAAAACCAAAGTATTAAAAGGGGGAGGCACCCCTGTTTATATCTATAGGGGTATTTTACATTAAAAATGTATGGGTTGGTTTTTTTTTTTTTTTTTCCAAAATTGAAGTATTTGGGACTGAATTGCACTAAGATATAACCTGCAAGCATATAATACAAAAACAACAACAAAAAATTTACAAACCTGTTTAGAACGCTAATACAATTTATGCAGTTATAAAGATGGCATTACTGCACAGTTTTAAAATGATGCAGATTTTTTTACAGTTGTATTGTGGTGCAGAACTGGATTTTCTGTAACTTCAAAAATTCCACAGTTTTAAAGGCAATAATCAGTAAATTTTATTTTCAGGGACTGATATCCTGTCTTTTAAAAAAAAAAAATGGAAAGTAAATCTTACCACAATAAATATAAAAAAATCTTGTCAGTTACTTTTTCTTTTACATATTTTGCTGTGCAAAATTGTTTTATATCTTGAGTTACTAACTAACCACGTGTGATGTTCCTATGTGCTTTTCTTTCATTTTCAACTCTATGGTTATATCAAAAGAGAGAATAATCTACAATAATAAACTGCATTTTTTTGATTCCGTACTCAGTTTCTTAGTCTGTAGTTTAAAGTTCCATAACTCCGAGCACAGTACTTCAGCGTGCTGCCTGCCGAAGGGGCGATGCTGACCCAAGAGCTGCACTCAGTAATATTCAGGAGGGGAGAAGGAAAAGGATAGCTTTGTGTAAAACGGAAAATTGTCGCCCGCTAGAACTCAAGTTCTCTCTCAGGTAGATGAAAAACGTGAGCTTTCAGGTGCTGCTTCTGACTTCTCAGTAGTGCAGTGAGGGCAGTTTCAGTGACTCAGATCATCCCACCAAGTTCTAGGAGATCTCAAAGGGGAGGTCTGCTTAAAAACCTGATGACACGATATGGCCCTGTATTTTGATTGCTTTATGATGGAGTGAAGTGAAAGAGAAGTCTTCACATCCTCTTATCATCTGATCCCAGCTAAGCATGCCTGTCTCTAGTAAGAGATGACACTGCATCAGGCTCAGCTTGTCACAGAGCCACTTAATGCTAGATCGAAAGATTTCTTACCATTTTGGTCCACACTGCCTCCTTTTTTTTCTTTTCTTTGCTTTTTTACTCCTCTTTTTTCTTTTATTTATCCTGTGGATTTTTTTTTTTGTTCTGGGTTTTTTTTTGTTTTGTTTTGTTGTTTTTTCTTTTGCTACAGGCCTTAGAAAGTCCAGAGAGAGATGAGGAGTGGAGAAAAAAAAATCCAAAGGACTTCCTTCAACTTTTGAGAGTTATTTGTTCTAAACAATCAATCCCAAAGGCTAATGTGCTAGAAACATTCAGGTCTCTGAGCCCCTCTTCACTGAGTTCTCCATGTCAAAGGGCATTTCAACTTTGAAAGGCTCCTCAAACCCTCGACCCAGTTCATTTAAAGCCACCTTTGCCTGCGAGCATCCCATGTCCGTTGGCAGAGTGCTGTCCTGCTCTCTGAATGCGATTATCTGCCCGGTTTATGTGAGAGGCAGAGGCCTTTCCGAAGGATGCTCCAGCCTCTCCAGGATGGGGGGTTTATCTCCAGACCCAGGCTCATAAACCAAACACTTTTTTCTTTTGTGTTATTCCCCCCTGCTGCTGGTGCGACTTATTCCCAGCAGTAAGGTCATCCCTCCCGGGTGCTGGTGGCCCTGAAGGGAGAGGACCTGTTGCCATCCCTCTGTCTGTCTGGTCCAGCCCCTGTTGAGGGTCGAGCTGCAAGGTCAAGGTGTGGCTCTGAGCCCCCCTGCAGCACACGTACCCACGAGAGCCTGTGTCAGTGGGCAGTGGCTGGTGCTGGAGGTCCCTCTGCTCCTGCTGAGGTCCCTTGGGCAGGGAAGGACACCAGCCTCTCTGTTGGTGACAGCAGTGGCTTGGTCTCCGGAGCCGATGCTGTGTCTCACCCCTCCCCGGTGCTGGGGCACCAACCTGCCCTTTGGCATCTGACCTGCTGTTGCACCAGGGTTTGAGTAATGGTTCAAGCTCCAGATTCTGGTTAATTCGAGTTCCATTTTCTGGTTAATGTGTAATCTGTGGGTAAACTGGTTGCTATTGGCCGAGCTGGGAGTTATCTCCTCTCATAAAGACAAGGCTGCTCGTTATTTTGTCTCCCACCTTCCCTTCCCTGACTGAGCCTTTACCAATGCCCGGGTGTTTTTGCAGGGGCTCACTTAGAAGCTTTGCTGCTGCCTATGCTGAGAGCAAGGAAGGGAAGGGACAAGGCCTGTCATCAGCAGAGCCCCCGCTGAAGTGGTGCTGCAGCCCCCAAGGGAACACAGAACCCCAAGCTGCCCGGAGCAGGACCACTTCTGGTCAGGCCTCATCCTCACACCCTGCTGTCGCTTCAGGCTTCCTTGCAGGCAAAGTAAGGAGCGGGCAATAGGATTTTAAAAGTACCGTGAATTGACTGAGTAGTGAAGAGCGAGGAGAGCGCTGCTGCCTCCCTGAAGTATCTTCTTTCTCAGAGGAAAAAAACCAAACATCCTATTTGAACGATTTGAGAGATAAGAGAAAAACCTTCCTAGAAATAGAGTTCCTAGAACAGGGTGACAAAGGGAAAATTCCCATCACAACCCCAGCCTGAAAGGGGAAAAAAGCTTTCTTCCAGTTTGGCATTGTTATGACAACCTTGCTTTGCAAATTAAAAATACCAAAAACGCAACCTTCCTTAGGCTGCACCTGAATTTCAGCCTGAAACATGCCAACTGGCCAACTGAAGGGGAAAAAAACTAGGTACACATTTTAATATTCACTAAAGCAAAGTGAGTATCGGGGTTCTCTGTATGAGTCATGAGCGCAGGGGAGCGCCCACCTTTGCCGCAGGACTGCTTGCTGAGGACTAATTGGAACCGCTCTGCTCTGAATAACCTACATTCATTAATCACCCCTTGCTTGACTCTGGCCTCAATCCTGCTCCCATTGAACTCATAGGTGCAATCCCTGAGGATTTCAAAGGGGAGCAGGATCACTCTGTTCTCCCCCAGGTAAAAAGCACGGGGAATGCTGCCCGAGCCAGGCAATCGGGTGTCAAAAGGTGTGCGTGGTCTTAATCTGCCCATCACTAACAACATCCTATTTTTCCCATAGTCCTATAGTGCTTTCCCATTTATTAACTACATTACAAAGAACTTTCATGTGACCAGTGCTGGGAGATACGTGCACGGATAGCAGCCCTTTGCTGGCTGGGAAATGGTGTGCACTGGAGCTCAGCCTCCTCTTCCCTCCCCAGCCCACCTCGCTCCTAAGCTTTATTTCCACCCCCTAAAATGAAACACAACCCTCTCCTGCCCAGCCTCCAGGCTTCTGCTGACCAGAGTCCAAGAGTATTTTTTGGTTTTGCTGCAGAATTATCCCTGCCTGAGAAATGTCATCCTGGACTGCATCCTAAAAAAAAGACGGGAGAAGGGAGGGAAATACCCCAGTCACACCAGTGCATATTTATTTCCTGAACAATTTCTCCCTAGGCATGCGGCGAGAAGTGCCCATTTGCAAACTGAGTGGGGAGAGCTTCTATTTATTAGAAAGTCTTCTTCACCCTTTTAAAACAAAAACGCCAGCGCTGAATCAAAATGTCACTTGAAAACTCCCCCCACGTGAAACATGGCAGCAAATTTTTAGTTTAAAAAATGAACTTTCCCAGATCATTTTTTTTCTTTTCCCTTCCGAAAGCTTTTGTGCAGCTGTTTCCTCCCCCTCCCTCTGCGTAGTGTGTAGGAAGTTCTTGATCTAAAATCATTCATAATTTTAATACCAATTTCTATTTGACATAATATACTAATATCAGATAGAGAGTGTAGCTGCTTCCTGGATTTAGGGAGGAAATGATGCATATATCAGAATTATCTGCTCAGATGCCAGAACTACATTGGTGTCATTTCAGCATGTGCTGTGTTGAAAGGAAATCCTCTATATTTATTACTCCGATCATCAGAGGAGCTAAATGGACCCACTGTTTCTGACACCTGTTCAGATGGCTGAATTTAAAATTTCATGCAGGAAAAGAAAAAAATCCTACATACTTCAATGTTAGGAATTAAGATTTTTTTAAATACACTTTTTCCTCTCCCTCTTTCCGAATCGCTGTGTTGTGAGCGGCTGCCATGAGGCTTGGGCATACCGGGGGTAGCTATGGAGAGTGGGATAGATTTTGTTTGTTCAGCTCTGACAAAAACCAATCCTGCTCGTGCACATACACACATTGTCTGTAACCAAATGCTTCAGATCTCTGTTTTAAGCGCAGGTCTCGGTATGAATAACACGATATAGCACACCCCAGAACGTGGCAGAGGTGAACGGCCAAGAAAGAATTCGTCTTTTCAGGAGGGACCTGAGCACTGAACCACTTCATAATTTTAAGGCTCCTCTAATGAATATTTTTGGGCACAGCAGGTACAAATCAATAGATTAAAATACTGTACACTCTACTGCATCTAATTCTTGACTGCCTGAAATAGCGGGGGAGGACCGAGAATAACATTTGTCACTCTGAGGGCTGAGTGCATTCAGATTTGTGATCTCTAAGCCAACACAATGCAAAAATAGTCCAGGATGTGACTTAACTTTTCAAGTGAAAAGCAAAAGGCCAGGGATCTGTGAGGCTGTAGTTGGCAGACAGGCAGCTCCATCCCGAGCTATCTATCACCGTATGGGGTTGACCCGGCACAGTGTGACAACACGACCGTGCCCTCAATGCACGCTGCCTGTATTTCAGTGCTCACTGAAATGATAATTTTCGTTCACTACGGCAGTACCCACTTTTTTCCCTCCAAATTCTGGCTTTTAAAACTGTGCCGTTTCCGACGCACAGTCAAGCGTGCAGGCCTATAATTGTGGTGCAGTGAACGATGAGGACGGAGCTTTCCCTTGCCCCCTCTCTACTTGCTTGGTTTGAAGCCTTGGGGACTTTGTGACATGATTTTCTTTTTTTTTGTAATTAATAAATGTTATTGTTTTGTAATGCATCTCTACACAACATCTTACATGGAAAGAATCAAGGCGAGACCAGAAGTTTGCTAGAAGTGGTGTTTCTACACTGTGCAGAAAAATAATACCCAGTAAATAACAAACTGAGCAATGTCCTCAAGTTTCCAGCGGGGGTAGAGGATGGAGTGTCCCTGGGTGCTGCTCTCAATTGTTAATTCATAAAGACCCACAGTCGTGAGCAATGTTCCCAGCTTGTCCTGATACAGCAGAGATGCCGATGGCTGTGGACGGAGGCGTTGAGCCTCAATGCCTTGTTCCTGCGAAGGCTCTGGCATGTCCCTGACCCACAGCCCTTGGGGTTTGCGTTAAATCTGGGTGTCCCCGAAATGCTGCAGGGTGTGGGGACAGCGCGGTGTCGGCAGAGCTCAGTGCCCACACACCTTCCCCTCCCTGGCCTCGGCCGGAGCAGCACTGGGGACGGTTCCGGCACGGATTTTCACATCCCTGCTCACAGCAGCTCCAGAACGCCCCGGGCCGGTGCTGTCTGCGCAAGGATGCAGCCCCTCCTCGTCCCTCACGGCACCGGGGCCGCGGCCGGCGGAGTCGCTCGGGGGGCGGCCGGGCCCCCGCGGGGACTGCCCTGAGCCCGGCCCGGCCAGGCCGCCACGTCCAGGAGCACAGCCGGCCCCAGCCCCTGCCCCCGGGCAGAGCCCTGCCCCCGGCACAGCCCTGTCCCTGCCCCCGGGCACAGCCCCTGGCCCGGGCACAGCCCCTGGCCCCGGGTACAGCCCCCGATCGGGGCATAGCCCCTGGCCCTGGGCATAGTCCCCGGCCCCGGGCAGAGTCCCCGGCCACCGACATACCTCTGGCCCCCGGCACAGCCCTGTCCCCGGGCAGAGCCCCCGACTCCAGGCACAGCCCCCGACTTTGGGCACAGCCCCTGGCCCCGGGCACAGCCCCCGGCCCCGGGTACAGCCCCCGGCACGGTCCCCGGTCCCGGCCCCGTGGGCTGCAGAGGCCCAGCCGCGGGTCCCACCTCAGCAAGGTGCGGGGGACAGGCCCGGCCGCCCGCGAGGGGCGGGAAGGTGAGCACCGCATCCGCCGCTTGTTTGTTTCTTGTTTGTTTCTCTCTAATTCCCATCCCTGCAACAAAAGGGGAGTCTGGGCGGAACTATGGATCCGTCTGTCCTCGCATCCAAAGCGGAGCTCCCGTTGTCACCCGGCGGCTCCCGAGGGCCGCTCGGTCCTAGGTATGTCCACAGAGCACTTCCCTCGGGTTTGGTCACAGTGTTTCCAGTTCCTTTCTGGTTTTCCTTTTTCTTTTTCTTTTTCTTTTTCTTTTTCTTTTTTCTTTTTCTTTTTCTTTTTCTTTTTCTTTTTCTTTTTCTTTTTCTTTTTCTTTTTCTTTTTCTTTTTCTTTTTCTTTTTCTTTTTCTTTTTCTCCCCTTTCCCTTTTTTCTTTTCCCTCACTTTTTTTTCCTTTTTCTTCCCTTCCCCTTACCCTTTTTATTTTTCCTTTTTTCTTTTTCTCCCTTTCCTTTCCTTTCCTTTCCTTTCCTTTCCTTTCCTTTCCTTTCCTTTCCTTTCCTTTCCTTTCCTTTTTCTTTTTCTTTTTCCATTTCCTTTTCCTTTATCTCTCTTATTCTTTTTCTTTTTCTTTCTTATTTTTCCTTTCCTTTTTTTTTCTTTTCTAGTTCTTGAATTTTTCCCCTTTCCTTCCTTTCTTTTTCCTTTATACCTGTGCTCACGCAGAGACAAATCTAAACCCAACTGCAATCAAAGGGAGCTTTTTAAATGACTTTTTGGATCAGGCCTCGAGTTCTCTGCAGGGAGCAAGAATGGGAGCCGGCAGGATTTACATTTCATGGCTTTTAAAGAATCTGAAGTACGGGGAACAGTGTTTGCCAAGGCTGAGTTTCACGAGTCTGTGTGGATGTACCTCAGAATGTGTATATGATTAAGCTTAAAGCCCTCCTCTGTAAGAAAGCAGGCAGATTCCCTTTCCTGCAGCCTGAACCCTGCTTCTCCAATTTTGATACAAAAGTTCTTGCCAAGGCCTTGGCAGTGGGATGTCACTGCTGAAGGGGATGGAATCGGAGTGTTTGTTGGTATCCTCTTCCAAAGCTGAGGTGTCTCCGCTGCAAACAGCCCCTGCTCCCTCAAGCGCTGAGAGCCGTGACAGTGAAACATTAGTGACAATAAAAATGAGACCAAAATCAAACCAAAAAAGACCTAGTATTTTTTTTCATTTCCCACCCCTTCCCCCCAACATAACTGTTTTGAAATTCCCTGATGAAAGCATTTTAATATGTAGGAAGAGCTGCTGGAGTCTGCAATGCAATTCAGTGTTCTGTGGTGTGGGATGAACAGATTTTCCTTTCCGTAGGGTTTCCTCCTGCAAAGTCATTGTAGAGGAGGGAATACTGTAAGATTAAATCTGGTTAAAATACTATATTCATGTCACACCAGATACGGTCTCCAGACTGTGCACAGTCTTTCGGCTTCCTTTATTGTGAAATCCTTTTAAAATAGCACAGTATAGTGTAGAGAACTTATTGAAGTATAACTGTCTTACACCAACTCTGTCAGATAAAATGAAGGGAAGTGATCAGGCTTCTCAAATTAATAAATCTCCTTAGTGTCTCTGGCTGCCTTCATGTTCTCTTACTGTCTTTGACTCTTTCCTTCTAATAAACTGATAGTTAAATAAAGCTGCTAAGCAAAGCAATGCACCTTGTCGATGGAAGAGGGTTGGTGCCTCCTGTTCCAGGTCTGCTGTGCTGGGAATGGTTGTGGGTTTAGGGCAGGGATGGCCACAGCGAAGACTAAAAGCAGGCTGACCACATCAGTTTCTAGATGCTCCTCAGGTGTGAGGCTTGAGAACCTGTTCCTCTCAGCCCCCTGCATCAATAACAGGATGAATTAACTGATTGGCATGAAAGGAGAGGTCATCCTGACGAAAATGACACCAAAGGTCCACAGGAGTCATTTGCTTTTAGAGATCCTGGGCCAGGTGCCAAGCATTGTATTTATGGAAGCACCATCCCCTTTCTCAAAAAAAGAGAAAAAAACCAACCTGAAAAACAAAACAAAAGAAAAAAAAAGGCAACATCTCTTTCAGTGGCGTGTGGGGTCCTCTCAATGGGGGGGTTCTTTCCAGTGGGGACCTTTGGGTGGGATGTGGGACAGGAATCATTCAGCTGGCTCTAAGCGTGCCACCCACTTTTATTTTCAGATCTGTAGAGCTCATCTGAATGCTGGAAAAGCACCTATAGGTTGTCTTGACTTTTTTTTTTCTTTTTTTTTTTTTAATTCAAGTCGATCAGACTTGTGGTTTATTCTTGCTCTAATTATGCTCCACGGTTACAATAGATGGATGGAGCTCAAGCATTCCTGCAGGCACCTCGTAGGAAATATATGTGTATGCCTGAGTATGCACGCTCAGGGAGAGAAAGTTGACTGTAAGGGACACAACAAAACATCCATATTTAAGAAATGTGGATTGACTCACTGACTTATCTCACTTATTGTACAAAGATTCACTCTATGTTGAATTTTTTTTTTTTAAATTAGATTTTAAATATGTGTTGACAGGATGAATTTGTACCGTGTGAGTAACTGCAGGGGGAAATGACAGCTCTGCTTTTGTTATTAAACTACTGTCTTGAAAATAATGGAGTGTGTACAAAAATTGATTATTATTTTGCCAATTACATTAGTGCAGCTAATAACAATTGTTAAGATAGAAATACAGAAAGCTACATGCTTTCAGATCTTAGAAACAGATATTCACTGGTGAGGCAAAAATACGTGTTTTTAAGGTAATTTGTCAGTAAGAATTTCCTGTTATTAATGTGAAATAAATACTAGATGTGTGAGCTAGAAATGTTTCACTTCAAACTGTTTTCATTTCTTCTTCACTCAGTCAGAGTTAATAAACAGTACAAGAGACTTTCTAAATTTAATTTAGTATTTGCATATAAAAGGTCCTATTCTGTACCATAGTGGCACAACAGACAGGCTTTATGATGTTAAATATTCCTTTTAATAATAGTTTATTTTAATATATTTACTAAATTAGGTACCCACGAGAATCATCTACAACGGTGATGTGAAAATCCCTGTTACCCGAGGTCAAAAAAAAAAAAAAGGTATGTTTTCCCTTTCATTAGCAATTTGACATATTTCAGCAGGGGTGGAAATTTCCCTGCTTTGTTTTCTGCTGCTAAGATGGTGCTTTCTGCTCAGCCCTGGGGAGCCGGTGACAGGCTGTGGTGCAGTTTCCTGGGCTTTTGGGTGAGGCTGACTTTCAGGTGCCTACAAGAACCACTTGCAATGATGGGGCTTTGTACTTTTGTCAGCCAGGCAGCTTTCCCGTGTCCCACAACTCATATATAATCCTTTGCAAATGTTTCCTTTCTTTTTCTTCAAATGCTGGCGTTCAGACATCAGCTACGGGGATTAAGGATGGGTCTTCTGAAGATCTCCCTCAGATCTTGATGAAAATCATGAGTCTGTGTTGGATGACTTCAGTACTTACAAATTACAATAGAGTTTAATTCACGGCACTGCTTACCTCTGGAAATTCATGTTCATTCAATCTGTCAACATTGACTCAAAAATATGCCGCTAATGAAAATGTGGGAATTAAAACTTTCAATCCCTTCCCCTGCTAGGCTCAAACAGGCACTTTATTTTTTTTTCTGTGGAATCTGATTTTTATTGACCTTGACTATAAAAATACTAAGTGGGTTAAATGAGCACCAAGGTTGCAATGACAGATTCCTGTGTGAATTTTTTTATGAAACCTCCTATTTTAGTTAAGAACACAGGCTGCCACACAGCCTGCCACGCTTTGATCAACGGTTAAGTGCTGTTAGAAACAGCTGAATTTTATTAGCTCGTGGAATTAAGCTTGTTTAAATAATAGATTTCTTTTTTATCTTTTAAAAGAAATGTAAACAGTAAATTAAAATAATGGATTTTTTTGTTAATTTTGAAAATAATTTTAAGTAACAGATTTGTTATTTAAAATTTAAAATTTAAATGAGGATGGGGAAGATGTAATTGATGCTCTAGCCTCTACATTAAATGAAACTGAGAGGAATTTTTGATGGTGTATTGGCTTTAGGAATAGGTTTCTCAAGGAGCACTACAGGACCTTCATTTTAAGCCTGATACTCTTCTTACTCCCCTGAGGAACACCCTGGATAGGGTTTTGCCTGCATTGCATTTTTTTTTCTCTTTTTGACCACTGTAAACGAGAGGGAAACTAGACCATTTATTTGTTTGTTTGGGGTTTTTTTTGTGAAAACTTAGAGTGCAATATGCTTTTTTGCAAGAATAGTGCCAAGGTGCTATTCAGCTGAAGTAAATACATTAAGTGTGTATTTTAATTGCGAAGGTGCAGCACATGTTTCATCAACTTACTCCTGGGAAAACACTTCTAATTTCAATAATCCCATAGGAAAACTTGCCATGCTTCCTGTAATTCATATATGTGACTATTAGATTTAGATAAATTATATATATTTTTGTTATCCATATAACAAAAATGGAAATCTTTTTCCCTCATTGACACTTGTTTTCTCAAGACTTCCTTAACCTGCTGTTCTCTGGTACAATTCTTTGTGTCTTCCTTCAGTATTTTGTGGTTATGTTTTCACATACTATAGGCAAAAAAAACCCCCAAAACAACCAGCAGCAAAATCTGTTAGTTTTAAACAAATAGCTCTTGGGTCTTGGAAGAGTTAACAAACTTTTATGGCAAGGTTCAGACAGTTCTGACCCCTATGGTAATATTTCATCTAAGGTTACTTGTGGGAGAGAAATCAAATTTCAGCTGTGAACATGATTGACAGGTGAAAGCAAGAGAGAGAAAGACATCTGGTCAGATGGGGAATTTGGGCAGGAGAAGGACAATTCAGGGAAGTGTCTCTGTGATATTAGGAATAATAAGCTTAGATATGAAAACTGCAATCTTCCACACTGTCTGGAGGAGAGCTCACTTGATATTCATGGAAGTGGCTTGGTTGGAGGAATTTAAGACAGTACATTTATAGTAGTGGACAGTAGTCTCCATGGTCTGACTTACTAACTTGGCTCCTTTGAAGGAATTATGTTATTTCTGGCAATTGAAGGCCATTTATTTCATGAGCGTGGCTGGAATATTTGGTGGTTGCTGGTTAAGAGGTTCTCACCATAATGTCTCTGGCAGGTCAGGCAGCAGCACGGGTGGTAAAGGCCAGTGGTGGTGTCACTCCATGTCCTCCATCCTGGTGGGACTGCTGAGAGCTTTCAGAGTAAGCACTGCAGGATGAGTTTTGTGTTTATGATGTACACTGTTATACCAGCAACAAAATTAGTTTCTACTCCATAAAATTCCACTAAGGGTTCATTGTGGTGTTTTACAAAGCAACTGTTATTTTCCAAGGGCTGTGGTTTTTCTTATTCTAGCTCCCAGCAGCACCAGCTAACATCCCTTACAATGCATACACAACCCCAGGTGTATTTCACTGCACCTTAGTGTATTTTGTGGTGTAGATGGGCTTTTCCATCCCTAAGTGTCATGGAACCAACAGGAATAAAATATCTCTCTGTTTCCTGATCAGCATGATGATGTTGGAAAGTAGAATTTGCTTCTGACATAAAAAACTGTAGCCTGGCTTTCTCTTAAAAAGGGCAAGAAAAAAATCTGTTGGTTTTTATCACTGTGTGTAACAATGTTCAGTTTTCAAAGAGGCTCTGAAGGACATTTTAGAGCTCCAAGGGCAGGATGAGGCAATGATGGACCCTGGGATCTAAACTGCATCCTACTTACATCCCAGGTGAGAGGAGAGATCCTGGGTGGGCTTCAAGCCCCACTGCAGGCTGTGGTAAAATCTCCCTTGAATTCCTGGGGCCTGCACATCCACCACACTGGGAATATCTGCAGGGGAGGTTGTACTAATAAAAAGCAAAATCTGAACTCGTACAGAGGTAGCTGAGCTGTGAATTCCCTGGATGGATGTTCTTATTTGGGAGTAAGGGTGGATTTCCCCCCTCTCCAGTACAGCTAAGCTGCTTTCAAAAGAAAATAAATTAACCAGGAAAATCTACTCTTATTCTAGAGTAGGAGTGTCCACTCAGGCAATGAATAGCACTGCAGTATAGTTCACTTCCTAATTTCCCCATATGTATGAGACCTAAACTAAGGGGAGAATAAGTACCAGTAAAGAACAGAAATGTATTTTCTGTTCCTTTTCCAGTTTGCCTCTAAGACCTTTCACACAGGGGAAATCATGGCACTCTGAAAATACACATTTACTTATTTTTCACTGCTATTCCTGCATTTACACATGCATTTTTTAAAAGAGATTTGTGTTTTGTGCTAGACCTTTTTCATTCTCGTACTATTCACACATATTTTTGATGTGCAGTTGAGTCTATCTGTTGTTCATGACATCATTTCTTTTTTCGTGGCCATGGCCTGTGATATTAAACTGCCCAACTTCACTGCAAATTAGATCTTGTTTTAATTCCTAGACTGTACATCTGATAAAACTGAAAATTAAAGCTAAGAAATGTAAAAACAATCAAATTTATTTGTACACGAGAGAGTTATTTTTAACTTTACGTCGTTGAATTAACACTCTCTGTAAAATATCTTTATTTTCTGAGGCTGATATCAAGATAACTTCCATGAAATATTATTGGCAAACTTCCTGCAGCAGTCAATGGGAGCCTTGTACATATTTTTCAAGCAGATGTGTTGTATTAAGCCTAAACGAGAATATTTTTTTGGCAATTGGGATGCAATATGTTATTCTTGATTAAAAAATCCATAGTAACCTCTCTCCCTCCATTTCCTCTCCCCAAACATATTTTGTACAATTTACAGATCATTTTACATAGGTAAAAAAGAAAGTCCTCAAGTGTTTAAAAAACGTAGGACTTTACTATGCCTTAAATTCCTTTCTAGCTCATCCTTATGAATTTGAAGTATGAAAATGCCTCGAATCTTTATGAGTGAAGAGAAAGTATATACCATATGTAGCAGCTTTTACTCCCCTAAAATTCTCAGGAAAGTCAATGTAATGCTTTTCTCTGTGTTTAGAGTAAGCTCTAAAATATTTTCCAGTGATGTAGTTCTCGCCATTGTTTAGTTCTAATAAAGGATTTTAAGTGGTAAAAAAAAAGAAAAAAAGAGGTAGTATTTTTAACATCTCTCCTGAATTTTCTAATTTGTGTCACTTACCAAATGATTCGCACTGTACCAAAATACAGGAGATTGATGAGACGAGAAAAGTACTGATTTAACATCCCATATATAAAATTACTTCTCAGGCTCCACTTATAGTCACAATGTTTAGAGAGTGAAGAAACAGGGAGATGGGAGTCACAGTCTGACTCACTTGTGAGACTTTGACCCACTTATTTGATTCTAGATTCAGCAAAATACTGAAGCACTTTAAACTTGTTATCTGAGGTTTCTTCTAAAGGTCTGTTACCGTTGATTTCTTTATAACTCAGTTTACACAGTTACAAACCTAGATAATTAATTCTTACCTTCTAGGCTTTTGTGGGAGTTAAAAAATAGCTGTAATGTTCCTTGAAGCCCTTTAATGAAAACTGGTTTATTGAAGTGCTTGTCATTTACCTTACTTCATACTCTGGGATGACAAATCACTGGTGTTGCCCAAGTCCCACGCACCATTTCTACTGGGATGGGAATTTAGTCTCCTGAGTGCACTGGGCTGGTATTACAAAGATGCTTTGGGAGCTGGTAATTTTCTGAATTACACATAAATTTACCCTGATTTTGAATGTGCCAAAATGCAGGGAAAAACAGTTATGTGCCCCATCTCTCTCTTAAAGAAAATATATCTTTAATACCTCTATGAACACACACGTATGTGGAATAGCTCCTGTGCACCTGCAAGACAAGCAGAGGTCACACTGTCCTTGTAATTCCTCCCCTTCCTGCCATTACCTTTTTTTCCCAAGGTTCAAGCCATTATCATTCAGCAGTTGTGCAGCTTTTCTTTTCTTCCATCCCCAAATTATTATTGTTTCCCTCCTACCTTCTACCCCTCCCGAACCATAATGGAATCCTCAGCTGTAAATTTGCTAACTATAAAGATTTTTGCTTGAAATGTTTTGAAAACGCTGTGAGAAAAAAAGAAAAAAGAAAGAAATCCTATGAACAACACGCTGTGCCATGCTCCAGCATTGCACTTCTATAGGAAAGATAATAAAGATATTAGCACTCATATAATTTCAGATAGGAAATGAAACCAGACATGAAAGAAACACTAGCTCCAGCTGTTGAGTGGGAATCAAACTAGCTATGGGAATTACAGGTATTGTCACCGGAGACAGCCTGACTTCTGAGAAATGACCTCAGGTGTAGGAGCTTGCTGTGGCCCCTTGCAGATATTAACACCTAATTAACAATCTGCGAGAGCATCCTACATCTTAATCACCAGTGAGGTGAGAATGACAATCACAAGGAGGAGAAGGAGAAGGGAAATGGTAATTTTTCCTCTGCACGCATCATCTAATAACCATGGTTATTCAGATGCAGCTAAATGCGATTTCCTTTTAGTCATTTCTGTCTATTGGAAGGCACAGTAAGTTCATTTGCTAGCAGGTAGGCAGCGGAGGTGAGAATTGAATTGATCTGAGATACTCTGAAAAATTGACCCTGAGGTCATTCCTAGTTTAAATTGGGAAGTAAGGCTGAGCTCATGTGTTCCCTTTCTTCTCTCCCCTCTCCCTACTCCCTCTCTTTTTGTGTTTTCAGGCATATTAGTCTGTACTGCGTAATTACTTAAACATACTCTGATGGTGGGGAACCTTGTTCCCTCAAAGTTAATCAAAATAAAGAGAGCTTTTGTTAGCAGTGATAGGTAATTAAATTGCGGCTCGGCGTTGTGCAGGGCCTTTGTGCCAGGTTATTGACGGCAGAGCCAGGCTCCCCAGCCCTTCTGCGGCAGCACAGCCCCGACAAGGCACCAAGATTCAGACCCAGCTAAATTTAGGAAAGGAGGTGTGAAGGCCTGGAAATCTTAATGGGGCCAGGCTGTAAAGGAGAGGAGTGCACGGCAGCACATCTGGAGTCACCCAGAGGAAGGGTGATTCCCCAGCGGAGAGGTGCGTGTTTTAAAGAGGAGAAAATCAGAAGTGGCATCTCTCCTGCCTGTCTGAAATCTTCTGGATGTGGTTTTAGTCAGCAACAGCTGTAAGTGTGGATGGGAACAACCTTCTAGCTCAATTTCAGCTCCAGTGTAGACACCTAGGGCCAAATTCTGCTTCCTATTACCTGGTGTAAATTTTCAGGAGCATGGAGGAGCTGATGGAGAGGCTCTCAGCTTGGTCCCGTGCCAGAGGGCTGGTGATAGTAAAAAGCAATCAGGAAAGTAAAACAAAGACCAGATTTACTTGGTGCCGTCAAAGCCAAGGCAGGAGTAACTTCCCTGGGATCTGTGGTGATGCTCCAACTTGCCTCTGTATCACTTGGGCATGGAGTTTTAATGTAATGCCTTTTAATGGATGCTTTTATGTACGCTTCCAAACAGCTTCCACTTTCAAATGTCTTTACAAGAGAGTTAAAACGAGAGGCAGGCAGGGAATGAGGAATAAGCACGTAAGTACATCTTGTAGTCCTCATTCTGCAGTGGCTTTACCCATGGCACTCCCTTTCTGTGCTCAGGAACAATCTCTTACCATATTACTTGGACCCAAATTATATTCTAATAAGGAGAGAATGGCAAAGTGAAGACAACATTATATTAACCACTCAGCTTCCCTGGAAACTCTCATCATTTTCTTTTCCATGACAGGAGATAATCTCTGTGTTTTTTGTTATGCTCACTTCTTCAACTCCTTTACCTTTGTTTTCATGTGTTGGCCTTGCACTAAAAAATATAACTTGACATCCTGTGTCTTCTCAGCTAAAAAGGTATCAGTTCCTGGACTTAATGTCAGCTGTACCCAGATCAAAGGCAAGAAACATAAAAGTTGACATATATTATTTATTTCATGGTTTACATCAATGATGCTTCTCTCTATCCTTTTTTGTTATTATTGCTGACGTTTTGCCCATAATGTTGCGCTCACTTCTCAAAAGTGTTTGTCCCCTACAGACAAATATTCATATTAATGTAATCCATCAGCAGCTAACAAATGCCAGCTCACTTCAGCATTTCCCGCACATCCAAAAAATCCCATTGTTTTTGGAGGACTTGGGTGTGCAAGGAATGCAGGATCAGGCCCAGGGGTGGAATTTCAGAGCTGGAGAATTTCTCTCTCAGCCCCAGCAATGCCCGGGGCTGGCTGGAGCAGCAGCCTGGGGTGCTGGAGCAGGGAGTGGGAGACTACATTCCCTCCCTGCATTGTGAGCTGCTGCAGAGGCGAGATGAATGTCAGGCTTTGAGGGGAGCAAAAGCTCTAAACAGACTTTTTTTTTTCAGTAATTTGGGGTTTTTTTCTCTCTACCTTTCCCCATCTTTCTTTCCTGCTGTCAGAGTCCTGAGTGAGTAATACAGGGTCTGTCTTACAACTGTGTCCAGAAAACCATCTGAGATCAGTCAGAAATGTTGCTGCAACCTGCGCTTCCCTCTGACTGCTCCATTTAGCGTAAAACTTTCCTTTTTTTTCTTTGTCAACAACTGTGGCAGGTTTTACTTCTTGAGTTAGAGAACCAGCTGAAATGCTGAGTCTGATCTTGCCCCCTACCCTCCCACGAGCTATTTTTTTCCTCAATGAAAATAATAATGCTTGAGAACCATCCTTGGGATTTTTTTTGTTTTGTTTTGTTTTCTTTTGTTTAGTTTGGTTTTATTTTAAAGCTTGCTGACAATTGTCAAATGTTCATTCTAGCAAAGAAGTCCTGGGAGGGTATAGCCCCGCTGCACAGCCAGCAGGAGTAATTTGCAGTGCTCCTTGGAGCTCAGCTATTCAGCCAATGTGTGTCGCTTTACTATTTCTTTAAAATTTAATTTGGATCAGGCAATCAAGTGTCTCCAAATTTTTTGCCTCTTCAGGCTGCAATAAAGCCACTTATAATTTATAATCAAAGTTTGATATCGTTAAACTAAACTATAAAACCTACTTCAGGGCTTCAGTCGTAAAATAACTATACGATAAATATTGCTATGGGGCTTGAGTAGCACAACTCTAACAACAGCACAGTGAATGAATATACACACACACATATTTCACACTTCTTTTTTTTTTGAGTGTGCGTGCATATGTTTAGTTCCAGAGGTAAGAAAGATGTAAATAATAGATAACTGACATATATTATTTCTTGGAAGGATTGAAGCTAAGATAGATTTATAGCCCAAGTAGTTAATTTAAATGCAAAATGAAGTATTAATTCATTAAAGTCATTTATGCATCAACATTATTTTTATACCTTTATTTTTATTTTCCTGTAATATGCAGCAATGTAGTATTCATCCTGGGGTTTTTTCTGTCTGTTGACGGTACTGCTCCTTTGCTTAGATTTTTTTCTAACAAGGCAGCTCATTTAGAAAGAAATGTTTATGTGAAGTGCTTGTCAGTTGGCATTTTTACTGGTGTGCTAACCCAAAGGTAAAATATAAAGGCACGTCTTTTCCTTGCTGGCTTGTTGCTACTAGAAGGGTTCCTCCCTTGTTAGCTTGATAAATAATTTTACTAGCGGGAATCTGCTGAATTTTTATGCTTGCTGTCTATTTTCTGCTTGCTGCAAATAAATTCCAGCACTCAGAGGGCACTAAAACTCCAAACACATGGTATTTTCCCGTTTTGTTGCTGGTTGCCTAAAATATTTATTTCATCTTGTGTTTTTAATTAAATCTTTTTTTTTTTTTTTAAAGAGTAGGAAAAAATCCCTCAAGTTATACAATTATTTCCAAATGAATGTTTTTGTTTGAATTGTATCTAATATAAAGTCTTGAGTTTAAATAACACATTATCACAGGTAGACTAAATGGGTAGTGTTAAATCAGTCATCACTCCAACTACCTAATGGCTTTCAGATTAAGTGTAACGATTATTTATTGATATATTATCCCTTTAAGCATTTCTTGCAATTTATTATATACTTTTAGTTTTCCCAGTTAATTTGCCATACAAAAATTCAAGTTTGGCAAGAAAATGCACCAAAAAGCTTTAGATTATGGGTTGTCATGGCAGAAAAAAGTTTGCAAGAAAATGAACTGAGAAGGCTAAAGTGGAAGAGCAATTGATTCACTTTTTTACTTTCTTTTTTTTTTTTAATTTTTAAGATTTATGCATTTAAAAATTTAATTTAATTCAGGAAAATGAGAGACAAACCCAAAAATCTCCTCTTCCTCCACTGTAGCAAACTCTGCCTGTCAGAGGATGTTTGTCACAGTCACACATCTGGAGACTCACTGCTCCTTGGCAGCACATCCCCACTCTGTCTCACATGCCTCATTATTTTGGGGGCTTTGCAGCCGTGCATGGATTTAGGAGGTGCCTTTTGCAAGGCTTTCCTTCGGCAGTGCTGGTGTTTAGATCTGCCCTGGGTCAGGCCCTCCTGCCATGCCCATCAGTGCTGCTGCCAGGGGAACAGATTATTTTGCTTCCAACAGGATCCCTCGCTGTGGCCTCTGTGGAGCAGTCCCAGCTCTTCCCAAAGTTGCAGGGGTGCAGCCAGCATCGATTCCTTACACACCTGCAGTTCAGGGAGTGAGCAGGGAAAGGACCTTGATGCAGGCTGTTTATTACACTGTCCCATGCCTGTCCCATGCCCACCCCATCCCTTCCGAGGGAGGGGTTGCAGGGAAGCCAAGCAGCAGGCCCTGTTCAGACTTCCCCTCAAACAGCAGAAAGACAAATATCTTTAAAGATGGCAGGCAAATCCACAGGAAATTTTAGAATTATTTGCATATTTTTAGAACAGTTTACCTAAAAGAAGCCCTCAAACTTTGGCCCAAATTCTTGCGATCCTCCACCAGCCACCATCCCATTCGTTTGCTTATTTCCATAAGAATTAGGTGATGGATCTGAGCCGTGTAAGCACATGCTGCTGCCTGGCTGCCCTGCAGACATCAGCCTTTTCACTTACATGAGCACATCCCAAATCAAGGAATTGGCTGGTGGGAAGAACTGGTGCACCGACCCTGAGCAGATAAGGGAAAAGCTTGGGCAGTGGCGAAAATTACCCTTGGGGACTTGGCCTTATAAAATCAGAAGTGAAACAGGGCTACAGGGAATCTCAGGAGGTGATGTAATCCATCCCTTCACCATGAGGCAGGGTCAGGCAGGCTTACATTATCCCTGATGGATATTTGCATAACTTGTTGTTCAAGCCCCCCGTGGAGAGTGTGACACATCCGTGGAGCCTTCCTGGAAGACCTTCACCACTGTCCGTCCTCAAAAACATATCTCCTTGTCTAACCCACAGCTCAGGTCCCTCACGTCCCGACACCAAGGACAGCCCATTCCTTTCCTCTTTGCTCTGACCCTTTGCATATTTGAAGGCTGTTGTTATGGCTTGCAGCAGCGTCCTTTTCTCTAGACTAAACAGCTCCACGTTTTCTAGTCTTTCTTCATAGGTTATGGTCATGACATTGTTATTTAATATCTTGTCTGAAGAGTCTGCATACGGTAAACTTGCTGGAATTCAATTTACCTGTGTTGAAAAGGGCTGTGAAGATGCCGCCTGGAGGCTTTACAGCATCTGAAAGGGGAATAATTTAATTCTCACTCTGATATTCTGTCTTTTGCTGGATAGAGGGTACAGAGCATTTCTTTACCTGGGAGTGTTAACTGCAGCCTCCCCACAAATTTACCCTGGTAACAGGAATATTGTAGTGCAACATGCAGCCAGAGTGCAATGACAGGCTTTAGGAAACACAGTTTAACATTTTGTAATTTTATATATTAAAGTAAGAATGGGAGATAGGATTCAGCCTCTGTGAGTAGCACCTTAGGGTGTACCTTCAGAGGGCTACATGTGTAATCTGTCCCACAGGTTTCATGGATTTCAATAGCAGCCGAGCAGCCACAGCCATCTGCACAACACCTTTCCCTGTGCTGGTATTGCTGCTCGGCTCCAGTTTGGGTAGATCCAAATTTTCCATTTTAACAGAAGGAAGTTTGCCCCAAAATGTCACAAGTGAAGGTGAATCAAAGAGGATTTTTTGGTCATCTGTATAGACTTTGCTCTTGACTCTAAGTTGCTTTTTTAAAATTTTAAAAATATGTTTTGTGCTCTTTCAATGAAGATTCTCTTTGCTCCTTGGTAAAAAAAAGAGAGGAAACAGAACATTCTGATTTTGTTTCTCTCATTGATTTCCAGTGTCTTGCTTGGGAGGGTGGTGGGGAGATATGCTGGAGCATATCAACCAAAAGTACTTACTTGCCAGTAAATATTCCCCAGGGACATTTCTGCTCAGAAGTGCTGGCACAAATTGCTCTGCAGTGGGATTAATCCGCATGGCAGAATACCAGGCAGCATCTCCTGGAGGTGGATTTAAGTTTTGCAGGATTTTGGCTTCCTAACTGAAGTCTTAACCAAACCCTGTATTGAAAGGTGCTAATGGATATGCACGTACTGCCACCTCACTCAGACAGTTCTGGAGGTAAAATGTGACAGATTTTGAAGGGCAATGGTTGGGATGTTCATGCTCATAAGATACTTATATGAGGGGAAGATAAGAATGTCCCTTTATGATACAAATATCTCTTTCTTCATTGAGGTTCTACCTCTGCTTTGCATTGTATACATCCCCTTTCTTATAAAACTGTTTTGGACATCCAAATGCCCCCAGTGATCCACCTCTTCAACTTAAAATGTTGTCTCATCTAAAAATATGAACCTTCTGTACGCAATGGTAGTGTATGCAGAATCGAGGAAAGCAGCAATCAAGTCAAGTGGATATTTCAACCCAAGTATTTTCTAGCTTTAAAGGAAGACCTTGCTGAGAAATATTCATAGAACTCTGTTATAAAGAAAGGAAAACGAGAGTGACCTTGCTGAGCTATTGGCTCAAGTCATAGATGAAGCAGAGAAGAGAAAATATGTGCTTCCCTCCTTAAAGAATGGAGTTAGGGACCAGTTCTTACCATGGGAAAGAAGAGAGAGGGAAATGTATTGTCTTCCTTTCAGTAGTTAATTTTTCTTTGCAAAGTGATTAATGCATTACTATAGCGAATTTATTGTATAGCCAGATTACCATTGCATAATAAATCTAAACAACTGTGACTGTCATGGTGATAAGGCTGGCATGATTTTGTCTCTCTTAAAAAAGGTTTATAAGTTAAGTTTAACTTTTAGCTTTCTGTATTTCTGGGATAAAATTTATTTTGGCCATTACGGCTCTATCTGTTTGAAACTGCACCAAAAGGAAATAAGTTTTTCAAAAGGATGGTATATTATAGGAAGAGTTTTACTTTCACTCAATTTGCAAAAGAAAGTGAACATCAGCATTAAAATGGAAATGAAGTTCAGGAGAAAATAATAACTCAGTTGTTTGAAAAAGGTTTTAACATTTAAAAGGGACTTTGCACATATCAAGGATGGACAACCCAATTAAATTAACTGCATTATAGTCACAGCCGTTAACACCTCGGGCTCAGCTTTTCTCAGACTACTGGAGTTTGCTGAGGGCTTGTCTATGCCTGGATGATAGACTTCCAGGGAGCTGCAGGAAGAAGGTCTTGTGATAATGAGAGCCATTTTCTTTGAATTACAGGGAAAGTGATGCTCCAGTATTTGCGCTGTGGCTGTGCCCAACCAGAGCCTGGGCAAATGCTAGGGTTGGGAAGGATCTCTCAGCCAGGTACTTCCCACTGCCCATGCTCTACTCCACTCTTTGTCACTTCAAATGTAGAGATCAGTTGTTTCTCCCATCACCCTTCCCTCTCTCCCTGAATGTGTATGAAAGAGCTCCACATTTCTGTGCTACAGTAGTTCACAACTGCTCTAACTGAATGCTGTGGTGAGGGTCACTCTCATGACAACACCCAACCTTTGGAGGCTGTGATGGGGAAAGAGATCGGGTTCCCAAGTGCATGGATGTCCATTTCGGCCCTGCTTCTCCCATCAGCCATAAGGTACCAGTGCAGAGCAATAGTAGGGCGTGTTAGTGCCAGGGGAGCTTCCATGTCCTGGGTTTTCTACTCTTTCCCTATCCCAGGGCTCCTGCCCACCGCCATTCTCCAAGTGTCTTCCTCAGAGCAGCAACAGCTGCTTTTGCAGAAGCAGAGACCACTCGGGATCTTTGTATGTCTTGGTCCACCATTGCTTTGTCTTCCTCCAGGTCTTCTGGACAAAACTTGGGACCAAGGCAGAGAATGTGGCCAATTTAGATGGTAGAAAACTCAGCTGTCACCCAAGCTGAGCAAAAGGTGTAAGCTGTAAACTGCAAATTGCTTCCAAAAAGCTGCAGCTGAAATTTCTTGCATAGTTGTATGACTTTCATAGTATAAAGGAAGACTGGGAAAAGATCATGAACCAGTACAGCCTTCAGCTGGGGCCCATTGCAGCAGATCTCTGGGAACAGCATGTTTGGATTAGGAGCTACAGAGTAAATTTTTTTTTGTGGTGAGGACATATGTAGGTGATAAAGGCAACAGTCTGTTCTCTAACCTCTGAAAACTCTGTATTATCTCTTTGTGAAGGAGCTATCTTCATTTCTCATGTCTGAAGACCTCCTGCTTCGCAGGCTGCCTGCTTCCGTGGGTGTATTCATGGCCGTGGTGGGAAGGGATCCTCTGTGCAGCCTGTGGGGTGTCTGGAAGACCTTTCACTTTCCATTACCCAGGAGACACAATTCCCATTGACAGTCATCAGTGATGTTTGATTTGGACTGACAATACTGGAGTTTGGGTCTGGGGACATGAATTTAATCTCTCAAAAACATCAAGGCTTGCACACAGGACTGGCAGTAGCTGGTAGTTTATATTAAAATAAGTTGAAGGTCTTCACCTGATTTAAAATCCTGGCATTTTTTTCTTCTTTCATGCTTTTCCTCAGTTATATTGTAGATTATCTTGAAGCCAGTAGAGTTCAAAAGGTCTCTATTTAGACATGAATTACTTCATTCAGGAAAGAAGAAAAAAAAAATAGGAAGTTACTTGGTACAATCTGGTACAATCAAGTATCATGAAGGGGGAAAAAAACCCCTTAAGCTTTTGCACAGGCTTTCAAGGGCTCAAAGGCTTCTTTTTTTCCCTGGGTATGTTGAACATCTTGAAAATAAACCAGGGTGTTTCAAAAGAGAAGATAGATGTGTCTGTTCAAATAGGCATTGCATTTGGAATTGGTGCCTCTGGTTGTTAAACAGAATCCTTGTTTAACGTCCTCGTTAAGAACTGTGACTTGCCACCAGTTTTATGAAGATCAAGTCATTTACTTTTAAAGTAAATTAAAGCAAATTTCTCTGTGGTGACAAGTCAATAAAACAATGGAAGGCTCAAGTTTTTCAATCACCCAACATCTGTTCCTTGTTTTCCTCTAGATGCAGATGCCCTGTGTGCAGCAATAGGTGAACAGAGTGAGAGCCAAAAGCTGTAGTGGTGGGGGGCTTGTTTTGGATTTTTTTTGTGGGTGGTGTGCGTTGGATTTGGTATTGTTTGTTTGTTTGTTTGCTTGTTTTTTTCAAGTAACACCATAAGCTCTCTCCACTTTTGGAAAGGGTAATTTTGAGTTTCCTGTGACAACATCTTCACAGCTCCACTGACAGCTGAGTGGTGACAGTCGATGGCTCTGGTGCTGCATTTCTCTGCTGGAAGCACAATAAGCTGTGGCAGAGTAGTTCAAGTGGTGAACCACTTCTTGGAAGCCCAGTCAGCACAAATGAGATCCCATCTTTTGTCCGAGCCACCCACGCCAGCAACAGACACCTCTGAAGCTGAGGGGTGTTCTCTGAGCCGTGGTGGGAATTAGGTTGTACAAAAACCTCACTGAAACCACTTCCACACCATAGCCACACGTAACCTGTTTGTCTTGAGACGTTGTCTCAGAGAGAAGCCAGCAGATGAAACCCAAGGTGTCAGATCCATTTTACATTTCAACAAGTGCAGGATGCAAACGGTGCCGTGTTTGTATTAAGCAGGGTTTGGCATTTGCTGGTGTGAGAACTGGCTCCCTGCTGTGTGAAATGTTCACATGTGGATTTGTGCTGTGTGGGAAATGCTGGCAGAGTGGAAAAGAGAGGGGAAGCTCTGCTGGGAAAGTGAGAGGGGGCTGAATATAATTCACTTGGGGCACAAGTCTTTTCCTAATTCCTCTTGGGAGGGTAGTTTGTCTTGGACAGTGTAGCATTGACTTTTGGAGTGGTTGAGGAGGACAGGAAGTCATTACTGGATTCATATGAAAATTAGGGAGTTCAAGATAATTTTAGACATATAAAAAAAGGTCAGTGAATATCCAGAGACCTTTGCTGCTGAAACTATCCCTTCCTTTGAAATCTGCCTGCTCTCTCACACGTAGTTATGGACCCCATCTTCTGAGGCGTAGTAAAGTCTTTTATCTCATAGTGTCTTCTTCTGAGCCCTCAGGTTGAAGACCTTTGGTGGGAACGGTTTGCCCTCACTCAGACCTTTATGGTGCCAGGAAATGGGCTGCTCTACTTTATGGGAAATTAGTATAATTATGTCTCAACAAATTCAAGGTACCTGTCTATGGGAAGCAAGCAACTTCTCCTTTGAGTTTTTCTAGAAAGGAACTGACAAATTCTTTGCATACTTTTGTGATGCTACACTAGATTTTAATATACAGAAGCACATAGGTTTATTGAACAGTTCTGAAATCTCCGTTTTGGCCAAAAGATGAGTAATATAATAGCATTACCTTATTTAAAAACACACAAAAAACCCCAACCAGCCATCCAACCAACCAAAAGGAACTGAAACCCAAAACTCGATGAGTTTTGGATGATAAAAGAAATGATAACATTTTGTCCATCCCAATGATGTTTTGGTAATTGCTGCCTATTTGCAGCTTAATAACTGAATAAGGGAAAGTATAAATTTAAATAGCTTTCTCTGCTTTCCCATTGTCCATGAAGTGATGTTGCACTCAGTCACAGGAGGAAGGAGATGAGTCAACCAGCCAAGATGCAGCTTTCTGGGATATGAGCTGTCATGACGTAGGGGTTCCTGCTCAGCCCCTCTTTTCCATGGTTTCAGTGGGCTTTGGGAGGATCTGTGATCATCATGCTTGTACTCATGATATCCAGGACATGTACATCCAAAGGCAATTCATAGATCCATCTTTGTAGGAAAAGTGTTTCCTGGGAGCACTGACCCGTGGCGATCTGCAGCCAGGACAGAGAAGGAGCCCACTGTGGAAAGGGTCATGGACCACTACAGGAACAGCCACGCTGCTCCCAGTGGGAACATGCTGGCAGCTTCTTGCAGCAGGGCTCTGGCAGCACTGAGGTCAGATCTTTTTAAGGAAGCTCATTTAAAACTGAGAGCTTGCATTTCATTTTTTAAGTGTCACTGTGGTTTTATTTTTTTAAGTGTCATGGTGGTTTTGAGATGTTAAAAGAAACCAAGGGGATCAGGCCATCCATGGCTAACTTCCTTCCTTGTGTTGATGATTAACAGAGATGAATTACCAAGGGCAGCACAGATTGACCTTAAAGGAGAGCTCTGTCTTCCACCTAAGGCCGGGAGCCCCCAATTTTTCCTGCCATGAAATGTCAAGTGATAGGTCAGAAAGGAGATCCTCCTAGATTGTAACAACAAGGTGTTGTAGCAACAACTGTGAGGTTTTTACTCCTTACTGCCAATTTTGTTATTACTATTTTATTTATTTTGCAGGGCCAGAGGTAGGGACCTTCATCCTCACTTTGGCATCTCCAGGTCATATTCCTCTCTATCTCTTCACTTCTTACTTTTAGTCATGTAGATAGAAGGAAACTGTGTAAAGACCTCAGAGTCAGCACTACCCACTGCACACTGCTCCTTCCATTTCTCCCTTGGCAATTAAATCAAACTTTCGCCAATCCCAGAGGAAAACCTTCTTTTGACCACTTCGGTGGTGGTTGTCCTGAGCTCTTACCAAAAACACAGAAGTGTCTTAAAGCACAAATGGATATCCCTCAAGGGCAACCCTGTTTTACAAGCATCTCCTGCTGCATGAGGAGCACTCTCCATTTCTCTGGGGTTCAGGGGGAGGGTTGGTGCTCAGCTCCTCCTGGGAGCTGCTCAACCCTGGGCGGGATGGGACCATTTGCGGGGCTGATTCTGAAATCCATTCATGGAACTGTTTGAATTCCCAGGTTGTACAGTTTATCAAGAGACCTGCTCAGAAGTGAGTGTGAAATAATAGTGCTTTGCACTTCCTGGGTGTCTTTCATCTTTACGAGTATTTATTAAATAGCCCTCAAAACAAGGCAGATAAGGCGTGGATGGATGTGGGTCCTTTTATGCAGCAATGGAACCCAGCAGCTGTATGGCTGTATAAAACAACCCTGCCCCCAGTTTGTTGCAGATTAGGAAGTGGATAACAAACATGTATCTTGTTGAGGGTGCACAGAGAATTTAGTTAGATAAAATTTAATTACCTGTAACTGGGACAGAAAGTTCAGGCTCTCTTGCCTCCTTACATTGCTTTCACTGTGAAGTCTGTAACTCCATCAGGTTCTCGTCCTGTTTGAAGTTTGATCTTGCACCTGGTTCTGGCTTGAGTGGATGTTGAACTCAGACCAGGGAGCCCTTTCTGGAACTCTGCACCTGTCTTTTTCCCACAAAGATTTTCCCCTGTGCCTTTTTTCCTGACAAACAAAGTTTTTACATTGAAATTCCCTCTCTGGTATCCCCGGGGCACTCGGAGATGCACAGCACGAATTCTCTTTTGTTTGCCTTTGCAGCGTGTAACTCTAGAGCGTAAAAATGTTGAAGCTAGAACTCAAATTTTCCCTATTTTGTGTTAATGCTTTTTATTAAATCTCCAGACTCTCTTTAAAGCTTCACAGAGAGCAATTTATTGTAAAGCTACATTTACAGTATTTTATGTCCACTGTAATTGCTTGTTTCATCTAATTCAGATTATACTGGCATATAAGAAAGACTATCCCAAGATAAGACAAGAAAAATTATTAATCAAGAAAGTTTTGGATTTAAGATTTTAAATGTACATTTCAGGTATATGTGTAATACTTAGAGATCTGAAAGGACTTGTGTGATGTACTGTAATCAAATTTTGAAAAGAAAATGACCAATACATCAAATGTTAAAAAGGAATTGACCAATAAGTCAAATCTGGAAATGGAAGTGATAGATGAATCACGTATAAAAAAGCAGACAACCAATATGTCAAGTGCACAGTGTGTTTATTAAAGTAAGGAATTGCTTGGATGTGAATGAATCTGTGTGCTACGATCATGCAGTTAAATACTTGAAATCCTTCAATAACAAATTATATGTGCAGGTCAATACAGACATACATGCCTCTGTGCATGTTCACAAAAGAAACACACTTATTCCTTTGCACAGCTTTTAGCCACACTAACAGCATATGATATTTGCTGAAGCCTCCTAAGTGTACCCAGGATTTCAGTTTGAAATGTCTCCATTTCAATATTCTCATGTTACTGGACGTGAGCAGCTCATGTTTCCAGCTCTTTTATAAACAGTAATTGTTAGTATAGCCCTGATTTTAAAAATGATGGGACCTGCCTCATTCTGAAAGCTTTCTGCTTTTGTTTTCTGATTCTAATTGTACACTAGCAGCAGCACAAATTCCTTTGGCTAATTCAAAGGATTTTGATAGACAGCTTGGGCCCAAAGCATATTTTCAAGATCAAGACTATAAAAATCTCACTATGGAAAAATCATCATTTGCCTCACTGACTTTGATTTACATCTATGTTACAGAGCCATGAAATTTAAAATAAGATGATCTAAATTGTCCTATAATAATGTGGGCATGAACGTATACTCCTGGAGGCAGAGTTTCCCTGTCACTATACCAAATGAAATCTAGTTTTTAGTGCCAATCAGTTAGGCATCATTAACCCTTTAAGAATGTTATTAGCATTCTCACAAAGCTTTTCATCATGTAACAAATGTTTTCAGACTAAACTTCTCGAGGTCAAAGAATCCAAGCCAGAAAGATTTAGGACCTTTTTGTCCTCTGCAATATTAAGTATATACTCTCCATCACACCAAATATAAATTATTAGCAGTAGTTTTTAAAAGCTTGCAGAAATGTAGTATTTGAGTTAAAAAGCAGTCCTTCATAAGCAGTCCCCACGTGCTCCTCCCCCTCATCCCTTTTTTGCTGTATAGTAGAAAAATTGCTCTGTACATGCATCCTCCAGGATCTAGGAATGAAAATTGCTTTGCATTTGCTATTACATTATGGTAGTCTCCATTCTGTTTTTTTTTTCTTCTCAGTTCATGTTGTTCTTTTTGCAATAAGTGTATGTTTGAATTGAATTGAAGAGTAGCATATTAAAGAACTGGTTTTCATAGCTGTTTATGTCCTTTCATCCAAAGAAGTGTGAGAAAAGCAATCAAGGTTTCAGATTGACATGCTAAAGCAAGAACTATCAGAAAAAGCATCTTGCCATTGGAGTGTGGAATATTTGCATACCCAGTGTGTTTGTATTAGATCAGACCAAACCAAGGTATTTATAGAACCAGCTTCAGCCTGTGGCCAGACCTGTAATGAACAACTGATTTAGTTTCAGGTAAAGTAATTATTAATCTGTTCCCCCCAACTTTATGCCTCTGAATGTGTCAAAATGTAGCATCTATAACCCTGACTCGGTGTATTATTCAGACTTTCCATCACTCTGTTTTTCAGCAGATGGCATCTAGGTGACTTGCAGTCTTATGAGTGGGATTTATGAAGTGAAATCGAGAAGCTTAAAAAGTAATTGCAGAGACAGGAGGAAAAATTAGAAATTAATATCACTGTAGGAAATGGAAGCAGCCTCACGTGGAAGTGAAATTCTCAACTGGTAGCTCTTACATCAAAAGTGGTGTTTGATTTGTATTTATTGCAGTATAAATAATGTGATGTAGGCAGTAGTATTGTATTCAGTAATTTCTCTTGCAGGCATGTGGGATGAACTTCCCATGAAAGACAAGTGAGTAAGGAGCTGTATGACTGCTACTCCTCTGCTCACAGAGAGCACTGCATCTTTCAGCTGGGATTTTGGGAAAGATGCTGCCTGTGCAGTTCAAGTAAAACATCCTGTGTTTTTTGGCTCAAAATAGCTCACGTTAAGGTTTTGCTGATGAATCAATGTGGTCCATGGAACAACCTGAATTACTCACTGAGGCACTCAATGTGAATGCGTGTGAACCCAGGCTGGGTAAACACTCAGTTTTATAGGAAGGATGAGAACTTAAAAATCAAGAGTAGGGTTCACATGACTGGCTGAAAAATATGTTTGAATAATATTGATGAATTTAAGCAGTATTTATAATGGATTTTCACAGTAGCTATAGTACAGAGTAGTTTTATCTGCAAAAGGGGCAGTGGTAGCATAAGGGATCAGCATCATGGGCTACATCATCTCCACTGCTGAAATTCAGCAGAAATAAGTTTCCACATTTTGGTTGGGGCACAGTTGAAGGCACCACTTTCCTTCTCTGAGATGCCTATTCAATATGAATCCTGTGTTATCAGTGAATAGAGATTCATGGCCAGCTCCAGGTAATCTGTGCTTAGAGCCCCACAGAAATTCCCATGGGAATATCTTAATCTGGGCTTGCTGTATGTGAGTTGGCACTGTGGTGCAGTCATAATTTTGAAAGAAAGCATGGGTATGATGGGTGATTTGTTCTTTCAGTGCTAACTCTGCAGGTTTTTTGGAGCAGAATCCCAGTGTAAACGCAAAATTAACTTGATCTCCAGCTTCTATGATTTAAGTAAGACTCAGATATATGTGCCTAAGTATAGACTTAACACTTTAATGAATCAAGATCTAAATTCACATCTTCATAAGACTGATGCTCAAGAATGAAGAGGTTGTTTGTCTGTCCTAGTGCAATCGTTTTTGGGATAACACATTTGACAGCTCTATGTAAATTCACAGTGGTGTATGAAATACTTTTTCCCCTCATACACTGTCTTTGTCACTACCTTCTTTTAACCTTTATCTCAGTAGAAAAGAATATTTAGAAAAGCACACTTGAAAAATGGGCACTAAAAACTTACTGCCTGAAAACATAGAAATTGTTTTAAATAAACCTTTTTGAGGCTTAAGGAACTTCAAAAAGAAATTTGGACTCATAAAAAATACTGAAGGTATTTCTTTTTGTTGTTGTTGTTGCTTGAAAAATGAAAGTAATGGCTTCAAAATATGTGCACTGAAGAGAGGAAGCTTTTGTTCTGACAGCTTGTACATCAAGTTTCAGCATTAGGGGGTTTGAAACGGTAAAAGTTAGAATTTGATAAAACAAGGTTTTGGGGGTCCTTTCTCTAAAAGATTCTTGCATGAAACATGAATCCAGAAAAAAACCATGGAAATGGAGTGGATGTTTTTAACTGTATGGAACTGTTAAGAAAATAATAGTGCAAGATGTGCTTTGAGATAATATAATGGCAGGAATTTTGCAGTTGTATTGTCACTGTCAAAATCAGCCTATTTGCTGCAGTTCTATAGTGTGTAGGCATAAGGAAACATAGAATTTCAACCCTTTCTCAGCACAGAAAATAATGTTTTTGAAGTTTGATTAGTTTCTTTTTTCTTCAGATTTCCATTTTTATATTCCTTCTACATTTCTACAAACACAGTGACAACACCTAATAAAATGTAAAAGGTTTCTTAAAGTGTTTTTGGAAGTTTTCTGTGATATTTAACATGGGTGGGATGAAATATGTTGCCACAGAAAAGCAGAACTGAAGGATACTTTTCCCATATTAGCTGTTACCATGCAGGTCCTGTGTCCTGGGGGTCAGGATGGTGGATCCGTGGTCAGCCAGAGAAGCAGGTTTGGATTTGCACGTGAGCTGTTCCTCATGAAGAAGCAGAGCCCCAACATGGCTGAGGAGAGCGTGGATGAGGCTTGAAAATTCGGGGCAGGTATTTTGAGAAGCAGAGCTGTGATGCTCAGCAGGAGTGTGGGGATGGAGCAGGGATGAGCTGGGAAAGCTCCCTCTTCAGACTGGTGCTGAACACTTGGGTCGGGGGATGTCCCCCGTCCTCACCTCAGGAGGAAAAGAAGATGGAAAGAAGGTAAACCTGCTCTCCCTTCTGGGATGGTCCAATCTGACAGGTTGGGTCCTTCCCAAAGAGGGAAAGAGCAGAGCCTGAATTTCAGGGAGGAGATGGAAGGGGTCGGAGCCGTCGAGGCGATATCCATATCCCCTTCTTCTCAAAGAGCTTAGCAAAACAAAATAGAGAAAGAAAAGCCTCCAGCAGCAGGGAGTGAACGGCTGGAATTTCCTTAATATTAGCTGAGCTTTAGGCAGCAAGCCTTAACGTGGAGAATTATTTTTAATTAATAGCTTTTCCCCTACTTTGGAGCTCAGCGGGAGGATCTTCTTTGCATTGCACAAGGAGGGGAGATAGGAGCAATCCCGGTTTTGTAACTGATAACTATTTCAGGCCAACTGCACTGCCTGGAATAACTTTGTATTCAGAAAAAGAACAAAATGTTACATCAAAAGATACCTCCTTCTGGCTCTTGGATTTAAATTGCCTCTCTCGATAAACCCACAGCCTGACCAGAAATGAGTTGATGGATTTTTAAGAGTCTCCTGGCCAAATTATTCCCTCTCTCCTTTTCCTCCTCCCTCTCTCTCACCTCTGTGTTATCAGCATGGCATTTGGCCCTACGAGGGGACCTTCCAAGGATGCTGAGCAATCACAGCTCTGCCAGGGTCTGAGGCTCCAGGGCTTGTGCCAGGTGGCAGGGTCCTTTACCCAAACTAGCCCAGATCCAGATGGAAAAAGAGGCAGGAAGGTGTTGTGAATTTGTATTACTTTAACACAATGGGTTTGTTCAGAGACAGTTTTCAGGCAATAAATGGCTCCTTTGTGTTCCTTCCCTCCCCATGGTAGCTTTCGGAGCTGTATATGTGCATATCATTTTGTCTGTGTATTAACAAGCAAGAAGGCTCCCTGGTTTCAGGCTCCCTCCTTCCCTTCCTCTCCCTCTCCTTCTTCCCAGCTAACAACACTCTGCTCCAGCACACAATTGAAACAAAATTAGCAAATTTATAAGTACAAGTTTATGGCAGGAAAAAAAAAAGAATCCTTTCTTTTTGCTTCTCTTATTTGGAGGACTGTAAGAGGCTGTAGTGCCTCTTTTTATGAGTGGCTTCCTGGGAGTCGGGACATTTGCTTGTTGTACTGTGGCACTGTAAGAGGGTGATCGTCATGGACTATAAAGTAACGGGAAGTCTCACAGCCCCTCCAGCTCTGTAACGCAGTAGCTTGGCTCACACAGGAGAGAGGGATTTATAGCACTGCCTTGTATTTTTTAACATATTTTGTCTGCTTTTTATTTACAACCTAGCCCAACAGTTGTTACTTTGTCCCCTGTCTCCCTCCCCTCCTATCTTAATTGTGCCTGTTCCTTGTGGTGTGTTGGAGCCCCAGAATGGTAAAAAAGTCACTTTAGGTGGAGAAGCAGCACAGATAAAGGTCGAACTTTGAGGTGAACACATTCAGGCACTAAGTGCAGGATAAATATCTGCTTTTCTAGGGTGAGTGGAAGGCAAGGATGGTGCTGGGAGGAAGAGAAAACAATATGAAAAAGTGTTTTCCTTGTTATCAGACTTGCCAAGCTATTTTCCTTATGAGCTTTTGTTAAAGCCCAGTGTCTCTCTCTTATTTAAATAAGTCTAATCTCTGAAGGACTTCTGAGTTGCTGCTTTTCAAAGCAGTGGGGTGTAGTTCCGTTTTATTAGCTGTCATTGAAGATCTGATGCAGTCATGTCGGAGGCTGTAAATGCCTTGATGCTGTCAAGCCTAAGCAGTTGCGAGCGAGGGTGGGTGCCTGCCGTCCCTGGCACTGCCTTCAGAGTCAGAGTCTTCCAGCTGCTGGGGCTCACAAGCAGCATTTCCCAAATTTTGGCCTGGATTTGGCAGCATTCATGGGTGGCCGTACCCTGGTGGGGTTGGAGCATTAATAAATGCAGGATTAGTATTTATAAGAAGGGGGAAGATTGTGAACGATGCAGGCATTGCCTTAATAATTAAGCAGCTTTTGGGAGACCTTGTCTCTCTGTTAGCATTGGATCCTGGTCCCAGATCCTTTCCATTCGCTCTGATAAAGCAGTGGGGCATCAAGCTGCTGACCACGGCTCAGTTTTGGGATTATCTGCTCTCATTGAAACAATTCCCTCAGAAGCTGCAGCGACGAGTTAACCATCTGGGGTCAAGAAGAGGACATTAAATATAATCAGCAGCTCCCTTAATCTTAGGAGGAGAATCCTCATTTGCTTGAACGTGCGTGCTGATCAAAGCATGATAGGAGCCAGGATGTGATACAAGAACAGCTATTTCCCAGGAAGGATTTTTTTTCTCTTTTTTTTCAAGGGCAGAAGGGAAAATCACCAGAAATTTGGAATCATTGGAACTTTTTTCCTTGTGGTTCAACTAATGCAGCATCAGGAATCAAATGCACTTGACCAGTGCTTATACATGTTACCTATCAGCTAACATAATCTGAAGCCCTAGGAAAATAGGTTGTAGCGCAGATGTAAGACACTGAAGGAAGACAGTAATTTTTTCCTGTAGATGGGAAATGCATATGTTGCCTCACTCACTTGTCATTACTGAAACTATAGGTAGGGACAAAAATAGAAACTACTGACAGCTTGATTTCTTCATGCTGGCACTGAGCTACAGCAGAGCTCTACAAGACCCTATAAATATGCAAGCGAAGGGAAATCCTACACAAGTGCTATCATACTGCTATAGGACTGAATAGAATTAGCTTTATTGCAACCAAACAGTATGGACACAGTCTGCTTTTCAGAGCTCCCCTATCTCACAAACAATGTAAAATGTGAACCAAAGGCGGCTAATCTGGCCTGTTTACTGGGAACAGTTCCAAAATATATTGTTGGAAATGACTAGAAAAAGCTTTGCACTGCACAGCCCTTATGGAGCAGCCCTTTCTTCCTTTTAAAGTGAAATGTCCTTGCAGAAATTAAAAACTGTTTCAAAAAGAAAAAAAAAAAATAAGGGGGTGGGGGGAAGGGATCACTGTGGTTTAAGCTACTTATTAAAATTTGTGAAGGATGCAGCATGCATTGAAAATGCTCCCCCTCCCCCCAAACCTAAACCAACAAAAACAAGCCAACCCCATGAATAGCTCTTCCTAGCTTCCTGCACATTGAATATGTATGTTAAAGGACAAGGAGCCAAGAGTCGCTCTGTTTTGCTTTGCTTGGAATATTTTTTCTATGAAAATATTTCATATTTCATTTTCCTATTGCTATTTTTGATATGTCAAAGTCAGGGGCTATGCCAGGGAGAGGCTGGTGAGCTGGCCATGGAGGAGGTTTCTGCCATGGCTCTCAGTGGTGTGCAGCAGCAATATGTAGCCCACTGTGTAAGTGATGCTCTCTGCACCTACGAGCAGGGCTCAAAAGGTTTTACATGGCAAGAGCAGAAAACACTGCTGCTAGTGCTGGGAGGGCAGTAGGTGGGCTGAAACAAGACCCAAGCAGAACTCAGGGTAAAGAGACACCCAAAATTGGAAAGTACTCATTAAGCATGAAATCCTGGAACTCTTCGTTGTTCTCAATGGAAGATATTACTTGTGCCCTCTCGTGAGCCCTGCCAAGTATGTGTCCCCTCAAGAGGACTCTGTAATCCTCTTACTTTCATTCACATCTCTAAAGCAGCTCCATCTCCCTCATTTTTCTAAGCTGCTGTTGTAAGTTTGCTTCATGATTTAGCTGCTCTCACTTCTTTTTTTTTTGAGGTGGCAACTGATTATTCCTCATTAGAACTGAGCAGTGTATACAACTACAGAGTAAACATTTCCATCTTCCTCCTGGTTCAAGCAAAAAACCTTGACCCCCATGCCAGTAGAAGTGAAATGTTTCCAAAACACACAGGCAACTGGAGATGTGACTGTGTTTAAAAGCCTCAAATTTAAACACAGTCCTCCAGGAAACCATGACCAGGAGAAGATGTCTTGTCCCTGATGAGAGGTTTGACTCTGTAATAATTTGTTGGCCCACTTGGCCATTGTTGTTTTCTTGTCTGTACCATGGAGCACTTACCTTTCAATATGTCTGATAATAAAAATCTCACAGAAGTTTAAATTAGAGTAAGGCTCAGCAATCAGGCTTAGCTGTGATCTGGAGTCATTGACTCTCATATGAAATCACATCACCTTCATTAACAACTGAACCATTGACCCTGAAACTCAAGGAGCTTTCCTATGATTTCCTAAAATCTGGATTTTTTGTCCTGTCAGCTACAAACTCTAACGAGGCAGAGAGATTCCCACTGGCTGTTACTGTCCTCCTTTCAGGTTCTCAAATTTTCTGCTCTAATCTGATTCTTGTTGTTTTCCATGTTGGTGGAAAATTTGGGGTTCTGTCCCAGATTTTGTCGTATAGTGGGTGCTGTACAACTGCCACGGGCTGAGGTTGTGCAGGGGTGAGAACCAAGCAGGCTTCTGCCCGCCCAGGTGCAGGGTGTGCAATGAGGGGCTGCACCTTTAGAGAGCTGACCTTCTAAACTACTCTGATTGCTGCCAGTATTCACAGCAGGGAGAACAGAGATGGACCTGTAATTTTATTGTCTTGTCCCACACACCAAAATCTCCTCCATCCCTCCCCCAAAATCTCTCCAGAGTTGCTAGAAGTGAAGAGTTCAGTGGTTTAATTTTCTGTTGTCTTGCCAAATTAGAATGGGATTAAATGCTCTCAAGGTCTCTGGACTATCACTTTACCCAAAACATCCATCCCAAGCATTCAAAGAGGCATAGAGGCTCTGCATAGCTATTTATTTTAAATGCCTGATTAAAATTTCATGAAAACAGGAAGTCAGGGGAAAAGAATAGATTGCAAGAACGAAGAAATCCAGGGCTTTGTCATTTTTAGCTCAACAACACACAACATTGAAGAAAAACCCCCAACACCCAGCACATTCAATTGTAACTGAGGGATATTTTCACAATTGTACTGAGGCCACTAATAGCATATTTTGTCATTGGCAGGGTAGTTAATGTACTAAGAATGAAACCAATTTTTTTTACTTATTACAAGTTTGATTCTGTTTGTAAATTGTCACCTTAAGGTAACCTAAAATCGCTGTACTTAAACCCTGCAAACATTACGGTATTTTTGGATACTCCATTGTTTTTTCCTATTTCAGTAGCAATAAATATTGCAATATCACATCTTTAACAGTGCAGCAGCTCTTTTGTCCTGGTGTCTTTCTGGTTTTCCATTCTTAAACATATCTAATCATCCAAATAAATAATGGGGGCAGAGACAAAAGACTGATTTTTCTGAATATTAGTCACATGCAAAAGACCTTCATGGTTTTTCTGGCTTCTAGAGCTCGTTTTTCCTGTATGCAGCATGTCTGTCTTTTTCCTGTATGTCCTTGTTTTACAGGGAAATATCCTCTTTGCTGAAAACATATGAATCAGAAGCAATGTTTAGCCAGGCTGCATTACAAAAGGATTTAGAGTCTGTCGAAGTCTTCTTGCCTTTTTAGGCTGTGGGAAGCAGGACCCCCATTAAGAGGCTGCAAATGCCCCTCAGCCATTTTGCAGTACCGCTGTCACCTTGACTACCCGTAGGTAGTAGCGGGGTACTTACAAACCATCAGTGTCCCAATCTGTTCTCCTGTACCAGCCCCATCAAAAATAGATGGATGTTAAAATTCTGTATTAGACTCTCACTGCAAAGGCAGCATATGTAGGGTTCTCAGCTAGGGCATCCGGTGGCTCTGGATATGGTATAATTATGATAACTTAATGACAAAATAAGTTTTCACTTGCCAATGTCAAATTAATCCTGTCAGTGCATACGTCACTGAAAGTGCATTGCTCAGTGTACCCTTACAATATGCATAATACCATGTCTCCTTGCTTCTGCTTCTCATCATGTGGTCCTCTTGGTGCAGATGCTGTTCAGCCACTTAAAGAGCTGTAGCACTACGAGGGGAAAGAAGAAAAAAATCCCAGTATGTTATACTGGAATGAATATAATGAGCCTAAAACCTTGGAAGCCTTCCTTTGTTCATCATTCTTGCTGCAAACAGTCACAGCCTTGTGGATTTCTCTATTATTTCAGCTGTAAAAATCATATTGAAATTTGATGGGAATTATTTCTAGAGGTAGTTAATTGGCTGACTAGGTGTATACGTGAGGAGAGGTAGCAGGGAGCCCATAAATGACCTTCTCCCTTGTTAGATCGCTCCCTGGCCAGCTGGACATTTGGTATCCTAAGGTGAAGAGTTTTTTAAATTATAGTTCCATGGCTTTGCCCCTTTACAAGATCACAATTTCTCTGTGTTAATTCACCATATCGAGAGGAGGAACGAAAGTCAGCTGCTGCCGAATATCCCTTATGCTTTAAGAAAGCACGGCACTAATTGCTGGGAGACTTTTGCAAAACAAAAACCTGTGTGGCTCAGTCCACGCCTGCACACTCCAGTCGTCCCTGCTCTGTGCCAGCATGTCACAGGTGCACACCACAAGGGACAATGCAGCAAATGTAATTGGGAGGCAGGTGGCAATAGCTTGGACTCCGTAACACATTCATCCCAAGGTGCACTCGTGCATCTGTTAGAAAGTGAAGTAATTTTTTTTTTTTTAATTCAGTTGATCTAACAGAGATTTGAGCGATAGGAAAATATTTCCCATCTCCTAAACACAACAGCAAGAAAGTTACTAATAGTACTTGGAGCAAGGTGGGGTGGAGGCTGCTGATCTTAGGGAAAAAGCGAGGGGTTGTTGGTTTACATAGAAGTGGGTCAAGTGTTTTTAAGACACTTGAGAGGGCTTTTTCCTCCTTTGCTATCGCTGTAATATCAGCGCAAACTTTTCCTTTCTAGATATGAGCCTTTTGTAATTGTGTTAGTGCTGTGTGCTCTGGCCAGGCTGGTCACTTGCCTGTGCTCAACCTTCCCTGCATCTTTCCAAGAGCCACAGCAGAACCTCTCAATATGGGAACCTTTGTATTTCTGCTCTGAGTCCTAACAAAGGGTGTTTATTCCCCCTCTAAAACACAGAAAGGACCCCAAATGCTTGTACTCTTACAGGGAGCCTGAAAGCAAATCTTGCCGAGCCAAACTGCAGCAATCTCTGGGGTGGAGTATAACAGCTATAGCACAGCACACAGAATCCCTCTATAGGAGAGGGAGGCTGATGCCAGTTCCAGGCAAAACTATGGGGAATGGGATTCAAATGAGCACAGATGTGATGCTGTTCACGGACAAAAACAAACAGCACAGTACTGCAAAAATGCACGTAGGTTTTAGTAGCCTTTGGTGGACAAAATACTGCTTTTATATGAAGGATACGTAAACAAGGCAAACAACATAAAAATTGTATCACACATTTTGAATGCCGCATGCTTCCTAATCCCTAGGGGAGTATTTTCCCCATCTGTCTCAGTTCCTAACTCCACTACTCAACTCTCTTTTTAATCTGGAGTTGGCTCCTGCTGTAATCCAGATCTCTTTGGGGCAATTTGCATGTGAAGGTGCTGGGAGGGTCCCTTTGCTCCTTTCCCATGGTCTGCTCCAGCCTCTCCCGGCAGTTTGCAGACTTTGTCCCCCTGCTGCATCTCCAGCTCTTGGCCGGCGGCAGGGCCAGGTTAACTGCAAGTGTGAGCTTTCGACAACCTGCAGCAAGTGTTTTCCGTCCCTCAGGAGAGAGCTGCACTGGAAAACAATTTGCAGAAGACAGGAGCAGAGATCTGGTGTCATTTTTGGTGCAGCTACTACAGTTTCTTGCTGTGAGCCCTTATCAGTGGAGTCCTTGTAGAGCTGCTCATCAGCAGACATCCTGCGGGCGAGCGCAGCGTTATTGCTTCGTCCCATGTGGCTTTTTTTATCAGTGCTGTTCTGGCTTCTAAACCTTCTGGAGACGCTGTAATTGGGTACTTTGGGGTGGCTAGGCTTTTTTTATAGTGTAAGTTAAGTTTTTAGACTGGGCTTTAGAAATAAAATAAAAATAAAATAAAGTGAAAGAAAGCAAAATAAAAAGCAAGTAAAGGAAAATAAGGTAAAAGAAAATGACAGGAACTAAAATAAAAGAAAGTGAAATATAATCAAATGAAAAAGAAAAGTAAGTATAGTTAGAAGAAAAGAAATTAAGTTCCAAATAAATAAATTCTACTTCTATTTCTTGGAGTGATCTAGGACAGCTGATGGAGATTGACACTCTTAAGTTACATGAATGTTTTGAACGTGTAAAGAATCCTTTATAAATTCAGCTTGGTTTGCTGTGATACACTTTCCAAATTAGGATACTGCAGAGCAGATTGTGAAATGGTGATTTACATGACTTGAGGATTTTGCTCCTTGTGATTAAACACAATAGCACTTCTTTTGGTTCCCTTTAGTATGCATTTTTAAAAAATGTATTTAAATGTATGTGGAAATGTATTTAAAATGCAGGTTATTTCCACAAGTATAAAAATATCAGGCAAAAAGTGCACTATTGAGTGTTGTGAGCATCTCTAGAATTGTAGCGTTCTAAAGGAGGAAATAAAATTAAACTAACAAAAATATTCAAAGTACCTTTTTTTTCTGGCAGGAAAGTGAAAACATGGAGTTTTGTTGGCTCGTTCTTCCTTTTGCAAAGGATTTAGTGCTGAGCTTTTACCTTGCTACATGATATACTGCAGTGAAATGCTCAGAAATTTGGGATTAGATATGAGTTGTAACATGGAGTAAATTTTATGTTGAGAAATTTAGAGCGTGCCAAGCGGCCAGTTCTTCGGACAAAAGACTAACATGAATAGGTTAGAGAATTATTAGCCTCTAATAATAGATGATATACTATATATCAAGTAATGACTACTTACTATCCTGCATTTATCTGTTACACGATGTCCTTTTTAATTACCTACCCTGCCACCACAGGGGCCAGCAGCTGGTGCAAGAAATGCTGCAAAGCTCATGCCTTCTTCCCTCGTAAAATGGAAATATCCTCCCAATCTGTGCCCTTGCAGTTGTTAGGCATGGGTTTCCCAGGGAAAAAAAAGCATCCAAAGCACATCTTTTTCAGACAGTAGTTTTTAAGGAAGGTTGTGTTACTGAAATAATTTTTCAATATAGTTCTATCCAGTAGAGAGCAAAACTCCACGGACTGGCCCCAACTGTGGCTCTTCCCTTCAGATTTTAATTCCTTCTGCTGCTTGTCTAGGTGAGGAATGGATAAAAATAGATTGTTAGATGAGGCTGTTGCTTTTAATTATATTCATAATAAGCATTCACCATCCTTAATTCAATAGTGCAGTATAACGGGGGAGGGCAGGGTTGTTTAACCTCGTTTCCTAAGGAAATGAGGCATATAGCATCCCACCACCCACCCACCTGGACCCAGGCCTCTCCCAACAACGTGTGAATGCCTTCTAAGCGGGCTTGAAAGGGGACAGGCATCTGAAACGTTACATTTCCTCGTGGAAACTGGGGTGAGTGCATGAAAAAGCTCCACACTGGTGTCTGTGCCAGGCAGGTAAGTTCAGTCTTTATCCCTGCTGACAGCAGCCCATGGCCAGTGACATCCCCTGCCTGCTGGGGAGCAGCAGGGCCAGAGGAACTGGGCATCAGGCTTGCTGCTGGGGCAACAAAACCAGAGGAAATCACTTCTGCTCACAATTTGGCTTCTAGCAGGAGCATAAATTCTGAGAGCCTCATTTTACGCTAATTCTCCCCGGTGTAACATCAGTGCAGGCAGCCTCCTGGTTTTGGTGAAATCAGGGCAGAGTGAGGAGCTGGTTTGCTTTCTGGGAGCAGGACAAAGCTCAGTGCAAATTGGCCGCTGTTCTTTTGGACCTGCAGTGTTGCAGGGGACCTTTCCCCTGCTGTGCCCCCAAAAGAGCAGCTCTCCCCCCTTCTTCCCTCCCTCCATCCGCTCCCACACCGACTGCTCTTGGAGCTGGCAGCACATTAATAAAAAAATGTAAGTTTTATGGGACAAAGTAAATAAGGCAATTCATATATCATTCCTAAGACACACAGAAAGGAGGCAGAGAAAAATAACCATCCGATATTTTATGAGGATATTTCCATGAGTCAGCTCATTTTCAGGTTTCTGGGCTTCCAGCTGCAAGCTCTGCTGTGTTGGCTTATCTTCTACTTGAGTCCTGGCATGTGCCAGAAGTAGCTTATAATTGGCTGTGTTTCCCCTTTGTAAATGGTAATAATAGAGCCTTTATCAGCAGAGAATGGCTAAAAATTTGGATGTCTTTAATTTCATCACAACTTGTAATTTTTTTCAGGTCTAATATTACACAAATAGATCTCAGAGCTTCTTGTTCTGAGGTTGCAGGGCTGACAGCAGAGGGGTTGATTTTTGTAGGTGGGATAGTGAACTGCTCTTCAAATGTCCCTAAGCAATGGCCATAGAGCTGACTTTATCCTTTAACCCTTATGGCAGAGGTTTCATTAACCCCTAGGCTTAAGAAAAGTCACAGTTGTGATGGCTCAGCCTGGCTGGAAGAGGCTGATGCATTTCTTGTGGCAGACTTGATGTTGATTGCAGGGCAAAAATGCAAGGTATTTTCAATGTATTTTAATTCGTTTGAGGTTTTCAATGAACTCACCTCAGCCTTCTACACTCCTCCTGATATTGCTTCCTGTGGATTTCAAAATGGCTAAATTTAACTGGGGGGAAGGCGGGGGGAGAGGAGTTCATTCAATATGATTTCTAAAGACAACTATGCAAGCTATATAGAAAATGAATTTTAAATTTCTACATGGCAGAAGAATTTGGTTGATCACAGGCACAGGAAGGATGTTGCAAGATTTATTTGGCCAGTCACAACCTGAATTTTGAATAAATTCTGTCAAGCTGTTAAAAAAAAAAATATGGAAATACATCACTTGACGCATTCAAATCACAAATATGTTTGAGGGGAACTGCAATCTGCTCAGAGATGTCCTGTGAATAAAAAGATTTCACATGTGTTTAATATATTCCTTTTTGGGGAATTAATTGTCCACCAGCACTGACAAGCATGGGGGATGGAGGAGCGGAATGGGAGCGATTTGCAGTTCTTAGTGGGAATTAGTGGCATGACTATATTATAACAATCATAATTAAGCTTTGTACTTGAACAGTGCCTTTCCTTGGGGAATTTCAAGGCACTCTGTCAAATTTATGGGGAAATCCCAGGGAAATAAGTGATTTCCCTACAGATCCGCAAAAATTCAGTGGCAGAGCTGCGAGCAGACCCCAGGTCTCTAGTCTCCTGGACTCTGGCTCCAGCTCACAGCAGGAGCTGGCTGATTCCTCTGTCAGAGCCCCGGGCAGGGCTCAGGGGCTTGGGGAGCACAGCCCTGGGGGTGCAGGAGGGTGCTGGGAGTGCCTCCTTCGCCTGGGGCTGCGCAGGGAGCAGGGACACGGGCTGGGGACAGCGGGGAGGTTACAGCAGGGACAGGCAGCTCACACCAGGCAACCTGAGCAGCAACCTGAGCCTAAATGCACCGAAAATAACAATGGGGAAACGCTCTTAGGTGTTGTATAACTTTGAGGAAGTCCTGACTCCTCTGTGCCTCAGTTTACCCATCCCTACAGTTAATATGGTGGCACCGTGGAAGTGGTGGATTTTTTACGGCAAAAAAAAAAAAATCAGGGGAACTTACATAAGGATGTGGTTCTCTGAGCATCATTTGAAGTTTTTCATCAAGGATGAAGTCCTTACCAGAAAAATGTGCTCTACTTTATCTCAAAATTCAGGGTTTGTGCAAGAAATACACGGGGAAGTTATTTATGGGTCACGAAGAAGGCTCTGATGAGATGATCACAGGGGTCTGTTTAAAATCCCTAAGGTTAAAAATCTTTACAATTTAATGTTTCTAACATGCTTTGAGACCTTCAGAGGCAAGGTCCCTTTGGGCTCAGTAGGATGAACTGGCCTCCTTGAGTAAGTTGAGTTGAATTTTGTGCGTAAGACAAGGAACATGTTACATTACAGGTTTTTTTCCTCCTCTGGCTGGTTTCACCAGTTTGTGCAGCCTGGTGAAAAACCAAACAAATTCACTTGACTGCACCGACAGAGCAAAGCTGACAGTAAGTTTTTCTTCTAAGTGCCAAAATTTTCAGAGGACAACTGGACTTATGTTATTGAGAATGTTTAAAGTAAGCAGTTAAACCTTAAACATTGATTTGGAGTTTTACTAGAACAAATAGAGAGATTTAAAAATAGTGGTTAGATGCTGAAAAGCACAGCTCCAGTGAAAATCCCCATACTTTCCCTGTGTAAATCCTCTCCCTCCTGGGAGCAGGCTGAGTGTGGAGGGGAACAGAGTTATCAGCCTCTCTTGTTAGGCCCAGGCTGCGCAGTTGCCTTGATGATGGGCAAAAGGATGTTTTTGGGTCTGTGTGAGGGAGCCTGTCAAGAAGCAACGGGCAGTGTTCCTCTGGATGGGAGCACGTGGTGCTTTAGAGGGAGCTGCTGATGCCATGCAGAGGAATCCCTCCCCTGTGCCCTGGGAGCAGGGGTCGTGGCAGTGGCCTGGCAAGGGGCACTGCTCTCCCAAGGCACTGCTGGCATCTCCGCAAGCCTCGGGTCAGAGGACCAAGGGTATCCCACCAGAACTGGGACAGTTGGCAATGCTCGTTCTTGTGCAGACTGTGTGAAATGCACACCATTCCCCAGAGCTTACAGGCACAGTTACAAACGAAGCAAAGATGGCAGGAATGACATTCCCTTGCTAATTATAGTGTGGTCCCATCTGTATATTTGGTGTTATGTCACCAACTCCAGCCTGCTTTTTTCTGGGAGGGAAATACTGCTGTAGGTCGAAACTCAGCACAAAAGGCTCCAGACCTCTAATAATGTTATAGTTGCTTGTTTAATGGGGACGAAACTCTATTTTTGAGAGCTATCAGCTGGAAATCTGAAAGCATGTTGGCTAAGGTGCTTTTTGGGTAACTCAACAGTCCATGTTTAAAAAGCACTTGGGTGTGGATAAGCATAACAGAGTTCAGTGGCTGCACATTTTGCTGAACCCCACTGGCTCCATCAGCACCTTGTGCATGGCAGCAAAGCTGTGAGCTCAGATCCATCCCTCCTGCACGGAGAAGGTGGAAGAGCAACTATCTCCCTGGCCATCAATGCTCCCTTGGCTGCAGACTTTTTGGTTAGTGGATGTCTGTGAAGAGTTTGGGCTGTAGGACATGTGCATCACCCTCCAGGAATTCCCTCAGAGAGACGTGAGGACAGAAGCCACCGTTCTTGATCACCCCATGGGGTGTTTCCTTTTGATCCTCTTGAGGATCTCGTGTGTCCTCCTAGGGGCCTGGTTACAGTCCTGGAGTCCACATCCCTGTTTCTGTTGGTGGAGTTTCCTGGCTCCTGCTTATAAAATGGTTGCAATTTAGGACATTGAATTGGCTCATGTAAGATGCCTTTGTCCCTCCAAAGGAGCCCATGGGGTGCTTCATTCTTGCACGTGGTACTTATTGAGCAGTATTGGTGAGGCTCATGCTAAATCATACAGGAGTGAGATTTTTAATTAGGGTTGAGATGGGAGCCTTCAAATCTCATGTGATTAGAGAGTTCTCATAACTTTTACATTTATTATATAGTCCAATTAGCATATTTCTTACTTTAATGTCTCTATTGCCCTGTTCAGTGTTGAAAATCCAAAAATAAGAGCACTTTGCTAAAACTTGAAAGCCATGAAGTTAAAATAGTCAAGAAACAAAAGTAAAAATGGGTGTTCCTAATTTAATTCACTGTTTGGGCTAATAACAATAAATGAAGCTTTGGCAAAACAAGGGAACACTGTAAATAATGGTAAGGAAATTAAAATCTGAAAAACATCCACTTCATTAGTTGTGGCAGAGGAAAAAGGGATTTAAAAAAGTCAAATAAGTCTTTAAGACATCCCAGGCTTGTGTGGGGAGTTAAAGAAGCACTGTGCAAAGATGAATCTCTCAGGACTTGCTCCTAGACCTGTCCCCTGGGCTTAAAGCCCCTCTCTGCCCCATGGTTTTCTGATACATCCCAAAGGTTTTTGGTGGAGCTCATGTGCAGGAGGGGAAGTAGATCTTCAAACAGCTTTATGGGTGAGGAGCAGCCACATGAATGTCTCTGAAAGTCAAGGAGAATTTGTACCAGCAGAAATAGGGTCTGGTTTCTTGTCATGCAGGAAGCCGTTGGTGGAGCAGGAACTTAACAAGTTCACAACTTAACAAGTCCCAGCCTAGTGTCTGGACTACCAGAATAGATTTTTTTCTCAAATACCCCCAATCGCTCAATGCTTTTGTCAAATTTCTGTCTCTCTGTACCCAGTGTCAGCCTCAGCTTAACAATGAAGGTAGTCCCAGAAAACTTCTCACAAATAAGCAATCTATGCTCCCTGTTATGAAAGCAACCTCCTACTGTCTGGTGTATTAATTCTGTTCTTGTGGGGCGCTGTAGAAGTTGAATTTTCTCTGCCTGGCATGGTAACTTTCATTGCTTTCATTTTTTTGGGAACTTGAAGTTTCAGAAAGGCTTAGTGCGAGCTATGAAGGCTCCACCTCTTTCTTGGCCCTGTAACCCGTGAGCAGTTCAGCTGAGGCTAGGGGATTTGTGTATAATGATTTGGGAAAGTTGTGAGTATAAATAGTAAGGAATTTGAGATGTTTTTCCCCTCTGTAATTCAACACTCAATAGCTTCCCCTTCCACCCTGAACATAAGGTGCTGTACCAAAACCATGGAAAGAATTTGTGGAGCTTCAGATCAAGGAAGTTCATAAGCTAGCAGGCTTTTTTCTGGCTTGCTCCTTTTAAAAATCTTCTAATATCACCTCCTCTGGGGAATAGCATGGCCAGAGGACTTTACAAATTTTCACTAGATCCTCTCACCAGGAGCATTTGCCCCAGGGCCGAGGCAGGACAGTGCTCTGATCTCTTATGCACAGTGTGGTAAGGGCAGGAGTCCAGAATAAGAGTTCAGCCCCAGATTTTTCCTTTATTTTTTCTCCTTTCTCTTTCTGGTAGCAGCTACTGCAGAGAGAATGTGTTCAATCTGCTCTAAGCTCCAACCTCAGTCTTCCTTCCCCTTCCACATCTCACTGGTGTTCAGGGCCAAGGTATTGGCTTGCAGCACATAGAACAGCAGAATCACTTAGGTTGAAAAAGACCTCTCAGATCATCAAGTCCAAGCTCAAATGACCAGGGTCATCTTGGCCCCAGCTCTGTGATGATATGGCCATCAGCCTGGAGTAGCAGGACAAGGCATTCCTGAGCACAGAAGTTGCCATTCCATCTGACAGCAGTGCTTGGAGCTGAGGAGGCGCTGGCCCAGGCATCTCTACAGTGACAGGTTTTCTTTTAAGTGCCCCTCAGGTTTCTTTAATCTCCATAGTCATCTTTGTCTTAATTTCTCCTGTTCTTTAAACCCTGCACACAAAATGCGATGTAAACCTCAAAATACCCTCGCTTATTCTAACAGAAATGTCATCTCTGAGCAGCATTGATGCAAATTCTCTGTAGCCCCTGTGATTTCAGCCCAGAGATGGGTCTCAGCTCTGCACTTCATCCCCAAAGCCTGATTGAAAACCCCTCATACAGCTCTCTGATTACACTGACTCGGGCACAGATGACAGATGATCACAGCATATATTCGTGTACATACATTGCCAGGCATTCGATGTATGGTTTCATTTTTGAATCTTGACTTCATTTTGCACCATGATATTTGAACATGCAGATTACAAATCAGGCCCCAGCATTATTGTTTAAAGAACTCTCAATGCTTTTGGTAAAAACCTGAGTAAGTATTTGTTATATTTAGAGGCAATTCTGCTTATTGTCTCTTCATACCATAAGCTTTTCAATGACCTAGATTTTGCTATTTCATTTTCCATTTGCTGTCCCACAGTGCATTTGCATGGAAAGAAAGTCTTTTGTCTTTTAGTGTTATCTTGCACTTGCTATTTCATCCACCAGCCAAAATCACACTCACTGCCCTGTGATGGTGTGAAGAGCTTCACTGGGAGTGATCATATGCCTGAGGATCCTGGCTTCAAACTAGAAGTAAAAAGCTATTGCAGCTTTTAGCTTTGTAGAATCCTTGGGCTGAAGAATGCTGGAGGACCAGCCAGCAGCAGAAGGACATGCAAAGAGGAATGGTTTGTGTGTTTTCCAGCAGTAGCAATTTACAGAAAGAAAAGTGGACAGAGTCAGAAACCTGGCTTCCTTTCAGTCGGAGGGAATATAATCTCCCTGGATGTATATTACAACTATAGCTAAAGACACAAAACAACATCTTGATTTTAATTCTGGTTTCAGTTTTAGCATGTCATTAAAGAGATACCTGTATTGACAGGAAGAGTTGTAATGCTTTTGGGGAGTTGTTATTATTGTATTACACGATTATGGTGTTTATTGCGATGGTGCCTTAGGGCTGAATTTACAAATGCTGCGGACGGATTACATGGATATTATGCTGCACACAGACATTTTGCTGCATGTTCATGTTGAAATCCTGTGAACTGGACAATGTAAACAAATTAACATTATCAGGGAAAACCTGTTTTTTAAGTTAAGTTTCCCTGCAGACTATACTCAGCCAAAGGACACTTGCTGTTGATCTCACATCTCCTGCATCTCGACCATGTTCAAAAATGTTTTTACTGGCACATGTTAACCAAAACCTCATCCTTTAGAAAAAAAAAAGCAAGCATGTTTTAAAATGCATTTGATCCAACCAGCTAGTATATTTTTAAACACGACAGTGTTATGTTTAACAGTGTGTTAGCATATGTCAATTAACTTGTTTCCGCAGAGTGCTGACAGAAGTGCCCCTGTCGCCGCCAGCCCTGAGGGGCCCCGGGGCTCAGTCGAGTCAGCAGAAGGGAGCCTGTGCCCACACCTCCAGCTCACTGAAACTCAGCACTGGCTCTTCTGGTCACTATTAGGGTGCTGGAAGGGGGCACAGTGGATTTGAAGTAATTCCTCCTTTTGCTGTGGTCTGCAGGTAACCCCCCGTGGTTGAGGGGACGCACCAGGGCTCCTCTGTCAGCACCCCAAATGATGTCTCCTGAGAGCACACACGTGATGTGACACAACGCCCTTCCAGACAGAATAAATAGAGAGTTTTTCTCACACTGTCAGGAGATCACACCCCTTCCCTGTGCCAGATATAGATGAGAAGGAGGAGAAAAGATTCACGTGCGTTTGCATGTAGCCCCTAAGTCTCCCCTGTGCCCAGAACAGGTGGTGAGCATGGCTGTGTGTGTCTGGGGTGCTCCGCGAGCCAAGTCATGGCCATGGCCATGTGGGCTGCTCACCTCCCCACTGCTCTGGCCCACGCTGGCCAATGCAGAGGGAACACTTTAATCCATTGTTGGAAACAGCAGAGAACTTTTTGTCCAGAGACTGGCATGTGGTGCTGGATAAAGCCCTGGGAGTGTATGAGCTAACCAGTCATATCCTGGCAGGACCTTCCTGTGCATCCCAGCCATGAAATTGTGCAGGATGAGAAGTAAGTGGAGTGGGAAGCACACAGGTCAGGTCTCAGCAACAAAGCAGGGATGCACACTGCTTTCCCACAGGGATGTGCAAGTGTCTGTCTATCTGTGACAGCTGCAGAGACCCAGGCAGGTGTTTGATAGGGCTCGTCTGTTACTGCCTGTGCAGAGGGTATGGGAATAAAATATATGAACATGCCACAGGCTGAGGAGGTGTCCAGGGTCAGCATCCCCATGCCCTGCTGCTGTGGGCTGCATGGTATATCCATGTCCCAGCCAGACTCCGTGTGCAGGAGCAGCCTCCAAGCAGATAGATCTGCCTCTGCTACTGTTCCTCATCCGTGGAATTTGGGCAACCTTCATTTCTCATTTCTAGATTAGTAAAGGCATGAATGATTCCCACGTGTTCTGGGACAGTGTTAATGGGAACGGTAGAAATACCTAGAATAAGCAGTGTCCAAAAATAGGTCTCTTGTCCTGCCAATGCCTTGCACATGTTCTTAACTTTCCTGCCCTGGGAAGCAACTCCTGGCACCCTGCAGGGCAGGAGAGTTTTTCCATTCAGTTCAGTGGGTGAGGGATTTCATTCTGCCTTATAGACCCGTGGATTTTAAAGAGACTGTCCATAAGGCACACTCAGGCTGTTTTCAGGGTCAAAGTGCTTTATATTTTTAGCATTGACATGATGGTCATGAGGGAAAAGCACGTTTTTGCCCCTCTCAAAGGGCACGGTCAGACGTGCTGCTCTGCTGGGGCTGCCTGGGGTCAAGTTGTTACTGGCCCTGGACCATTTCTTCGGGTGCTGCACCTTCCTGCTACACAGCTTGGCTGCCATAATTGGAGCGGCGGAGCTGACCTGCACCAGCCGAAACATGTTGGAAGTGGGGTTTTATAAATAGACCGTGTGGACAAAGGGTGTATGCTCGGGGGTGTTTATGGGGCTGGGGAGAGGAGCTTGGGGCAAGGGATGGAGCCTGAGAGCTCCCAGTGAAACAGCACAGCCCTCTTTGCAAAACAGGGATCGTGGTGCTGGCAGAGCCCGCGGCAAGCCCTCGGCGCAGGGAAGGACGGAGAGGCCACGACCCGGGGTGTGGGTGCTCAGCTATTTTCTCCCTGTGAGACTGGCTCCCAGGCCTTTGCTCATGCAAACCCTGACAGATCCCATCTAAATAAGTAGTTGGAAATTATGTGCTCCCTGCCTGGTCTGGGTTGGAGCTGAATTTTGCTACCAGTCTCAGGGAGTAGGTTTTGCTACTCAATGCAATTAAAAGAAGCAGAACTTGGCACTGTGGGATCCTGCCCAGTGCTGGTAGTCAGGGTGATAGACATTGGGTCCTTTGATTTCTCCAGAGGCATCATAATATTTTAAACTTGTTATTAATTACAAGTGCATTAATCTCCAAATAGTATTAACAGTATTTCAAAATATAATTTTATTCTATCCAACCCCATGGGAAAAAAAAAAGCAGTTTGGGATGAACTGAACAACTTTATAGACACTGTGCTTTATAACCAGATAGATTTTCCCTAGTTAGTTCCATTTCTAATACTGGTGGAAGATTAAAGATACTGAATCAATGGCTGTAAAAGCTTACATTAAAAATTTGCAGTAAATGAGAAGAGGAAAATTTCATTAGAAACATAAATTGTAGCAACTGGAATGCCTGCAACTTATTTTTAGTATTCTACTGACAGTCACACTTGAAAGCCTTTTTTTTTTCAAATGTTCTCTTTTCTCAGATTAAAAAAAAAAGAAGAAGAAAATGACCTCTAATATTTTGAAATATAGAACTAATTACAGTACAGAGTGATCCTGATCCCACTGAAGTCAACTGCGGCATTCTTTATGACATTGCAGGATAGTGCCTCTATTAAGAAATAGTAAGGAAATGAGATACTTTAAAGAGAAGGGTTTAAAATTAACTGGCTCTGTTGGCTTCTTTTGTAAAAATACCTTAGAGCTACTTTTATCAAGTCAAAAGGTTCATTGAAAAGAGAGAAATTAAAAGATGCTGCTCATGGAGCCTGGCAAAACACAAAGTTCGCAACAAATATCTCTCCAATCCAATTATAACAATCAAATCAAGGAGGAAAAAAAAAATTATGAAATATAATGAAAGCTTTCTTTCTCCTGAAAAAGTCTACTTGGAGGTGTCCAGACCTAAGGGGATTACCAAGTCAGCATTATAGTGGGGAAAAAATGTAATGTAAATGAGAGTGAAATAATCAAATTTTTCTGGTGGAAATAAGTGCTGTTGTTTGATGTAATTTTGACACACAGCATAATTTCAGCATCAACAGTGAAGTTTAAAGAATCACTGTGTCTTCATGAGATTTCTGTACAGGAAAGCCCTTCGATGGGAAAATCTAAATCAAACTTCAGTTTGCACATTTACCTCTCTGCGAGAGAAAGCCCTGAATTATTTTAGTTGCAAATTGAAAAATAGAGATGACCCCTTTTCATTAATTTCTAAGTACGTTTTCCACTAGGAAATCCAACATGATTGTGGCATATAAATCATAAGAAATGTGATGTGTGACTGGTTTTGTACTCATAAAAATCGAACTTTGGTTTATATCTCTAACACCAGCTCAGCCATTTGAACTTGCACAGTTTTCCACAGTGAGCTACGCTGAACTCATGTCACCGTGTTTCTTGCAGATGTAATTTTTCAATATCATGGGGATATACTCCAAACAATTAAAACAATTAAAGCAGGGCATGTCTTCAGTATTTTACTCAATCTCATAGTCTGTATGAAATATATTTGTAATTTTGTGTTCATTTCCAAATGGAGACAGATTCACACACCCTCACAGTCAAACTCAGGACAAGAACCAACAATTAAATGAAGCCTGAGATCCAGTCCAAAGCAGGCATATACTCAATTTAATTTTTAAATAGCTTAATTAATAGTTTCAGTTAAAGCAAAGAAGTGAAAATGGGTCAAACTATGTAAACATTGGTTAGAAAAACACACTGTCCAGCCAAAGCATTGTAGAAGTGCTTTTAAGAAGAATGGTCTTTAAATTTAATTTAAACATGGTTTTCCAACTTAGGTAAAAGCCCAGTTCAGACAAGGCCCAAGCCACTTTTTGTGCCACAAAGAATTACCGAGGTATGCTGAGAGTTTATTTAGTCTTTGCTTGTTCCGAGGCTGCGTTTCACTGTGCAGTCATCATTTTCTCCTTGCTGTCAGCACGTTGTTACCTCTCGGCAGCTCGGAGCTCACCGTGGGGGAGCTGCGCCGGCAGCACCTGCGCGAGGGCTGCGAAACATCCTCCCCAAATATTTACTGGAATTTTGAAATGGATTGGGAGACACTGAGTGTTGCACGCTGAGTGTTTGCTCTCTGCAAACATCCAGGTTCAAGTTCCTATTGACACGGCTGGGCTAGGTGATGGTGTCCCTTACATAAGTCTCAAGGCCAGGAGGATGATGTTGCTCCAGAGTGGTCAGGGAGTAGAAGCAGTGCCACGTGTCTTACCTGACCAGTCGCTGCTCAGCAGCCCTCCCTTCATGGGAAGATACACTTCTTAACTTATTGGTAGTTCCTGGATTAGAGGGGCAAAATCATAGCATTCAAGTAATTTCTCTCAATCCAGAGAGCTGCTGTATCCAGAGAAAACTGTGTTCTTTCCTCTAAAAAAAGTTCTTGGCAAAATTTTTCTATGATACTTAAGTTTCAGTTTAAATGACACCACGGTGTCATTTCAAAGTGGTTAAGAATGTTATTTTTAAAAATCCCTTTTTTAATTATACAGTAGCACTTACATGACTCTATACATTTGAAGTTTCTGCTACAGTGAGTTCTTTGCAGATTTGCTGATTTGCAGTTAACTTCCAGGATCCTAACTTTTTGGTTAGAATAACTGAAAGGTCTCTGTTAGCTTGTGGGGTTTTCTTTTTTTTTTTTTTTTTTCTTTTTAACTTTAATTTGATTAAGTTAATAAAACCAAAAAAGAAGAATTTTAAAAAAAACAGATGATAGCTCAGGTGCATTGCTTTAGGAAGATGTCACTGCCATCTCCTTCATCAGCACTTCTTACTGGCATGATAAAATTTGAGAGTTTGAGCCTAAACTTTGGCTAAGATTTATCATATGAGGATTTTCTCCCAATTCTTATCTTGCACCTTGATTTGTGCAGAGCAGGTCATGCAGCACAACTTGGCAATGTCTGAAGGTGTCACTGCTCTTTGCCAGCCATCCCCTTTGGAGTGTGAAGTCAGGTTTGGGGGAGAGGATCTGCTGTTGGTGGCTTTTTATGGAGTGCATGGCTAGCAGGTGAGACTCTTCTGGAATTCCTGATCTGAACACCTTTGTTTCCATTGTAAAGGACAACACAATCTGTGCAGGGAACAAAAACCAGCTGGATCTACTCTCCACCTGCAGAACATCTGCAGAAAGAGGGAAACATATCAAAGATCCTTATAATGAAGGACAGTTTTTACTGTTCGTGTTCAAAAGCAAAACCACAACAGGAGACAACGTCCCTTTCATGAGAATGAAGCAAACAAACATTTTGGGCTGGAGAACAGGCTGGATGAGCTGACCGACTCCAGCTTGTCTGAAAAGTTAAACGTGTCAAAGGTGCTCTGCCAGGCAAAGAGAAGATGTAGGAGAGGTTTTTATAAATGGCAGTTGGGCAATTAATGTTAACCATCAATATCAGAATGGCTTAGATTGCATGATTAACTAGTAAGAGTTTTGAGCTGGCTGGTAATTTTAGATTAAATAGTCAGGCAGCCAGTGACTTGAATATTGATGAATATCCTGTGTTTTATTAATATGCATTCTCTATAAATTAGAGGCTTAGTACACAAAGAAGAATCCTAATGCTCTTGCTATTTTTCATTGCCACAGGTAGAGCTGAATAATTCATAGCAATTAATTTATTTCACTGATTTAGCCTTTTGGGGCGGGGGGGAGGTGGGGGGAAGTTGAGCACAAGTAGTCTGCAGGTAATTTTTTCCATGTTTATTTATGATAAATAACTCACCAAACACATTTGAAGACTAATTTTTAGTTGTGGGGATTTTTTGTATTTTAAATTGGAGAAATTGGGAGAAATATGGGCAGAAGTGCAAGTAACCTGCCAGTCATTGCAAGAACACAAACTAATTTTAAATTGTAAAAAAATCTCAGCTAGTTGCAAATACAACACATATAGGGTCAGGTTCATGTTGATTTGTATTGATTGGTGCAATGCTGTTTACATTGCATATTTGTTCTTCTCATTTAATTTATTGTAATTCTTTGGGACCAAGATTTTCTTACAAATATTTCTGTGGGCAGAATTCATTGTCTGTAATGAGTCCCTAATGCAAAGGTGAAATTCTTCCCCTTTTGCAGCCAAGGGAAGTTTTACCCTTCATTCTGAAAGATCCAAGATTCCACTTGCTGATGGCAACATTCTTGAAAGTTGTTTTTGGTACACACAGAGCAATAACGCATCCAACACGAATGACATTTTATATTTGTGCAAAGCTTCAGAATATCCATATGCAGATTTTTAAATTTATTTTTTCGGCAGTGGGAGATGGTGCCTTAAACAAGAGACAGAATGTTGCAGCACAAAGATCATTTGCCAATCCTGCAGCTCAGGGAGGCTGCAGCCCCATCTCAGTGTCACACTCATATCCTGAGCAGGTAATATCCAGAAACACACGAGGAGGAGGAGGCTGGATGATTACTGCCTCTCCCTTTCACTGGTTCTTACAACACTCTCGCAGCAGTGAGACTTGCATAGCACTCAATAAATCATTGCCTCATTATGCTCTTTCTGTAGGTTTGTTTAGGGCACCTACTCCAGTACTGGCTGTGGAGGATTATTTGTTCTTCCCAGAAATTCCTCTAAGATACAGACTTCTGGTTTGATTTGCACAGAAGGGAAAAATCTCTAGATCTTATTTTTAAAATAATTTCTTAGTGTGCGCAACAATTTGCATTGCAGAACTGTCTAAGAAGGTAATTTCAGCAATATCTGGAGGGGATTTTAATTTGTTGGTCGGTGATTTTGTTGAGAACAGGTAAAGGTTAAAGAAGGTTTTTTGTGTTTTTGTGACTTGTCAATATGAAGTACTAATAAATGAAACAGAGGGGCTTCCTCCCCTCCTTTCTTGCCTCTTCCCTTTCTGCTTGCCTTCCTTTTTGCTTTCCTCCTTCCCTTCTTTCTTTCTTGCATTCATAAAAGCTGTTGATCCCTCACCTAGCCAGATTTTGTTGAATTCTTGTAAAAGAAGCCCAGGTACCTCATTAAAAAACATTGTAAGGTCTTCATTCACTTTTTCCGTATGTCTTTAGCCTTAGATCATAGCTGGTGCAGAGGGGCACCAGTCTGATTGATAAAATAGGGATTTTGACACTTGGTTTTCATTTAAGGGGACAAATCCTCCTAATAAAAAGTGTGGATTAGTTGGCCTAATTTACTAGCGAGTAGCAGTATAGCTGATTTTGATAAAACAGTATTTATTTAGCATTGCACCAATAAATGCTGGAATAACCCAGATTGTACCTGCAATGGATTTGAGTGGCTAGAGCTGAGACTTTGTAGAGCAGGTGGGTACACTGCAACAGGGCTGGGTTTTGCTGCAGTGTAACAATGTGATCTAGGATCCCATCCAGGCTCCTTGGAAATCAATGGAAATTCTACCCTTGACTTTTCTGGGCTTTGGATCCTGCTTCAGTTGTGCCAGGATAGAAATGAAATTACTCCAACTTGGGGTAAGAATTTTCTGGCTTAACAGATTCAGTGTTTTGTTTTGGTGGGTCTGTTTGTATAAGGGGTCCTGACTTCAAGTTTGAGTGTTTTTGACACGTACCTTGCCATGATCCTCCCTCCTAGTCACAGTTCCCTGAAATGCAATAGATTTCTGTTTTGTGACCACTCACAGACATCCCAGCTGAACAATGACTTTTCATAGATGATTGTAACATGAAATTCAAAATCACTGTAAGCTTGCTCAAAATGTGACCTGCTGTCATACAAAAGCTCCCTAAGCTTTCTGAACCTTACAGCAAAGCTGGATGTGTTCACAGCCATAAAGAAACACAAAGTTAAGTCACTTTGGTGTATTTTGGGGTTTCACTACACATACTCCTGCATCACTTTAGCTCAGAGTCCTGGGTATAATCCTCATTTGATCTTAAACTCTTACAAAGAGCCTAGGAATAGAAGATGGGCGGAGGTCAGCACCAGCAAAGACTTTCCAACATCTACTGCAACCTGAATCCCCCACAATCAGGACTCAGCGAGAATTGTACCCAACTCTTTTTGACGGAAGTGCAGTCGTGACCTTCTAGATTGATTAAAGGTGTGACATTGATTGACTTTGAAGGGAGCCACATCCACCCTTCTTCTGCCAAAAAGGCAGTGGCTGCAATGTGAAGCCTCAAGAATGGGGCATTGCTCTTCCAAGTACATGGAAGACGTCCAAGGGTAACGGGATAATGCAGATAATGGGATAGGGTTTCTCCCCTCCTCTCCCTCAAATACCATATAGCTAGATTTTGGCTAACTAGCCTCAGGCCTTAGAAGACTTTTCTCTGATAGCTACTTAAAAGATGAAATAGCTGAGGAAATGAGCTCTTTTTATAGGTTATGTGGGATGTTTTTGGTTGAGAATGTCAAAAAGGACTGGTGATGTTGACTCTGCAGGAACCTTGAATGGTGATGGGGGTATGGTGCTGTGAGGACTGGTGTCAGTGGAAGGGATAGTGTGGTGGGGGAAAGCTTTATTCCTCTGGCAAACCCACCCCTGAGGATTTCTCACACTGTCACTTTGGGGTGTCAAGTTTGAGAGATGCTAAAATGCCCCTATTTGCCAAAGCTACACTGTATCTTAAAAATATCTGGTCTCTTTAAGGCACCTTGAGTTAGCACTGAGGAATATTGGCCTCCAAAATTACCACTTTTGAAAATCTAGGCCACTGAACCTGATATGAACTATCAGAAAGCAGAGACAAGGGAGCATTTATGTCGGAGAATGTATAGTGGCTTGAAAACTACAAATCAAAATAATTCACCCTTTTATGTGTAAAGCTCTTTCTCTTTGATACACAAATTGAAAAGCTGTCTGGTTTCCTTGTAGTTTCCGTAAGCAAGCAGCATGTGACTGCACCCTCTAGAATGCTATTTAAGTGTTATTTAAAGTACAGACCTGTTAAGGTCAAGCAAGCTCATCTGTGGGCTAAAACTGAGCCCACCAAACTTTACACCTAAAACCAGCAGGCAAGGGGGTCTCAGGTTCCACAGCTCCCTCGTGACAAGGGCATGGCGTGACAAACGGGGAAGCATCAAAAGATCAAAGCACTTTTTCAGGGATAACAATAAAATCAGAGACAGAAAACCACCAGGTCCTCATGCAGGTGTCTGCTCTTCCAAAGCAGCCTTTGTCAGGTTTGACACAGCCAGCCCATCACAAGGGGACCCAGGCAGGAGCTGAAAACTGGCAGTAAATAAACATCAGCAAAGGAACGTCCTGTGTGGTGCATTTCTGAGCTGGTAGAAAGGCTGGAGAGTCACTGCACGAAGCCCATGTGGGAGGGATCACTGGGACATGCTGAACTTACTCTGAGTTTATTGGAAACTTTTCAATGCAAGCATGGACAGTGTGATGTGTTTTGCTCATATTTCAGCGTTGTTTTCCCTGGTTGAGCACCTCCTGTGGAAGTCAATAGCCGTCTTGCCTTTCAGAAGGATTATGCCCTTAAATAGCTTCTTTTAGGAAGTGTACTTTGCTTGGTGATAACACAAAGCAGAGGGTAGATGATTAACACCAATTAGGATTATTTACAAGAACTTAGAAAACAATAGGCCCATAAATCATGGTCTTATCAATTGTAGTTCCTCCTCAGTAATTCAGTCATCATTGGGCACACTGTGTGTTTCACTGTTCTGTAAGTACAGATCACACTGATGTTAGCTGAAGTGTGTGCAAATGTTGAAGGTACAATATGACCTAAAATAGTAGCATGTTACAAAAAATTCTGATAGTTTTCAACACTCTATGTTCTAACTCCCCTACAGTTTTCCCCCAGGTATATAGAGTGAATTTAAGGGAACAGACAGTAGCCTTGTTTCTTTGGGTTATGCTTCAGCTCTGTCTACCCCTGTGTCTCCATTTGGGATGGTTTTGCAGTAATCCCCTGGCTGCCTCCATTTTTTGGGCACTGGTCCAGCTGCAGAGCAGCTTCAGTGCACACATATTCCTTCCAGGGGAGAGCCAGCTGGGAGTTCTCTTCAAAAGTAAGCCAGGGCTTGGTGGGACACACAGCTCTGATCCAAGGGGCAGCCACACCACCACAAAGTCCTTCAGGGTGTTTGTAACCCTGCTTTGCAAGAGGAAGGTTGTCAAACCTCCCAGAGCTCCCATACCAGCCTGGAGGGGAGTTTGTACTTTAGAGAGTGTGACACTGCTTTATGTGACACTCTTTTTGCTTGTGACTGGCAGCTCTTGAACCACTACTCCTCTTTCTTCCACCAAGACTTCTCCTGGCTCATTACCCTTTTTGTTTGGTAACTGCCCAGTCTTCTGTAGCTGTTCCTTCTTGCTACTGATCTTTTTTTACTTCTACTTTTATCACTTTTTGTGATCCCTTTTCCAATTTCCAACCTTAGTCTCCCAGAAGACCTGGAGTGGTGACGCCTGGATGCAGAGGAGATCACACTGCTTATAAATCTGCACCATGAGGAGGCCAAAAGTTTCTGCAGCAGCAGGAGGTAAGCCAGGACTGCTGGTGGGTGTGAGGAGCACAGAGCAAAGCCACGTGAGTTTGAGAAGAAGGCAGCAGCACCCCTGAGGATGGAGACTTTCGGGCAGTGTCACGGTCCTGTACAGAAAACTTGAAGAGACATTGAAAACTTCGGGTGGGGAGCACACCACCCAGCCTGCTGCTCGTGTGGTTTAGTCCATGGACCTTTGGGGTCTGCACGCCAGAGACTGAAAACTCTTGAGTAACCCTAAATTTCTTCTTTGTGGACTTCTGATGTGATAGGAATGGCACAAAAAATTCCAATATATCTTCTTCACCATAATGCTTCCAGCCTGCTAACTTTCCCAGGACTACTTTCTGCTCAAATTACTGGGACTTAATTACATAAGGTTTAATTTCAGTTGCTTGGCCAGCTTTAAAAACATATATTCAAATTTGAACCTCAAGGACAGAATTTTGGGAGCCTCTTTGTCCTCTCACTTTGTGTTAATTTGAATGAGGAAACTGTGCCTATGAATCTCTGCTTTACTTCACCTATTCCAAATCAGTCTCACTTCTGGAGAGATTTTCCTGACTCCAAGCAGTTTAAGGGGGAGCACAAAAACTCCCTTATGTTATAGTCTGTTTTTGAAACTGTGCAAACAATAGATATTTGTCTCCTGCTTATGTATTTTCTTGTAAATAAAATGTAATGAGACCAGGGATGGAGTTACATTACATGAGTTTACACCAGGTAATGTATTGACATTTTACAAGGGAGTGTTGTATTATCCATACATTTCACAAGTAGGTCTTACAATCTTTAATTAAAACAAAAAAAAAGTGGAAGGAGAATCAAGGGAGGGACATGGAGGGAACATGAAAGGACATGGATGAGAAGTGGTGAAGTTGGAGGATAACATCACCTATCAAGACATTATCTGAGAACTCCTATGATTAGGACTTATCTTTCTGGCTTCATTATTTCATTATAATCTGCTACTTACCTGAAAAGTAATAAATGGCCTCCAAATTTTATTGCATTTCCTCACTTTCTTTAGCTTTTGCATCAGTTTGTTTCATTCTTAAGATCTTATTTCTGTTAAGGAATGAAGATTTTATGTTTTTGTTGGGGTTGACTTGTTCCTCTGGTATTTCAGTGTTGTTATTTAGTGAGTATCCCACAACAATTCCTTGGATAACACTTCCATTTATAACATTGGGGTGATCAAGGATACAGTTGCAGCTGATGTTCAAACACTGATGTATGTCTGGGGCTGGGCACCCACCTCCAGCTCAGCAGATACAGAACTCTCCAAAAAGCCAACAAAAGAGGGGTTTTTTTAAACACTCCAACCTGCAAGTGGATTATCTTTAACGGGTTGGCAGCATGCCCCTTCCTTCCTCTGCAGGAATGCTGCCCTGGCTCTGCAGTCCTGGGTTTGCATTTTTTTGTGGCTTTGTTTTACTTTTTTTTTTTTTTTTTTTTTTTTTGTTTCAGCATGCAGAAGAAATAAAGTGTTAGACTGACTTTTGGGAGTTTTTTTTGTTTTTTTTTTTTTTTCTGTGTTACAGCATGCAGAAGAAATAAAGTGTTAGACTGACTTTTGGTAGTTCATTATGTTTTTTTTTTTTTCCTCTTCAGATGGGATTAACTTATTTGCTTGCAAGGAGGCAAATGTAGTGACCAGCACTCCTCTTTGAGGGGTGACCCTGCCTTGTCAGCATGCAGGAGAGGGCTCTTGGGCTGGCTGTTGTTTCTGGGAGCTCATGGACACACCTTCAAGGGTTGAGGGTTCAGCTTCTTCTGTGTGAGAGAGGAGAGGAAATGACCTTCACCCAGCTGAGCAGGGAACAACAGGAAACCCTCACGGTCCTGCCATTTCCCACCCCCCAGGATCCAGCACTCAGGGACCTTTATGACAAACTGTCAGGGTTTTTGTAAGGGTTTAGCTGCTGCAAATATATTACCAAAGTATGTTGATGATTCATGGCGAAGTGGTGTACGCTGATTTAAGTGATGGACTAGCCATTCTGTAATGGATTTGAGAATTCCCAATCAGATTGTACTTAGTTTTATCAAGCAGGAAGCTGGCAGGCTGTGTTTTAATCAACTGATAGCATCTCTTGGCAATTGGCATCCAGCTAGTGGACAGAGTACTTCTCAAAGACCAGCTGCTAAGTTACAAACAGTCACAGCCACTCAGATCACTCAGCTTTAGCTCCTATTTTCTATGTTTAGCCTGTTTCTTTCCCAAATGAATGTTTCAGTGGAAAGTGTAGAAAGATGCAGCATATCTGCTTCTCTTTCACTGATGTTTTAGGGGGAATGGATGAGGCATAATACATTTGCTTTATTCTCCAGAAAGCTATGCTGATTCAACTTCCTAGATGTAGCATAAAGTCCTAGAACCATGCAAATTCTAGGTTTTGGTGCTGGCACAAGTTTTTGGCGTGCTCACATTGCATAAGTGTAGTAAATCTACGACATGGGGCCACACCAGGTAAGATGTGGCCTTTTCCCCTTTGATTAGGCCATGACTCATTATTCCATGACACATTATCTATTGTGTCACCAAAGACATACCTGGCATTCTGACCTGTACCAGCAGACATCAAGAATGGTTCCCTTCCCTGATAAAACTCATCACTCTATTTATTACTTCTGGGAGAGACCAGCTCCTGCAGAGCATCTTCACAGCACAAACCTTCAGGTGCCACAGCTACCTTAAATAATTCCCTACTCAGGATATATGTTTTGTCACAATTATTGAGGTGTGGAGGCATCCACACTCATGGAGCTGTGCTCAAGCAGAGCATCAAACCTGAGGAGATGATTTGTTGTGCCTGGCTCCTGTGGAGTAGTTACTGTACTTAGCAACCCACCTCCAATATAAATATATCTGCTACTCTGAAGAGCAGGCTTTGAAAAGCACCAGAAGGGATCACTCCCCCATAAAGATTTTTTCCAACATTGCAGAGCTGTTGGGACTTTCAGAGAGAAATTCTTCTCCCATTTACAGCCAGAGGGGTGAAGATTTCACCACAGGCTGACAAAGCTCTCTGCAATGGGCCATGAACCCCCATTTAAAAAAGCTGGGTCCTGTCTGAGCTGCTCTTGAGCCATGCAGGGGTGGAGGGAGGTGGAGAGCAGCCATCCATGCAGGTGGGATTTGGGAGCCATCTGTGATGTCTTGGCACAGGGGTCCCACAGCACAGTGTGGGAAAACAGCACCCTGGTCTGAGAGCTGAGCATTAAAACCAGGTGGGTTTAAGGCTGGTTAAACATTTGGAGCCCTCAGAAGAGGCTGATGGTTGAAAGGCTGTAAAACAATCGTGCTCCCAAAAAGTAATAAAAATGAAAGTGAGGTGTAAGGAACAGAGAGGAGTGATTCACCAGGAAATTGTACTCTTGAAACTGTGTGACAAACCTTGGGCAAGGGAGGAGCTGTGTGTAAGCATTTAAGGGCCAGATCCTGGCTTGTCCAGAGGAGCTGAAGATACAATGAAGATTAACAATGAACCCTGTAACCGAAAGGAAAATTTTAACTTCCATCTTAGATATTGTCTGTCGACCATTACATGGAAATAAGAGAAAGCAGAACATGTTTCAGTGCCATGTCCCATGAGTGTTTCAGCAGACAGTGACCCCCACTGCAAGAGCTGAAGTTTCCAATGCCAGAACCACCAAAAGGACATGTGAAAACATATCTGAAAAAAGTCTTCTGTCTCCAGGGTGGAAGTATACTACTTCCACAGGGTCGTTTTCTGTGTAAACATTCCTATATGTATGTGTTACACATTAAAACAAAAATGTACCTTGCAAACGTATTCAAAAAGTCAATTTTAAAGCAAGTTAATAATGTATCTAAGCTTTATCACAGAGCATAAGTGAAAAAAATCCCCCAGCCAAATGTGAAGAAGTCTAATCTTGATTTTCTCACTCTGTGAGTTCATTTATTACAATGTTTGCTCACTTTTATAAAAGCCATGCTCATGTAATAATCTAATTTCTGAGAGCATCTCCAGGGACAGGAGATCACATTACAATATCTCACATTATGTGTCATTCAGGCAATATCTCCCAGATCGTAAAACCTATGGAAAAGGAATGACACTTGAATAGCAGGTTCCTCCTCCTTTCCTTTTTTCCTTTTCTGAGCAATTTTTTCCCAGCCCAGTGCTCTCTTCCTTATGCTGTCTGACCTCATGCACCCAGGCTGCTCATCTCCATTCTGCAGAGACCCAGGCTGTGGTGCACATCTCTCCTCTCTACCTGACCACCTTGTCCTGTCTCACACTTTCATATAGTTTAGGATTTTCCCTTCTGTTCTGGGCTTTCATTTGTGTCACCTCACAGTCCATGTTTTGTGCCTGTAGGTGCTGCTTTGTGAACTGATGAACTGGAGAGCAGAACTGGCCCCGATGACAAAAATCAGAAAAAAGCCCAAGTTTCAGATCAGTGATTCCCCATGTCTGGATCACTGCAATTCTATCCAGAACTGTCCTAACAGGACAAGTACAGGGAAACAGGACCTCTCCAGCTACCTTTGGTGCCAGCTCACAGACCCACTGCCCTGCCATCTCCATTTCTGTCAGCAGTTTCAGGGATGTTGATAAACACCTCAAGGGAGGGTTATATGGTCTTAAAACATTTCATTGATCCATTCATGTCCACACAGTCCAGGGCTTCCGTTTTTTAGATTCCTTCCCTATTATCATGGAAACTTGCTAATTACCATAGAAGCCTATTAGAAACCTGCTTAAGACACTAGTGTTGGTGTAGCAAAGCACTTGCATCTTGCCCAAATCTCAGTGTGCAAATCTGTGGGGTCCTTTGAGTGAAAATAGGTTTTCTAGGAGATGATCCTGTTGCTCTAGATATTATTTTAACATTCAAATCTAAGGTCACGACCTCAATCCTAGCTCATCCAGTTGACCACAAAGACCATAATCAATTTTATTTTTTATGACACATCCATTCCAAACTACCACTCCCATTGCCCATTTCTTCAAGAAGTTGTGCACCAAATTATCTAGTCAGATTCATACCAGGTTATTGCACCTATTAGTGCACTTACAACTTTGCAATGGGAAAATAATCCTGGCCTTTTTTAAACACTGAGGAGTGCAGAAAAAAAGCACAGCATCAGGACTAAACCAGGTCTGACAATTTCTCATTTCCATTTATTCAGAAAAAAAGTCATAATTGAGACTTAAGAAAAAAAGAAAAGCCCTCCATGCCTTTAAGTGTAAAATCCATTTTAGTAGCAGGAAGCTGTTATATGGTTAGAGCAGTTATTTTTATTGTCTGTCTGGGTATAGTTTTTAACTGCAGGCACAGAATAAATCAATAGTGTCATAAAGCTACTCTCACCCTCTGCCCTTTCTAAAGGGACATTGTTCAGTGTCTGTGCTGGATGTGACACAGACTGTGCTTTGATGCACAGAATTATGCCTCTACTAATGTTCTGGGGGAGAGATTTGTGAGACACATATTTACCTGTATCTCTTTGTCCATATCATCTCAGAGTCATCAGACAGAAAGCAAAATAGAACACATATACACACAAAAACATGCAGAAGATTTTCATCACACAGGAGGGGCTTATTCTGGTTGTTCTCTTGCAAATGATATTTTCAATTAATTTGTGCGTTCATAAATCTTCTCAGGTGATGTATTTTCAAGACTGTCTGAGAAAATATGCAGTGATTCATAGGACAGTCCACACAACTTAAACCTGACTGTAACCTGCTCTTTAATACAGCGAGGAAGGATGTAGCAGGATCTGACTGTATGAAGCTGGTGCTAGATAAAATTGCCCTGAAAGTGTGCTTTTTTAATAGCAAGAGTAGTTAATGGCTGGAACATTTGGCTTAGGAATGCAGTGGATTGAGCATTGCTTTCAGTCTCTAAATCAAGACTGAGTGTCTTTCCAAAGCCATGCAATAGCTTCAGCAGAAGTTATGGCTTTGATGCTGAAATGAGTGGGTGAAGTTCTTCAGCTATGTTACATAGGAAGCAAAACCAGATGACTGTGATGGTCCTTTTCAGCTTTACTAATCCATTAAATCCTGGTTTGGGGCCTTTCACACGCTGGGGTTTAAAGCAGCCTCTTAGGTTTTCCGGATGGTTTCTGCAGGCAGTGCACGTTCCAGAGCTGGATCTGACAAACTCCATATAAATGGGTGTCCGGAATTGACACACTTTATAATTTATATATAAATCACTGCCTCTAAATGCAGTTCCAGATCCATTTCCCCGTGCAGCTGAGCTCACTTTGCCTGTTCTGTGCAGTGGGGATTTTCCTTTGCAAAGCAGATATGCATCTGAGCTGAAACATGCACCACCACGTGCTGCTGGAGACCCCATAAACAGCCACCCCTAACATGGACCACAGAGAACTAAACCTTTATGGATCAAATTTTCAAGAGATTTATCAGCAGCAATTCCTGTTGTCAAGTTAATTCATTGCTCCTCTCCTTGCTTGCTCATTGCAACTTCCCCAGGTTGGCACTTCTGACAGAGGCATGAAAATTGTACTTGTGCTGCAAGTGGGAGGTGGAGACAGCGAAAATCTGTACCCTGTCTGTGGGACTCCGTGCTGAGACAGCTCTATTTTCACATCTAGTCACAAGCTGATTGGTATTACCTCAGTATTTGTTTTGAGGATGGCTCTCAAGAAATGGAATTGAAGTTTGGATTTGGTAAGATAAGAGGACATAAACCCTGAAATAATTCAAGTGATTTCTGAAGGCAGCACCACTGACGTGTAGCTTGGTGCTGGACGAACAGAGAGGCAGAGAGCGAGTGTGGTGGACACCAGTCACCTGGGTAACTGAATATTTGTTTTCCTTCTCTCTGCAAAATGCTTAGTGCTGGATTTTTATATCTATAAATACTGATCTGGATTTCCCTTCCTTCCCTCCCCATGCTCCATTGAAAGCAGAGACATCTCACCCAGCACCATTTGCTGACTCCTTCCCTTCTGCTCTTCCCTGTCCCCCGGTGCGTGAGCGCGGTCGCGTGCGGCCCCTCGGCTTCCCCTCAGGACGCTGGCACTTGGGAAGGAGAATAACAGATGTTGGGGAAAAAAACAACACCCTGTCAGGTAGAAAAAACACTTTAGCAAAAAAAACACCCATATGAACTTCCCGGCTTCTCAAACTTTCTCATGAACAGCCAGTGGTGGCTGGAATAGCAGCAAGCAGCAACGGTAATAATAAATTACAGTAAATATCATCCTGTCATAAGTGACAGCAAACCAAGCCCACTGCTGTTCAGAAACGAATTGGAGAAAATATTTTTTAATCTCTTTTTGTGTTATTCAGCCAGCTGTAATGATTTATAGTACTCTGAAGAAGTTGTGGTACAGAGTTGTTTCTTAATCATCCATTTCAGCACCTTGCTATTACCCACATGTGTCTGTGCTTTGGTGGGGACTCTGGCACTGCTGGATGCTGCAAAATGCTCTCCCCAGGAATAAAGTGATTTAATGCAAGGGGCCTCTCAACCTTTCTCTGGAGCCCTCCTGCCTTTGGGGACAAATCTTCTACAAGTAGGAGCAGTGCTAAGTGCAGCCCCATAACAGTGCCTTGAATGAAGGTTCTTTCCCCAGTGCCATCTGGTTTGAGCCTATTCAGCTGTGAATAACCCACATCCAGTGGACATGGAGGGCTCTGGTGCTGGAGTGCATCAGATGGACACCCTGCAGGTGAGGCTGTCCCCCTGTGAGTCTGTGAGCACTCTCAGAATCAGTGGGAAAATAAAATGGTGGGGGATAAATTGAGCTGGGAACATGGTATCAATTGCTGCTGTCTTTGTCTACTTATTTCCAAAGATTTATACGTGACAGCATGAGGACTGCTCAGTGACACATTTTAATTTAATTAAATTTCCTGTTGGATTGATGTCTGATCAATCAATAATGTTAATGTTTTCGCAATTTAGAGATTAAAGCTTGGATGAGCGGATATTGAAATACTCTCGCATCCTGGGAATAGCTTTTTCTGCTTCCATTCTTCAGAAAACTTGTTTTGGGTGAGAATGCACCCTGAGACTTGCCATGCACCTATACCAAGGCTGAAAGCTTTGCCGCATCCTAGCAGAGGGTGAGAGAGTCATGCAGGAGCAGTGTCACTTCTTGGAGAGACAGACTCGCATGCAGCTAAGACCTGGATTTGTGCAAAATCTGTGTGGCTCTGTATATTTTCCTTCTGATGCTCAATATAAGAGAAAGTTTGAAGAACAGGACATTGCAGGTGTGACAGTTCCCTTTGCTATATGCTCCTTGTCAGGAAGTCATCAGTGCTGAGGGGATTTGAATCTGATTACCACCAGGGCATCTATTTTCTGGTTCCCACTCATTCCTCTTGCCCCCACAGCCTCCTTCAGCAATGAGCTCCCCAGCTTAACTGCTGCTTTCTGAGCTACCATCCATAGGACAGCAGGATCCTGGTATGGAGCTGAATTTAAAACTTCTTGAAGCTTCTCGCCTGCCCAAATTTCTCACAGATGAGCTAATTGTGCTCCACCCTCTTCAGGCTGTGAAGATAAAGAGATGCTGTAGCATGTCTACAGAATCATTTTTTTTTCTCTTATGCCTTATTTCATTTAGTGCCTCAAATATTTTAGAAGTGAGGTCAGGAGACCTTAACTTATTCAGGGGAGCTATTCTGCACTGACTTTTCCGTGAGTCCTTGGAGACTTACACAGTCCTTTGAAGACTTAAGACTCAAGAAAATAAATAATCCATATTTTCAAACTTGTGAAAACGTGAACTCAAATTTCCTCTGAGTCTCAGGTATGGCTGTAGTCTCAATAAGTCAAGCTAATTTGTCAGATCTTAACACTATCAAAACTTGTATAGTGAGCAATCCCAGCTGAATGAAGTCTGCAGGATGCAGTGTCCACCTCTGGTCTCCAGGTCTTTCTTCAGAGCTTGCACTGTGCTATTTGGGGTGCTTGTATGCTTGTTGTATTTAGAGGAGCCTTAAAAGGGCCAATTTCTTCCCCAACTGTATTTTAAAATCTGTAAAATCTGTATGTTCTGTCCCTTAAGCATGTTCTGGGGCTGTTTGCTGTCTACCTGTCCCTCAGAGAACCCCAAAGTAGCACACAGAGGGAGGAAGACACAGAGAGAGAGAGAGAGAGAGAGAGAGGAGGAGGGGGAAAGAAAGGGCAGCTCATTTTCCACTTTAGCACAGACACCTGAGGGGTAGAAGTCAGCAGTTTTTTTGACGGTACAAGAACTTGGTAACTTAAAACAGGAAGCAAAAGAAAAACCACGACCAAATAACTTTGCCTTGACCTCCTCCTAAGAGAGTCAATGACGTTAAAGTAAACTGGAACTTCTTGCTGGAATTTATTTGAATGTCAGCTGCTCCTTACCTCATTAGCACAGCAATATTCAGAAATGTGCCAAAAGATTTAGGCAGGCTGAAGGGCACAATGAAGTTAATTTTTTTTTTTAAGGGAAGGCTTCACATATTTGTGTCTCACTATCAAAGTACTCTGCAGTGCAAGAGTCTCTTCTACTGAAATCTACTGTGTGCAGCAGTTTTTGTTTTATCCTCTGTTGTAGACCCCACCAGACCCCCACCACTCCAGGTGAAAGGGCAGCTTGCCCAGGGTACACACCCGTGGCTGGGGTGGGGATGGTTGAAGGGTAAGAGAATATCAGTGTCTGTGTGTGTGCAGGTGTGGGTAGAAGGCAAAGGAAAAAGGGGGATTTGTTCCTTGGAAGGGAGGAACTGCTAAACCAGTGATTTTTCTAGTGGATCAACATTTTTATGCTCAACCCCTGATATAACATGTTCTTCAAGGCTGGCTTTCATAGGTAGGACTGCTATAAATTGGTTCCCCTTGGTTAGGGATTATTTTTTCCTTCCTTCCTTCCTTCCCACCTGCACAGGGGAAAGCACCACAAGACATTGTTAGAATGGGCACTCCTGGCTGTTTGGGGTTTGCTGTGTCCTCCTCATAAAAAAGAAAAAAAGGGGGGTTTAATGCAGGAGTTTTGTTTGAAGGAGCAGGGACTGCTCACTCCATCTCTGAGGTTTGAGCTCTGCCAGTTCATGTCTTTGCTGGTTCACAATCAAAAAGCACAAAAATCCCTGAGAAAATGGCATGCCAGGGAGTAACCCAAGCTCCTGCCATGTTTAACCTTTGAGTGTTTGGGATTTAGAATTCCCATTATTTTCACCACACCACCTTGCTCACTAGAGCAGGCTGGAGCAGGCTCTGGCCACTTGGCTACTTTGGTGATTTAACCTGTGAGGAACGTGGGAATACAGAACAAAGCCACACCATAAGTCCCACAATCCTCATCCTGCAATGAAATTCATTTGGACAGCATTGTCAGGCTGTTTTTTAGAGTTGTTCATCTTACCTCAAACAGCAAATTCCTATAGGAAAGTAATTTATGATCTGGGAGGGCTGTTACTTACAAGCTAGTAAAATAACTTTCACCGGACTTTTACCACGTTCAGCAGCAAGCATCCGTGCTGGAGCCAGGAACGAGCCTTTTCTTCCTAGCTGTGATACAGTGTGATCTATCACGGAGCCACGTGGGATTTTGGCTTGCATTCATCTCTTTTCCATGCAGTGTGTTTAAAAAGAAATCACTGATTTCTACTTGTGACGTTTACAGCCAAATCACGTTATTTCAGCAACTGCACAAGCTTTCAGTAATTTGTGTGTGAGTAGGATCAGGTGGCTTCTAGCATAGCTTGGGCACCCTGCTTGAGACCTGTTCAGAAATCAGCAATCTCCTGCATCCAAGTCATCCAGGATGCCTCCATTTTTGGGTGGCCCAGTCATCCTTTTGAGGTAGTTTATTGTTCTTGTTGACCGCAAGGGAATTTGGACTTGGTGCTTAATCATTAGATTATCAAAAAATGTCATCACAAGTGTGTTGTACTATACCATCAAAGTTTTTCTGCTCCCTTCCCACCTGACTGTTCCTCAGGCTCTGAATGCTGTGGGTATCAGCTCCAGTGTGGAAATGTGCCCAATAGGTGGCTGGTTCTGGATCTTATCACACATTTTCCACAAATAAGTAAAACCACAGAAGCACAGAAACACAGCCCCAAGCATTCTGCAAGAATGATACAAATAAAAGGTTACTGAAGTACATGCTGGTGCCGCTCTGATAGAAGGGCAGAATCAGGTTCATTTCGTCCCTCATGAAACATTCCTCAGGGATGATGAGCAAGCCTTGGCTAAAAGTTTCTTTTCAAACTGGATCATTCTAACCCTCAGAGGAAGAAAGCCCCTGTAACCTTTACCATATTCAGCATGAGAAAGAACCTTCTCCAGTTCAAATATTCATGTGCCAGTCAACAATTAGAATCCAGATTATTACTTTTATACTCTGATTTACCTGCTCTGTTTCAGGCCACAGCATGTGTGTGGGAGTAAACAGCAAGACTTAGCACATGAATGCTGGCCATGAGTAGCCAAAGCATTTGGGATTTCCATTATGTGTAAAGCAAAGCAGGTCAAAACCCTTTGTAAGCATCTATCCTGTCTGCAGGAAAAGCCCAGGGTTTTAGCCATTATGTTCAGCAGTTGCAAGTTGTGCCCCAAAATTAACTGCTTTTGTGATTATGGCCTCAAAAATAAAGTTTTGAGGAGCCTTTTGCCCTCCACTGCCGTGTAAACTGTGCTGGCACCTCTGAGCTCCCTGCCAAGGCTTGTGTTGGGTTGTGGGCAGGTTTTTCTCATTTTGCCTTCAAACACTGGGAGAGATAAAAGCAAAAATGAAGCTGCAGAGAAAGGCCCAGCAGAGTGGGCTTCAAGTCCCATACTCAAAACACAAAAGCTTAAGGATCAGGCTCAGATCAGGAACCTCAAAAAGTGGTGGCAGTGTTGGAGAAAAATGGCTAATTTCTCCAAGGGAAAGAAATGCTCCAGTTTCTACACTAACACAAGAGGTCTGGAGTTCTTAGGTGGAAGAGAAATAAAGACGACCAAATACATGTGTGTTGAGATTTCCATGAATATTTTTAATTATGGCACATCTATCATTCTTAGCACTGCCTTGAGCAAAGAAAGATAAAACAGCAAAGCAATAGCAAGATTTCCACACATGTAGCCAGTCTCAAAATCAATGGGAGTTCAGTATCTAAATACCTTTAAAAACCTGATCAGTTGTTCCCTGAGGCGCCCCCTGAATATCACAACCTTAAATCCTGGAGGATGTACTGGCATTGCTCAGCCTGTGCAAAGCAGGGGGGGCACTCAGGACAGCATTTTGTTTGTAAAGTGAAGGGCTGAAAAATTGTTCATTTAAGGTTAGCTGGTGATAAGAGCCACACACTCTTATCCTTCAGCATCTCTTTGGTTACAGGCAGTGTTTGACCAGGTATCAGCAGCCAATGACAGGAATTTGGTAACTGTCTCCAGATGCTTTTTAGGAAATGTTCATTTACCCTCACTACTTTTAAATAATTTACAGGGAAAATGCAAAGCTTCACTAACTCTTGGTAGGAGAGGAGGAACGAAGGATGTTTACCTTATTCTTCTGCATACAAATGGAAGAAATAAATATCCAGGCAAATTTTAAAACAGAAAAACACTTTCCAGGGAATCTGCTGAGGTCTTGCCCTGTGGTTGGATCTGAATGGGAATTCTGGCTGTGCCTCCCTTTGCCTCCTGCCACGCTGGCACCACAGCAGGTGCTCTTCCTGCTGCTGCTCGCCCAAGGTTAGGCTACAGGAGAGCCTTGCTCAGCCAAGGTGACTCCTCTTGTCTGTTACATATCCCAGGGTTATAAATAACAGAGCAACCTGTGTTTGAGGGGGGGATGATGACAAACCCCTCCCTCCTTCGGGATGCTAAAGCAATTATAGGTGGGAGGAAGCCACAGAGCCCTTGTGTTGTTGCAGCAAACAGAGGCTTTGGGTCGGTTTTTGCTCCTCTTTAATTAGAGTTTGTTGGTAATGCAACCCCATTTTTCTGTTGCTGGAAGATTGGGGCTGTCAAGGCCTAATTCCTGGGGCCTATCAAGTGTGAGATATGTTTACCAAGTCTCTCCAGGATTAGCTGGGTTGCTATCAAAACCGAGGAGTGTATTTCTATCAATGAAAACCGCTATGACAAGGTCTGTCCCCTGAGACAAATGGCCTGTTCCATGGAGGCTTTAAATAGGAGCAATAATGGTAGTGAGCAGCACTGAGTTGAATAATTAGATTATTCTTCATAAATCCTCAAGTGAAGACTTCCAAGCAGGTCCATTATGTGTGTCGTATGTTAGCACAGAGCTTTATGTGGTGTGGACATCGCTCTGTGCCGGGCTGTTGTGATGGGTGAGTAAATCACCAAAGATTGGGACAGGAGGAGTACAGCTCCTTCCTCTCCTGCCTTTTCCCCCACAGAGATCATCTGCTCTGAACTGTAAACACCCGTATTATTTATCTCATTGCTCAAAGAGTTTTTGAGAGGACTAACTGGAGTAATTTCTGAATATTTATGCTTTGTTTGTTTATATTCAAAGACGGGAAAACACACATATTTTGTTCATGTCCCCAGACTAGTTCATTTACTGATTCAGTTAAAACATCCTTTCAGATCCATTGAGAGAGAACTTTTTCCTCAGAGGAATGCAGTGGTATAATAGCAACTCAGTATTATCTCCACATATTCTTGATAGGATTTCCTCTTGCCAACTGAAAACTGATCTTTTCTTTAAAAAAAAAAGTCTTTCTCCATTCTCCCCTTTCAATTATTCAGGTTTTATCTCTCTTTCTTGCTCTCTGTGCCAGTTACAGAAAAAAATCTCAGATGAGCAAAATGTCATTTAACCCTAACCCTGATTGGTGATTTTAGAGACTTTGTAGGAAATCCTGGGAGGCAGCAGCATCAGCAGGCAGGGATGTACACCCAGCCAGTGCACGATGTAGGTGCCTGCTCAGCCAAGCACTTCTGCCCGACCCAGCTGCACTCCATTCCCTTAGAAACACATTTGTCAGACCTGGTTAAACAATGCTGGTAAAAAGAACAAGAAATCACATTATTCCCCCGAGAACTGTGTATACACCTAACTATTTTGCCTGCCAGTAAGAATCTTGTGTCACTGTAAGGTTTATAGGAGCTGACTGGCAAAGGATACCCTGATGATAAATAAAATACCCCTCTCCCATGTGCCATGACTCTGTGCAGCTGAGCAGCTGCAGTGTCCTTTTCACTTACCTTGGTACGAAGATGTGGCATCTGCCTTTGGACTCATTGTTATGGGTAGCTGATGGGGTCCCACGAGGGGACACATCATACAACGAGGCCAGGAACAAGCACCAGCTGTGAGCCACCTTCTGATAAAGCTCTAGGCCTGCTGTCAAATTCTTCAGCTCACACACAAGTGCTGGGATGAGGTCTGGGCCTGGTGCGATCCAGCAGCTCCACTGTGACCCATCCTTCTCTGGGACCGACTGCTTAGCTTCCAGGTCATCCCTCACTTGGCCCTGGTGGAAAAAGTTCTCCAGCATCAAAACACGGCCAGGATCAAGTGTTAAACACTTTACAAGGCAATTTAGGTGATAGTCATCAGGGTAATAGAAAAATATTATCCATATTCATTTAAAGGTGTGCTGTGCTTCCCTTCCCAATTAGCAAGGAGTACAAAACTCCTTGCCAGGCTATGAAAATAAAGTCACCGTGAGGATTTTTAAAGGCACATTCCTCCTTGCATCATAAGAGCATGAATTCCAGGAATTTCCTATCCACAAGAAGTTTGCATTCCTGGGAAGAAGTGATTGCACCCTTGCACACAAACTGCCTTGATGCTGCAGCATCACCAGCCCTGCTCTTTTCTGCTCTGCCTGGACAGAGGAGCAGGTGCAGAGTTTCTCAGCTTGACCCAAGATTCAAGCTTCAGTCACATCCATCTGATTTTCAGTGTGATGCCTCGGACTTTATGCATGACTTTATTTCCTTAGATGTGGCCTTTCATTTGGTTTGTTCTGCTTTGAGCAGAGCTGCTCAGAATGGGGTGGGCTTTGTGCCCAGCAGGCAGAGCCAGCAGGGAGGGTTTCTTCAAGTGGGTTTGTCCAAGTCTTCTCTGAGAGGGGATCAAGTGGCATTTGACCCTTGGGCACAGTAGTGATTCAGGTGATAATAACAGTTTGTGAATTGATTCATTAAGTGAGAAACCACGTGTAAACTTCCCCTGAAAAAAGCAGTTTGAGATATTTTAATGTCATAGGTTCTGATTTGTACATTGGTGAGGAGCAGTCTAGCAGGGCTTGGGACTCCTGTCCCATCCAGGGCAGGTCAGAGCACACAGTCCAATCCAAGAATCCTGCAGCAAAAGAAATGTTCTACAGAAGTGGAATTAGGTCTTCTCAACAGGGTCTGGTCAGGTAAAACTGGTCCCAGTTTGGAGACAGGACTGAGTCAGCAGCCCGACTCCCTGCTGAGCCCTTTGCTCCTGGCACGGAGCTGCTGATCTGTAATGCAGCTGGACTGAGGCACCCAGGACACTCAGAGGAAATGGGAAATGTGTCTGGACAGTAGATGATTCACAGCTGCTGGCAACGGAACAGAAGTTTTCTGGATTTCAATTTTGAAGTCCGGCACCTTTATTCCACCCTGTTCCCACAGTGGGCGCCTCCATCCTCTGATGAGCCTGAGTGTTGGTGCACAGCACCAGTGGCACTGCCTGCCTCAGAGGCATTCTGAGGAGTCAGTGAGTCTTGAAATTGGGGCACTTCAGTCACAGGACTGTGTGAGAGCCTTAGATACGCTGATTTCCTCTTCCAGAATGTAAAGTCCAGTTTTCAGAGGGTTCTGGGAAATCGCTGCCTGAGCCAAAATCTGGTTTGATCACCACCCAGTTTCACTCTTCCTTCATGCCTCTGCTGGCTGGTGTGGTACAAGGCTCCCTCCCAGTGCTGTTATCTCTCCTGAAAATAATGGCAATTTTTTATGCATCAAACACCCCCACTTTTCAGTTCAGGAAATATTTGCTACAAAACCACAAGGTGTTCTTTGTTCTCCAAAGATTACTTTATAAAGCTACAACATCAGGCCCCAAAATGTTTGTAGATTGCCTGAATTTCCTAAAGTAGGTTCAATAAATAAAGACTCAAGACTGAAAACATTGTCTGTTTGCAGTAGGATTTCTCATTATGTTTCATGTCTATTGCAGCTTTATGAGGATATGCTGGTTTAACTCCTTTCTGATCCAGTTTCTTAATAGAACCAGATTTTCTAGATTAGTAAAGGTATAGGAAGCAAAAGCCTGGAATTAGATTTGCAGAAAGTCTGTTATTTATACTAGATAATAGACGTTAAACCAAGACAAAAGAAATTCACTGTCACAATAATAAATCCATTTTCAAATCCATTTTCAAAGCAATCAAATCACTGCAGAAACCCAATGACGAGTATATAACAATAACGTATATTTATGTAGCAACTTTCACCCCAAGGAATCCAGAACCTACGGAAGCACCAGTGTGGGAGGTGGCTCTGGGGTGGACAGATCCCAGTGAGTGTCACAGGGGTTCCGGAGCAGCCCTCACAAGGTCACTGGAACAAGCTTGTCTTCATCTAAAAGACCCCAACATGGCAGGAAATGTGAGTTATGCTTCCAGTTGAACTGCCGTGCCTGTGGCCAGCACGCACGTGAATGGGGGCTGAACTTTGCCTCTTTTTGCAAAGGGCTGAACAACAAAAAGAGAGCAGTTTCCCCTTTTAAGGTCACAAACAGGATGAAAGTGCTGCTTCAGCCTGTGGTTGTCCTGCTGCATGAGGCTGCCCTGGCTTTGGGTGCACAGTCAGAGCAGTTTCGGGAGGGGATTTTTACAGCCCTTTGAAAAACACCAATATTTTTGCTAAATGTTAATGGAAGCATGACTTGAAGTCAGCTCAAGTTGCAGAACAGCGCTTATAATAATGATTTATGTATTAAATGCGGCTGATCTGTTATTTTAATTATCTTGATGTGTTTTTGATGTTCGGTTTCCCAAAGAACAGCAGCCGAGTGGCACTGAAACCAGCTTTGAACACGTGCACGTGTGCATGCCTTAGCAAACACGACTCATGTGTGATGTTCCAGTCAGGGCTCTGAACAATCAGGAGCCAGTGAGGAGCAGCTCTTGGAGAGATGGAGTCACCCCAGTGGCCTCAGTGTGACAGAGGCATCTGTAGTCAGGAGGGTTTGTGTATTATCTGCAGGAGCTTTCCCGTCTTATCTGTGGAAAATTGATCCATACAGTCTCTCTTTAGAGACCTACATCAAATATTAATTTTGCCTATTTGTTCGATGTAATTAGCAGGTGTGATTAATCAATTAATCAATCTGCGATTCCTATCTGCAGCGCAAACAGCTGCGCTCGGAAGGGGCACTGGGAGCAGAGATTCCCCCAAAACACTTTCCCATTCCCCCTGACCCCACATCAAGGCCTGCAGCCACTGAGGGCTGGTGCCACTGGTGACTCTGGCAGTGCCAAGTGTCCAGAGAGCACAGACTAAGCCCTTGAAAGGGGACATTGCTGTCCTTGTCCCCTAAAGAGTTGGGATGGCAGTGCCTTGCCATGGGGCTGGGGGGCAGGAGGATGCCCCTAGGTGGGTTGTGTTGGCCCCAGTGGGCCCCCTGGGCAAATGGACTAGTGTGACCAGGTCTGTGCTCGTCCCCTCAGCAGTCATGCTCCAGGCAATGCCTCATTTTACCTGTGCCTGGAGGGGACACAGCAGGAAAGGGTTGCCAAAAGCTGGTGAACTCTTTATGGCAGGCTTTTGGTGGCATTCCCCACTCGATTTTGTTGGTTCAAAGGATGCAGGTAAGTCGTGTGAAGTTCAGGTAGAAATAAGTTCTTTTAGAAATGCCAGACTTGCTGAGTGAGCAGCAGACAAAATCCCAGCCCTGTGCTCAGGGACTCAATAACTTTTTAAAGTTCCTGAACTGGTGCTGAAATTCACAGAGGGTGGGGAGCTGGGTCATGTTTCATGAGGAATTGTGCACCTTTGGGTGTTCCCACTGCCTGGGGCTCTTATTTGAGGGCAGAGGGAGGGTTATGACCATGGGTATTACAGGCAAAGCAGGGAGACATGTCACTGTGCTAAATTGCCAGGTATGAGACTTTGCATTTCCTGCTGGCAGGAGGTGAGGACCTGGCAGAGCAGCCAGCAGGGCTGTGCTCTAGCTGGGGGCAGGAGTTTGAGCTAGTGCAGGTACAGGAGCCTCCAGCACAGGATGGACATTTTCAGAGGGTCCAGTGTTTATAGGGGATATACTGAGGGACCTTACCACAGTCTCCAGCTTGCACAGGGTTTCTTCCAACACTGTGGTAGCTGGTGTTCTTCTTTTTAGTAAACATGGCATGAAGGTTCTGGGTCACACAAACGAAGCCTGAGTGTCCTCTGAAGCACTATCCCTTGTTCAGTGACATATTCTGGATCACCCCCATCCTATCCTTCCTGGTTTTCTCTGCTTGGCTCCTGCTGTTGGGAGTTCTCTTCTCTTGCACCTTGCTCACCATCACCCTGAAGAACCAGGACCAAACTGCACAAACACAGAGATAAGGTAGGAATATAATCCAGGAGTACCCAGGGATGCCAAAGGTTGACAGTCCCATTCAAAGTCTGCCTTAAGTTCTTTTCCTGTTCTGTGATCTTTTAGCTCAGCAAACCCTTTTGCTGTAATATAAATCCCTCTGGACAACCTGACCTTAGCCTGGCTTAGGGTGGGGTGCTTTTTTCTCATTTATTGGGCTCATTGGGCCTGATTTCATTCCTGTGCACTGAATGCTTTGCTGACCCAGGAAGATTTGATGTTCCACAAAGGCAAATGCCCCCCCAGAAGATGAACTGGTCTTGGTTTCAGTGTGATTTTTGGATTAGAACTGCCCAGAGTAGCACTTTCCTCAGAATAGTTTTTCTACGGAGTAAAAAGTATGTCTCCATCTGATGCCTTGAACTGTCATCATAATAACCTCAAATATAGCTGTCTTCACCACATCACCGTCCTCCTCTCTGACCCATAAAGTTTTACCATTACAACCTACCCTTAATCACCTAACCATTTCCTTAGTCTTTCAAGGACAATGGTTTTTATGCCATACTTGCTAACCTTACGTATTAGTCTACCATCCTGGGCTGCGTTTAAATGACTTTTCTGAAATCTATGTGGATTAGCTCCACTGCTCCGATCCTGCATGTTTTCCACGTTAGCTCCTAAAACAAATTCTGCCAGATTTGTCAGACAAGATTTACCCTTTATGGAGCTGGGCAGATACATTTTTATCAGTTCATATTTCTCCAGATGTTGGGTGATCTCATTCCTGTTAACATCTCTAAAATCCTGCCTCTGATTAAAAAAAAATAAAAATTACATTCTGCAGGTTTGGGGCCAGAATTTCATCTGGTGGGAGCAGGTTTGAGTATGTGTTTGTGTACACCAGATTTCATGAGCATCTGTATGGCTGATATCTATTGCAAATATGTCTTGGTTTCTACCTATATCTTCCCTTAGATGCTCAAGGATCTTTTCTTTATATCAGTTTCTATTTACCACTTTTTAACTCCTAAAAATGACTCAATCCCCCTGTTATTGGGCACTTAATGTCTCCTGCTGTTCCATTAAGCAGTGTGGGCTAAAAGTACACTCTGCACTCAGCCCTGCCTCCTTCCCCACGGTGTGAGTTTGCTCTGGTGATTATTCATGCTCTCAGCATTTCCCTGCTGGGCTGTCACAGGAAACTTTGCTTCTCAGTCCCTCTCCCTGTGTTATTAAGCTCTCTTGACCACCTCTCAGTGGTCTGGAGGCCTCCCCGTTAATCTTGTCTCCTTCAACTGTTTAAAAGAAATATTTCATTGTTTTTATTCACCCCATGGGCCATTCTTCTCTCTCTGTCATATTTCATTTCCTAATCAGATTTTTACATCTTTTCAGCTTTTTTATAATACCTTTCATCCCCTTTAATATTTGCCATCTTACCCATGTCAGCTGCCTCTCTCATCCCTCTGATAGCATTTACGACTTCCTCAGTGATCAGCCTCCAGCCCAAACAGGCTCACCCAGCCCTGCCTGAGACAGAAATCGCCGTTTCCAAGTGCTGCACTCATTTCCTGAGCACAGTTGCTGTGTATGTAAACGAGGGCTGGGTGAATAGGCACTGGTGCCTCTTATATTGACTTTTATTTCTTTCTCACTGCTGTTTGCTCATGAGCAAATGGCAATATTCTCACATGCACTCACTGCTCCAGTTTGCTTCTGAGGAGCTCAGTGATTTTACTTTTGTTCCTTTGCAAACTGAAGCCACCCCAAGCAGAGAATCACCTGTACAGGCTGCCACGGATCTGAGAAATGTGTAATAATTTTCTTAGAGGGACTTTAAATACTGTGAGACCATAGCTGGGCCATTCTGCTCTCAGAATAGCAGTAAAATCCCCTTTGTCATTAACACAACTCAAAACTCTTACAAAGAAAGTCAGAGGTGGTGGATGGAGCATAGGAAGGGAAGCAGTGAGAGTTAAATGACTTGCCTGAGGCCATCCAGCAGGTAAGTGACAGAGACAAAAACAGACTCCGCTCGTCTGCCCAGGACTGTGTCCACTGAGCCAGGATAATTCCTGGCAAAGCAGCAACAGTGAGGCCACAGACTCAGATCATTACTCATTTGGTTTTATTTGTTCCAGCACTAGGTGATGAAATGCAAATGGTACAGGCAGATGCGCAATTTCAAATCCTCTGTGTGTCACGACTCCAATATCAGAGCAGGCTTTCTCTCCCTCTGCAGAGATGTGCTTGTAAAGCTGCATGGGGGCATGGAAAAGGGTATTCAGTGGGTTCATGTGCTCAGGGAAACCTGAATTTGCAGAAATGTCTTTCTCAAGCAGATTCACTCAATTGTAGTGTGAAGAATGTGTAGTTACACACACACACACACACGTTTATATGTTTTAAGCATTTAAAGTCTTTTAATAAGTCTTTTAATCTGCAGACTGAGGAACTGGAGAGAAGGGAAGAGGCAGAATAGGAGGAGCACCCAGGGAGATCTGCCCTGCCCCACACCCAGTCCAGGTGCACACATCTGGCAGCCCCAAAAGGGCTGTAGGGAGGGGAGAGGGGCAGCCCAGGTGTGTGGTCAGCACTGAGCAGGGCAGTGCCCTCCCTCACCAAAACCCTTGGGCCGGGGTAGAGCAGTGGGCTCAGCAGGGGTGCTTGGGCAGCAAAGTGAGTTTTCAATATATATTTAAAAGAAAGTTGGAACAAAGAGAGGTAAGAATGAGCTGCAAATGTGAGAACGAAACCACACCTTTGTTCTCCCAGTGCTCTTTCCCCTGCTTCATGATGATTAGGGCTGGGCATAAACTTCTTCATGCTATTTACATTTTTGACAGATAATTTTTTTGCTTTTTCACCAGGTTTTCAGGCTTTTTCACAAAAAAAAAAACCTCCGAAGTCCATTCGGCCTTAAGATTTAATAAACAGTTCAGGTTTTTGGGTTTTTTTTTACTTTTTTTTCAGTTCTCCAGCAGAATCATGTTGCAATCAGAAAGAAGATTGTTCAAGAAAAGGCACTAATTAACATTTTATTGTTATAATTATTTCCCTCATACTCCCTCTGCTATACAGGTCCTCTCTTTCATCATTTATTACAGTGATGTAACTATACAACAGGGCTTGTGTACAAGACAAAGACAAAGCTGAAGGCTTAATTCAGCATCGCAAGCGTGATGAAAGGAACAAAGGATGATGCAGCTATGCCCTGATCCGGCAAATACTTATGCACATGGATAACTTCACTGCCAGGAGTATTTCTGCTCGCAGTAACTGTGCACTAAAGTGTCAGCAGACTTTAAGTCATAGGCCGTGATTTAAGCTCTGCCCGAGTCGGTGCACAGACCCTGACACGTTTCAGCAGAGACTTTGCCAGTACTTACTTAGAGAAGCATTTTAGCACCGCTGAGTTTACTTGCAACCTAATCCTGAGCATGCACAGGCTTTTCCGGGCTCCGAGCACACGCTCCAGCCACCAGACGTGACAGTGATTGATGATTTGATTCATCACTATTCTGTAAAATTACCTCTGGCGGGCGCTGCCAGGTGGAGCAGCCCAGCTCAGCTGGGCAGTGCCAGCAGCGGGGCTGGGTGAGCAGCCAGGATGCTCGGGGGTGCTGCTGCAGAGCCCTCTGCCCCCCCTGCTTCTGCCCCGCTCTGCTCCAGAAATGATGTCTCTGGTGAAGGAAACTCCCAGGGACCACACTGCCATGCCAGATAGGCATTTTTGAACCCTGCGGGGGACATGTCTACGCTTCAATTAGTCCCTTGATTGAGCTATTTGCAGGGGAAGGCTCAAGGGAGATGAACACCTATTTCCTCGCAGTTTAACTACCGCCGAATCTAAAGTCCCTTAAATAGGAACAAATATATAGCGTCCCCAGAAACTTTGTTACAGTGAACTGCCTAATATTTTCCTGCCGCAGTAACAGTGGCATCATCAAACCATGGTATGAAGAATATTCAATTATAATTGGAGTTTTGATTTCACAATTTTTTTAAAAATGCATTTTTAGACAAACAGTATGTGTTCCCTCCAACTACTTTTAACGGAAAGAGATAGTTCAGTTTTCAGGCCAAATATTATAGACCCAATTCTCTCTTTGTGTCAAGTTTAAAAATAGTACAATCACAATATTTCAGTGGTATAAGTTTATGGGGGAATGAGAAGGACAACATGAAATCTATCCTTAAAACTAAACCAGGATGTGTATCTCACTTAAAAGTAAATATATCAAAGGGATATCTGAAATTTTTAGGGCCAAATGCAACTGGACTTTGCAGCCAGGGCTGTTGCAGGGCTGAGTGCAGCCCTTAGCCCAGCAGGTGATGGATGTGCAGGAGACAGCAACTTTAAACGGAATTATAGTCTGGTTTGGGTTGGAAAAGACCTTAAAGATCACCCAGTTCCAACTCCCTGCCATGGGCAGAGACACCTTCCACTAGATCAGGTTTCTCAAGCAAAACATCTCCTTCAGAGCCAGCACACCAACTTACACCAAACCAAACTACACAGAGCAAATCAGGTGATTTGCTCCACAAATGTCTATGTGACTGCCTCAGCAAGAGCCCTGTGCTGAGGTCCCTGGGTGTAACACTTCTTCATGGTGCTTCCCATAGCAGTGGGACTGTGACTATAACCCTAAAACTGAGCTGTGACTCTTAAGTCGAGCTTTTCTTTAGAATTATTCCAGCAAGTGTTGTCGAAGCCAAAATTAGCACAGCTATGGGGCCTCTGCAAGAAACTGCCACAGTGAAGCTGAGAGGCTTTTTTATGATTCTTCAGTAAACCAGACCAACCATGCATTGAAAGTCATCCCAAAGGCAAATTATCTTTACGATCAAGGGACTTCAGTTGTTCTGGGCAGTTTTCCATCAGGGCCTTACAGGGAAAACTGCTGCAACATCTCACTTCTCTGTGGGATGACTGGACACAAGTAATAAACACCCAAGACTGGTGTTTGGCCTGATTTTCATCTCCTGGCTCCTGGTTGAAATAAATGTGCTGTCACATGATAGGAGTAGCCCATGAGACTTATGTATTATTATATCCAACTTGAAAATTAACTCTAATGCGAGTTGCACACAACACCAATGAAAGTAACCATTAATTGTTAATATAAACTATTAATGAAACACCAGGATGAAGGTCAAAGTGCATGACTGAAACCTCCCAGTAAATGAAAAGATTATTTTGCCTCTTACTGAGCATAATTATCATCTGAATTTCATCGACTTTCTGATCAAACCACTTCCCTCTGCACTGACCTGTTCCACCACTGTGGTAAATCTGCTCCCCAGAACTGGTATTTGCTTTTCCTTGTCCACTTTTCATTAGCACAGTGTGGACGTCTGTGAGAGCAGAGAGCCGGCACCCTTTCGCCTTTGTTCCTATGGGAGCTTTTTTCCCCCCTTCCATTGTCCATTACTCACAATAAATTTGCATTGACCTGGCTCCCCATAAATTATCCTGTCTCCTGCTGGTACGTCCTTTAAGTGTCCTGGTTCACATGTCACAGGGCCATGATGTGGTGGACACACCTGAGGGCAAACAGCCCGCAGTGAGAGCAGGCCCCTTCCCACTTTATACAGGTCAAAACATCAGGGAGATGAGAAGTTGGGGGCATGTTTTGGAATGACTGTCAGTTTTACCTTCCTCCTGAGCATGACAGTGTGATCAGTCTCCCCCAGCAGTTTTACTTCAGTAATTTCTCAAACAGGCTTGGACTGCTCAGGTACTTTCTGCTCAATTTTTATCTATCTTTTTCCACACACAAGAAGTCTTTCTCCAGAAAACAGTTTATACACTTTCTTTTTCCAGAAGAAACAGAAATCCTAGCAAGTGGAAAAGACTCAATCTGAGGGTAGAAATATCCTGATGGATTTTGTTTCTTACAGACTCTAAAAAAACTTCTAGGTGTGCAAGAAAGAAGCTCTTTGTAAACATTCACTACTTTGAGGAAATCTCAGAATTGCTGGTCTGACCCAAGGCTGGTTAGCAGTAACATCTCTGGCTCAAAGGTTTCGTGTTACCATCCTTGCCCAAGCTGCAGGTTTTCTTGGAGGTGAACTCCTGGGACATTGACTTTACCCTGCCTGCCTGCTCCATGCCCTGATGGGCAGAGGCTCTTTGGCAGAAGTAGAGCATTTGGCTCTGTGACCACCCAGTTGTGCTTGCCAGGTGTGTGGGGATTGCAGGGGACAGGGATGAAGCTGTTCTGGGTGGGCTGAGCCTGGATGGCCACCCACCACCCCTACCAAACCAGGCTAAGATAGCAGCAGTCAGGACTCAGAGCTCTTGAGTTACAGCAGTGTTAAACCCATTCCTGGATCGGGACATATTTTAGTCCTTTTTTGAGTTTCCTAAGACCCAAGAAGTGCCTGGGATCAGTCAGTACTAACAGCAGGGGTAGGTGTTGCTCTTGAACAGTGTCACAACTGTTGGTGGGTAGAGGCAGACCTGTGCTGGAGGGGAGTTGTATAAATTCCAAACCCTCAGTAAAGAGAATTCCCATGGCTGAGATCCATTGAACCAGTTGGCTATGGTGATTATGTTGATGGTTATGTTGGTGAGGACTTCAGCAGGGCCTGCTGACCCAATCAATACCTGGTATTATACCAGTGGACTGCTCAGAGTCTTATTCACGTTTCTGTTTGCAGGTTATCTGTAGAGTTACGTGATTTTCCATGAAGATCATGACCCATCTGCATGGATCTTTCTTGGTTTGGTTTATTTTTGTTTTTACTCTGTATGCTTGCTTTTTTTCTTTTTTAAAGAAACAAGAGTACAACCCTTGGGTTGCCTTTACCAGGGGAAAATACTGTGCTGTTTCTGTTAGCATGGGCATGTGTAAGTCGCTCCTTTGAAGAGAAGGTCCTAATATGTTAAGGTATGCCAGGCTGTGACAAGCTGAAATCTCAGCTGAAGAGCCCTGTCAGATCTGTTCTCTCATCCATGCCCTCCCTCCGTTCAGACCCTGACCTTCCCCATCAGATAAGCAGCACAGATCTCGGCCCTGTTCCCTCTGCAGTCTCAGCTCATTAAAAATTCATTGCCTAAAGTGAATCTATTCTGTTGCTGCTGAAGTGTTATTTACCTCGGCCCGGATTTCCTCAGGTTCTGACAATTAAAGAGGGTCCAAGGAGAGGGCTGAGTCACGGGATTAAGGCTTGGGCAATAATTCTCTTGTAGCAAGAGATGATCATGTAAAGCCATAATTTCCCAGCTGCGTTTTGGTTCCCCTTCAGTGCTTCATTAAAGGTGGTGACTCAACAGAAAGGACTGAGGCACAGGTTAACAAGAATCCCTCCTTTTGTGGGATTAGAGCCTAGCAGAGCCAGGCTCTTTCAAAGGCAGGAGATGTTGTCAAGCATCATTAGGAAGCTGTTTTAAACAAGAGTCATAAAGCACCCTTTGCGGTCAAACGAATTTATTAGAGAGGAGGGTGAGTGGAGGCAAACAGGGTAGGAGAGAAATAGATGAACAATTTGCATGGCATTGATAACAAAGCAGTTCACCAGATCCAGAGCTGCTACCATTAGAACAACTTAAAAGGATTTTGCAAAAATCCCAGGGTGTTTTTAGTTCTGGATGAAAGCTGAGACTTCATGGATGGTGCTGGCAGACAACAGCACATCTTGAAATCAAGGTTTGTGTGCAGGTTAACTGTTTCCCAGCCTCATGGTTATTCCTTCCAACAAGTGAGAGTGGGAAGAAATTGGCCTCTTTTTGTGCCCCAATGATCCTGAAAAACCCCATGAATTCCAGCTTGGATGGCCCTTCACAAAAGCTGAGCATCTGGGGGAGGAATCTGGGTCTTTTCCACAGGAAGCCCTAGGGTAGGAGTATACCCTGGCTTCCTTTGGGAAGGTGAAGTACTTGCAGTAATTTCTCAGAGAACTTCTGGAAATATTCTCCAGCAATGTGCATTTTGAAGGGCTTTTGGAGAGACTTCAGACATTACTGGATCTTTGATAGGGTCTGGTTTTGGAAAGAAAGCAAATGCTCTTCTTGGGTTTGATATGAGGGAGAAAAGAGGGAAAAAGGGAAATGAAAGAGGAAGAGATGAATAAAAGCTACTTGTTTGGAAGTAGGTAAGCAGCTTTATTATACAGTTAGCATGATGGACTATGTACTGTGTTTGTTTATTGAACCAACGGTATAATTCTAAATTAACCAGTACCTCATATCTAAACCAGCTGTGGTTGAAGGCAGAGGAATGCCAGATACTAATCATCCAGACAGGACCAGTCCTGGCCATAGGGTTCCCCCCCACCCTCATCATTGTTGAGAAATGTGCATTAAAATCCCATTTTTTTGATGCTTGGGCCACACAAGCCCTGGCCTTGGCAGGCTGATGTGAGCCCCACGAAGAGTCCTGTGGCTCCTGTGTGTATAAATGCTTTGCTGCCCAGGGCAAGGAGAGAGGCTGGCAATGGGATGGACAGCACAGGAGTTTGGATGGACTGTTGTTTTTGGAGCGCTTCCTTCCACTCTGTTTGGAGGGTTCTTGCTAGAGCATATTTGGAAAGAAGCAATGCTAATGTTGCAGAGGCACGGACAAAGGAGCAGGGTAATCACGCTGTCTCTTTGGAGTCTGTTCATCAGGAGGGAGGTTCTTTGGAGTGGAAAACAGTGGTCAAAAGTACATCTCCTGGCTAGGAAGGGGTTTTTATTTTGTATTCAATTATTCATATGTGTTAGCTGGTTTGCGGATGAAGCTGCATCTCCTCCTTCCCTCCCTCCCTCTCTCCTGCCAGTGCACACCAGGAGTCTGCAGTGTGGGGTCAGGAGCTGGGAGTGCCCTGGCTGCTGTTGTATGCTGGGATGCTCTTGGACCAACAGGATGTTGAAACAGAGGTATCCAATTTTGGGATCCCTAATTCCCTTCAGGGTTCTCACTCTTCACATTTTTCCACTGCATTTGCATTTCTCCACCAGAAATCTTTCTTCCCCTCTTCACTCCACAGTTCTTTGCAGGGAATTCCTGGGTGGGTGCTCACAAATGCCAATTGCCCCTTTTTCTGGGCGGCAGCAGAGGGGAACAGCACACGGCTTTGCACAGGGGGCCCTGGCAGAGCTGGGGAGGGGACCCGGAGCATTGTCTGGATATAATTTAGGCACTATAAACAGAGGCAGCAAGGGGTCACGCTTTCTATTCTCATTGTACCCCCTGCAATGTCTCTGCTAACTGGTGCATACAACTTGAACTCTTGTAAAAATTAGCAGAGAGCACAGTACCGGTGACAGAAAGCTGAACTTTTCCAACAGCAGGCTCTCAATTTGCTGTGTGCACTGCATCCACTTAAACTTTAAAGAGACAGCCTGCTTGCTATTCTTTCCACCGCTTAGCTTGGAAATGACTGCGGTACTAATTAAAAGCAAATTGTTTAATCTCGTTGCGTCAGGAAGGGAGTCTGTGTTCGCAGAGGATGCCTCCTGCGAAGGGCCCGGCAGTGCGGGACCCCCGCGGGGCGGCAGAGCCGAGCGAGCGCCGCTCCATCAATTACCCCGCGCCGGGCCGGCCTCCGGATCGCAGCGCTGCCGCTGCCAGCAGGTACCGCAGCCGCGATAATGATATTTGTGTTGACTCATTATATAATAATCCGAATTTCCTTTGCGAGGGAGCTGCCGGATGCCGGGGCTGCGGCGGCAGAGATGTATTCCTCGCCTCGGCGTTACCAAGGAGCGCCGGCGCAGCGCTCGCCCGTTCCGGCCCGGCTCGGCCAGCAGCGACGGTGGCAGCCGGGAGCGTCTGCGGCTTTGGTGCCCGAACCCCCAAAGTTTGTCTGAAATCCACCGTGAGCAAGTGCTTGGTCCCCGAATATCTCATCCGTCCTAGGGCTGAACAGAGCGATCTCCTCGCCCCTTCACCCACCAAAACTTCTAGTTGATGCACTTTCCCTCACATGGAGAGACATTATTAATTTTTTTTTTTCCTGATGTTCATATCAGCCCGCACTAATGATTTCATGTGACCTCAGCATAATAGAATAGGACTCTTTTTTTTTTTTCTTTTTCCCCAAGTTTACATTTGCACGCAAGGATGTGTAACAACACAGAGAATTGATTTCTTCCCCTGTATTATCTTTGAATAACATGCATACCATCTTTGCTGTATAACAAAGAAATAGGAAACCTCTCTTCTTTTGCTTCAGGATACCCATATGACACCCTGTTCCTGTATTTACTCTAAAGCAGCTGGGCATTGATAGCAAATTAACTAAAAGCCATAGAAGAAGTCCATACCCATTTTCCTCCCTACCATGTGTAAAGAGAATGAGTACAATGCACCTTTTTTTAGCAAGATTTTTATTGAGTTAGATAATATGTCAATGGTTTTAAATTTAAATCAATTGCGGCAAGGCCACATTTTTCCTGTAGCAGGCCGGAAAAGAGCAGTGAATAGAGAAAATTTAAGTCACTGCAGGTTGGAGTGGGATTTGCTGCGTTCAGCTGAAGTCCAGCACAAACCAATGATATTTTGTATCAATTAAGAACTTATTTCATTAAGGTAGGGAACTGGTAAGAGTGGGTAGGGTGGTTGGGTAGAGGTGCTGCCTCTTCTCCATCAGCTCCCTACAGGGAGTTGCCTTCAGGACGATTGGTGCTGCCCCTATATATTCCAGATTTTGAGGGAGCTGGGGTTTCTTGAGTTTGGGTGACAGCTGAGCCTTAGCACACAATGCTCTCAATACATTTGTGTCATCAGCTTGAGAGATTGTTGAGAACTTTGTAGCTCCCCAGTGGCAAACAGGAGAGCAATACTTCTGAATTTTGATGTTGTATGAAGAGCACTTGAAGTTTCCATTCCATCTCTGTGGAAGATGGGGAGGCCCAGGGTATGCTCAGCACAGACCCTTGTGGGGCTCCCCTGGAGGTCCAGGATCAGCAGCTTCCCAGCCCAGATGGCCCTGGAAGGACAGATGGCATTGGGAATGACACCTCTAAGGTAGGAGGCTGCAGGAATACCAAAGCCAATGTTCTGATGCTTAAAACCTGCATTACCAGACTCTTTTAGAGAAAGGTCCCAAATGCAAATCAGAGGAAGGTGGCTTCCCAACAGTTCCTTGGTAGAAAAGCTTTGTTGACTCCCACTGTAGTGTGACACACTGCAGCAGGTCTGGCATGGTTGTAAAGGCAGGGCTGGTGTTCCCAAAGCAGCTGTGGTGTGTGGCAGGGCAGGTCTGCAGAGCTGCTCTGGTGGCCAGGTTCCTACATGCTCTCTGCCAAGAGACTTCTGGGTGAGACCAAATTTTGGCTGCTTTTTTTGCTGTAAGAGGATGAAGACAACTAAACTGCTTTGTGCCCCGACCAGCTTTGCAAAATGGTGTTATGGCTGTGACAAGGGCACAGCCCACGTGGGTGTCCCTCCAGAGCTGTGGCTGACACGGTCTGAGCTGGATCCTGCACCAGCTTTGTGCTGATGGGATTCTCTTCACCTTGCTGTTACTTTAATTTACAACAGTGTAAATTCAAGCCTGATCTCACTTACTGGCTTGGTGTGTTTTTCTCATTCCCTGCGTAAAATGGAGATCTTTCCAGGAATTTGGTGGCTGTAAGTCTGGTGTCCAGCTGTTTCACACAATATCTCTGGTAGAAAGGCTGAGCATCATGGATTTTGCTGTCTGCACCTCTTAGCAGAGGAAGTATTAGTTTTAATGGGTAGCAGGCTATGAAATAATAACTATGTCTTCATTTATTTGAGTGCTGCAGCATCCTAATTAGGCTTAACTATATTATAAAGCATGGAACGTGAACCAAATCAGATATTTTGCCAATTTCAATATTTCTACTTAATAAACCTGAAGCCTTTCCTGTTTAAATGTCTATCCAGGAAGGCTGAAGTCAAAGCAATGTTAAAAACATTGTAAGAGGGAGGGAGGGAAACTAGGATTATATATAGACTCCCTAGAATTGAGTCCTTGGTTATTACATTGTGTGTTATTTATGCTCCCCTCTTATAATTCTGTTTTACACTCCTTTTTAGTATCTGTGCTCCCACTTTGTGGGTCACTGTATATCCACTGTATAGTACCCCATGAGCACTTGTAAATGCATTGACTCCCACAATTATAATTTTCTCATTCTGAAAGAATCCACAGCAGAGATAATGATTTTTCTTATTTTTCTGCATTTCACGTCCTTACACAGCAGCTTGGTGACAGTATCTGCTTCAAACTTTCCAGAACTCTGCCATAAAGTGAAGATAGTCTATTACTGTTATAGATTTTATGTTCCCTCTGTTTGCTTTGAAAGGGTGTGCGGACATGTATGCACAATGTGTGATTATTAGAAATTCTCTCCTACGTTTGTAAAGCCCCAGACTTTTGTCTCTTTAGTGATAGATCATGGAAACAGAGCAAACCATTGCCTCATGCATGAATGACCCTGTAGTGTTTGTGCTGATCTTTATATGTTTTTTCAACATGTGAAAAGAGAAGGCTGTGAAGTGATATTTTTCATTTCCTGATAATTGTAGTAGGCAGTTACCCAGAGTGAATGAAGTGAGCTGTGCTTCAAATGTGCATTTTCTGTTCAGATACAATCTTTCATAGCATTAGAATGGGGCATTGCTGCATTAAATGTTGCTGTTGTAGATGGCAAATGTAGAGTCCTCAGTGCTGATAAAGAGCAGGGAGCCCATGAACTGCACAATGCAGTGACTGGAGAGGAGAAAACTCTCTCTGCATGAGAGCAGAGGAGTTATTGCACTGCTTTTTGATGATACAGAATAAGCAAACATCGTGGAGGGACTACTTGTGGCTATCCTGTGTAGTGGGTGACATGAATGGTACTTCTCAGTTTCTCTATTTTCATTCTAATACCTCTGATTCCCAGATGTGAAAGGAAACAGAGTTGAGGCAATGTGGATCACCAGAAATCTTAATTACTAAAATATTGCTTTTTGAGCTTAGGTCTGACTAAAGACAAATCGAGGTCACCCAGAAACTGCATCAATTCACAAGGTCCACAAGTGAGGATCTTATACAGGAAAGGTGGGACAATCTCTGCCTTGATTCACTAGAGATAAAATATAATATTAAAAAGGGTGGGTAAGACCCTCAATGGGTACAGGCTGGCTTAACTAATCTGAAAGTGCATCAGTTTATATCAGCTAAATGCTATGGTTTCAACAAAGGTTAAACTGAGAACGTTCTGAAAGAGCCTCCTCTGAGAGTTAGGGTATCAATTCCTACATTTATTACAGGACCCAGACCTTGAGTTTTCTCTTAATCTGGCAAGTTTAACACTTCTGCTCAGGATTTTTACTGCCAGGGCCTGACACAGCTTTTCACACCGAGAGTTCCCCTGGCAGGAGCCTTCTCCATTTCATTGCCCATTCCTTTCTGCAGGAAGCTTGCTGCAGTGCCATGCTCCCATGGCTGGCTGGCACATCCTGCTGCTCATCCTAGGCTCCCTTCCACCCCAGCTTCCCAAGTGCACTGTGTCCCCTTGCGCCATTCTTATTTTTCACGTACTTTCATGTAAAAATAACACTGCCAGCCATCCCAGAACTCTGATCCACATCTATAGATGGTGCAGCTCACTGATCAATTTTATTGATTTCTTTCAAGTGCCTCTGTCAAAATGATCACACAGTGCTAGATTGTTTTCCAAATCTGCAGGTACACTACTGGACTAATACATTATTTTGGTAACTCTACATGTCTCCTTCTTTTTTAATTTCCTTTTTCATTGTGTCACCTGCATTTATTTTATATTTTAGGGAAAATAAAAAATCTGTTTGGATAGCAAAGAATTTATTATACATGTCAAATGGGCTGATTTGTTTGTACATAACAGAAATCTGTGTAATGTGATCATTTAAAATAGTTGTTCAGGTGCCTAAGTCAGGGGGTGGGCTGTCATCAGGTGAAAATCAGTGGTGGATTCAGTGACTCTTAGAAGGATCTGTGAATGACACTGTGAAGTTACAGCTCAACTGGACAGTTGATTTCAACTTTTTGCTAATGATGGGTGGAATAATGTTGCTTTCAGCACTTTACCAGTTCTTTACCTACATCTGTGGAGATTATGGATTTCAGCCTTGTGTTTTACTTTGCAAGAATATGATGATAACTTATTATTATTAGAACTTGTGTTTATTGGCTATCCCTCTCCTGTCCCAAGGAGGGGGAGATATGAGCTGAAATTGGTGGTTGGGAGAGCAGATGGGAGCTGGAGAGGAACTGGCTTTTCCCTGCAAGGTAAAATATTGCCAATTGCAAAGGCAAAGTGTGTGTGGAGGAAAATACCTCTGGGAGGTGAGAAGTTGAGCACAGAGGTGCTGAGCATGATCACAGCAGTCAGTGAAGATGATTATTTCCTTCCTGTGATGTCCTGCTAATAGTGGCAAGGCCTTGTCCTTCATTAACAGCCAAACTACCTGTCAAAGACGACATCCATGGCTGCAACACAACCAAAACTCTTGGCAGGTTTTTCACTTCCTCTTGTTTATTGTTTTCACTAAATCTCCTTATTCATGGTGGTTCTGATGTAAGGGGAAGGTGAAGGCTTGTGACATTGAAAACCGGGGCAGCGTATCAGCGAAACATTACGATAAGGCATTTCCTTCCTTTCAAATGCACAAAGGCTCTGGCAGGGCTATCTCCAGAGTCGTGGGTTGGGGAGTTCTGCTCCCCCCAACCTGCAGGGATTTCCCTGGAACCGTGAAGAAGCCACCTGGGGTTGTTGGGCTTTTTGTTAGCACCAAAGATTATGTGTTTCCTGGAGAAATGCTGTGGATGCTGTGGAATTTAACTTAATAAATGCAGATAATACAGTTTCATTAACATATCACAAAAGAGCTGGAGTAGCTCATCTTAATTCTTTAATTTCCTGCCTCTCTTCTTGCCCCTTGTTTGTCTTGGGAAAGGAATGGAAACCATGAATTTCCCTGTACAGCTTGGCCCATCCCTGCTGCTACCACAGTCCCCGAGCTTGGTGTCTGTGCTGGTGGCCTTGCTGTGCTGAGACAGTGTCAGCTTACACCTTCCTGTTCTGCAGGGAATGGCCCTCTGTGTGTTTGCTTGGGACATAAGAATATGAAAAATTGCTGATCATAGATCATCTCCATAAATCTTACAGACAATAAGTCATAAAACCTTGTGTCCTTACATATGGCAGTAGCCCAGGGACAGCTTCACCAGATGTGAACAACAGCCTCAGAAACAAAAAAAATCAGTTGAAAAACTTCTCCCACTGTTTACATTGCCTGGAGTTGAAGCTGTGTCTTGGGAGGGCTGGGACTGGTGGTGTTACTTTTTCCTTTTTTCTTTTCTTTAATACCTTAGAGTTGCATTGACATGTCTATTGCATGGTGAGAATTCCCCATGCACTAATTAAAAAGCACTATCATTTGTTAACTTCTCCTTTGCATCAGCAGCAACAGGACAACAGGCTGACAGGCCGTAAGGAGACCTCCAGGTACTCCCAAGTTTCATCCATCTCCCCCAGCCAGCATCCCTCCTCCCACCTCCAAACACAGCACAAGTGTTTTTCTCTCAGGCAGCTTAAAAGAAAGGCGAGTAGGTTATGGTCTGGAAATTGTCTTCTGTCAATAAGAGAGACCTGGTTAGCTTTTTGCTCCCCTGCTTTGCATATCTATCAAGGCAAATTAAAGGAGACACAGGAAGGAGTCTTATTGTCTAATAATCCTGCCAGGTTTTAGATCTCTGCTCATGAATGGAACTGAAGTGTTCCAGCAGCAGCAAGAGAAACCCATGTGAAGTTATCAGGCTTTGCTCTGCATTTGCATGTAGTGGTTGAGGCTGGGATTGTTTTCCCCTATGATGTACCTCTGCTTTTTTTGTCACTCTCTTCCCTTTGTGACTCTNAAAAAAAAAAAAAAAGAATGTAAATGCAGCCAACACTTTAGAATAATTCTCTGTGGGGTAAGGATTGAACAGAGGCACTCTGTGATTTACCATTTCAAAGTGCTAATGCTTCCAGCCTGAAATGCTGCAGCTTTATCACAGAGGGGATGTTGTCCCTGCCTGCACACAGGGCTTGCACCACCTTCCCCTGGTGCCTGCAGAGGGATTCTCCCTCCCCATCAGCCCTGATGGGTGCTGCAGGAGGTCCACAGCTGGTATGGGGAGAGAGAGGGATGGAGAATGGGGTTTGCAGTTTGTGTTCTCTTCTTCCCACTGAATGCCCTCCAAGCCCAGGGATGCAATTTCCTTTGCTCTCAGGTTTTTGCTCATCCCCTTGCTGTTTCATCTGGCAGCATTGCTGAGGGAGTGAAATGACCTGTCCAAGGGTCCAGGGCTCATTTGCCAACCAAGGTCTCCCTCCTGCATCTCTGAGTTCAGAGGATGATTTGCTGCTGTAAGAGAGCAGCGAGTCCCCCTTTTGCTCTGGGCAGCAGCAAATTAATGCAGGAGAGTGGAAAAATTTCCTGATCTTGGTAAACATACAAATCTCCCCTTTGCACTTTGCAAAAGTGGAAAAGGCAAATTCTGCTTTGGTGTGCCCCTGGAAGTGCAAATTTTAAGGTTAACTGAAACCAAGTGTGCTTTCTTGGTGCCTGGCTCCTGCTGATGCCAATGGGACCTGAAGCTGAAGTGCTGATACCACTGGGCCGTGGCTGCAGTTTGGAGCACAGGGGTAAGAGGTGCCTCCCTGGCCAGCTGGCACCTGTGTGTGACCACTGAATGCTGGACCTTCACTGTCTGCTGCAAGACAAGAGAAAAACAAAATATGGCCCTTGGAAATGTGATGAGCTTTGGTGACATCCTCTGCAAATGGGACCTTCTTTCTCACCAGTTCTGCTGCCTTATCTGTTCAGGCACAGCTGCTGACTTCAGTGCCAAAAAGAACTCTTTAATACACTTTTTTTTTTTTTCAATGAAGAGAGGAGTAGGGAAATTGGAGGGTGAGCACCTGCAGATGAGGAGGGGTCATGGGGGTAAAGCTCTGTCCCTACTGCTGTTTGTGGGTGCCCTGGGAGAAACACTCTGTGCCTGAACCCTGGGGCTGCCAATGCCTCCTGACTGCAGCTAAGGCAAGGCAAGCAGCACTCATCTAAGGGGCTGTTCCTTGAAACCTTTCTTTGCAGAAGCTGCATCACAGAGAAAACAGTACTGAGCAGATGTATCAGAGTCCTGGTACTGCACCAGACTCTTATTTTCTCCCTCCTTCCACTTCCTCCAGTAATTGTATTTCCCCTGTGCACTGACAGCAAATTGGAGTTGGGTGTTAGAGGCACAAATTAGAAATACATCAACCAATGTTACAGTGACTCTAACATTTGTCAAGTGAAATCTGTTATCACTCAAGTATTATTTGTTTCTGGGTTAAATCAGGTTCTATTTAATATTGCACAAGCTAGTAAACCTAATTCCTCCCCATACTTTTTATATAAAAAAACCAAAAACCAAACAAACCCTTGTCTGACCTTTTTAAAGAATTATATTTATTTTTCTTATGGGGGATCATCTGATTTGGTCCTAAGCTTTCTCAGAAGAGTTCTCAACATGTGCCAAAATGTTGTTAATGGTTTTTACCAGTTAGCAATGAAAGTTTTATCTTAAAAATAGCTGAAAGCCCAGATGAACCAGTTTTTGATAGAGGGTAGGAGAGAAGGCAAGAATTAGTATTTGGATGCAATGGCTGAGCATTGACTAGCAAAAGAATCAAGATTTGGACCTGCAAGCACTTTACTGTGTCAAAACCTTCACAGATTTTCTTTGTCGAGGTGAGGTTATATCCTTTATAGCAACATTTGGTAGTTGCTCTAAATTATTAAAGATATTTCATAGGGTTGTAGCTCTTGGAGCATTAGTTTGCAAAGAGGGCCCCTGCCTGTATTCTTAAGGTAGGTTAATGATGACTTTCCTAGTGCAATGTGTCCAGGACACTGAGGTTAATAAAACCCGTAGCTCTTCTTCATGACTATCATGGGATATTTAATGTTCAGGAGTGTGCAAGACCTCAGCTTAATGTTCCATATGAAGAATAGTGCTGCCAAGCACTCATCATCCCCAGTGCCAGCACAGGACATTAGAGGTGCGAGGAGTGGGCCGAGCACGCTTGGGAAGAGCTCAAGCACCTCTGAGCATGGTCATCCTCCTTCACAGAATTGGAGCCATTTAGGCTGGAAAACACCTTTAAGATCAGAGTCCAGCTGTATCAATAGTGCTCTGGGGCAAGGGGCTGGGACTGGCTGGTGGGGCTCTTTGGCTGGTGGTCCATGGCCCCTGCTTGGAGAGGGACCAGCCCCAGTCTCAGTGCAGTGCAGCTGATGATTCATTCTGAGCTGGCTCAATTAAAGCATTTCTTTATTTGATATAATCTCTTTATTTTCATCTTTTCTCATCTCCTGCCACCCCCATTTGAGAACAGGAAGGAATTTTTTGGGGGCTGAGGAATAATGAAAGATTCATATGGCAGGGCAGAGTTTGGTCTTGTGAAAACTCTGAAACAAAGGAAGAAGGTGGGTGTAAGGGCGAGTTAATTTTTTCTTTCCTCTTTCCCCTCTCTCCCAAAAGAGCTTGAGACTTTAAAATAGTCCAGCATTGTTCTGGGACTTAGAGGGCTTTTCTAGCTGTGTATATTGCAGCAAATACCACAGCAATGACAGTATAGCACTGTCTGTATTCTCTCTGTGCGCCGGCTGGACAGGGATTTTTCATTTCATGCATCATTTACAGCCTTCTGCATTGATCTACAAAGTCAGAGCATGTTGCTAGCACAAAGGGAAAGAAGAAAGGGAAGAGATAGGCCTGAATGACAAAGTTCAGATCTGAAATCAAGTCTCTGTTCAAACTTCCCCAAAGCATTGGTTGTGCCTTACAGTTTACCTCGTGCTACAAGAAGGACAGTTCACATGGCAAAGATCAGATACAGGTTTGAACCAATTTTTAAAGTCCCTTAAACTACAGAAAATTTGAGCCAACGTTGTATCATTACAAGGAAAGTTTGGAACACTTGGCTGGAATTTTGGACCCAAGTGGTCACTGGATATTCATCTATTGGGAAATGGTTGTGTTTGCCGTGTTTGACACATTTTTCCTGTAAGCTAAAGCAATGGGATATTTCAGAATATTATAAGGAGTTTTTCTTCATGTGGAGCTTCTCTTATGCTGCTTATCTTTGAAATAAGACATAGATTATCAAAAAATAAAGAGGTGAGAACAGAACCAGTTTGCTTGTCCCATCCAGGGTTTTTTTTTTTCTGTTTTTTGGGGGTTTTTTTTGGTGGTTTTTTTTTTTTTTTGAGAAGAAGCATAAACTGAAAGAGAAGCATCATTTATAATTTGTCATATTTTCCAGGTGTATTTCATACAAAAATCTCCTCCTTTGGCAAAATCATGTCTTCCAGTACAGAATTTCATTTTTTCAATTAAAAAGGTAACGTTTTGTGGTGTTAATTTTTTTTAAAACTTCTGTCCAGGCATGTTTCATACACATGCAATTTTGCTTTATCATGGTAACAAGCATTCTAATCTCTCCCATCTGCTTTAATGAGCTGCTAGTATAATCTTGCCATTTTGGTTCACCATGCCTTGCCATTCAGTGAGGTCTCATTTCCCCTGCCAATTGCCCAGGGCTATTAGTCAGCAGCAAAGCTCTCTCACAAAACCAAGCCCAACCAAAAGCAGCCATGCCATGAGGTAAAAGGTTTGTCTCAAGCTGCTCCTCTAGTGGCCAGGCAAGTCCTGCAGGTTCCTGGGGCAGGGCTGAGCCGAGTGAGCTGGGAGGGACCAGAGTGTCCCTGGATGGGGGGGTGGCTGCTGGGCAGCACTCTGGGCTCCCAGGATGCTCCCAGGAGCTCTGCTGTGCCTGGAGTAGGATCACGTGAAAAATGAGGGGCTTGGACCTGTTGTCAAGATCGAGAGGAACGAGGAGCTTTAGGTGCTGCAGGGAGAAGACTTGTGAAGTTTGTTGGCTTCCTGTCCTCAAGGGCAATTTCCCATGTAGAACCAGCGAGAGAAAATTGTGGACTTACAGTGGGAGTCCCCAAAACCCTTTGGTAAAGGAGGCAGGAGGAAGAAAATGCTGCCCGTACATCTGTGTCATATAATTAGTAAAAAGCATACTGGAAAAGGAGCAGAGGGCCAAGATTCTCTGTGATGCTTCCTGATGCCTTGGTAAAATCTAGTGATCATTTGGACAAGCCGAAGGATCATTCTGGAACAGCCCCATGGCCCAGCAGATGTGGGAACACCTGTGGAGGTCTGGGGATTCAGGAGGAAATCATTCTCTCTCGGGTGTGCTGTGCACCCCAAAAAGCCCCAGACTCACAGGAAAGTGCCAGCCATAAGGAATCCAGATCTCCCAGGAATGGCTCTCCCCACCTACACTGTTCCCTCTTCCCCAGCATTGGGATTGGGCAATGATTGCACCACCAGTTAAATATAGAAACCAGGAGGAGATTCCTAAACCACCCACCTTTGCGTGTTTTAGGAAGTGGCTGGAATGTCCTCTAAAGGTACACCCCAAACCTTCCATGAGAAAGCTGAACATGCTGTTAGGGGAATTCATCCTGGCTGAGAAAACACTCTTGGCCTGTGCCTTGTCCTGGGATCTGCTCTCGGCAGCTGTGGTGTCTCTGCAGGTTCTCAGGTCAGCCCATGGATCTCCCCGGCACACCCAGCCAGGTGCAGCTTCCCCATGGACAGCACCAGCACCTGGGGTCTCGCTGGGGACCCTTGGGCTGCCCTTGCAGGGGCCATAAAAGCACACCCATGAGTGCCACTGAGTAATGGCAGGTGGCTCCCAACCTTCTGGTCCAGCAGAGAACACATTCCATGCAGGTGTCCAGTTCTATCGCGTTAACTAACTGCATTTCCTTCTAGTCTACACAAATTTGGCCTTGCAGGGTGTTTTCTGCTTTTCCTTGTTGAGTATCAGTAACATCAACTCAAGTAGGTCCTTCTAGGTCATCGACAAATTGCCTCCTAAACTTGGAGCTAAATGACTGGAACTAGGCTTTCAGGTCTACAGAACAATCTTTGATCTGTGAGAAGGTGGCCTGTGCCACATGTAGTGAGTGTTTAGCCTTGTGGTTGTAGGAGTGAATGAGAACAACCCCGTTGCCCTCACTGCCTCCCCAAGCTGCTGCTGGTTGTGGTCAGCTCAGAGCCAATATCAGGTTATGTCAGTCATGGCTGCAGGAAATGGGCCCCTGACACAGAGCAGTCCCATTCAATAGCTCTCTGAATCATGACTGATCTCCACGCTCACCAGAAAAATGCACTGGCAGATTCAGAGGGTCTGACCAACTTTATCTGCTGCCCCATCCTTCTGACCTGATGAAGTTTTCTGTCCTTTACCTCTTCCTTCATTTGCCTCTGGTGGTTTTGTTTGCGGTACAGCTGTAATTACCTCCTCCATTCACCCCTGCTTTGAATACAATCTCAGTCTGGGTGAATGAGTATTCAAAACAAAGATTACAAGGTTTAGCAGATCTGGAATCTCAAATAAGGCGGCCTCAGAATCCTTACCCCGGGAATATTTTCTGCCTGGAAATTTTTGTGTCTGCTTTTCTGAGTGATGAAGTGATTCAGGGGGCCATCTCACACTCAGGTCTAATCTCATCAGTGAGAGTCATATTTTCACAATACCTGGAGAATAGAAGCCTTAAAAGTATCCTTGAAAGGGTTGCAAGAGGAAGATGGGAGGATTTATGATCTGGGAGACCAGAATAGGCTCAGAATAGGGCTTTGGAACTGGGCAGGGTGAGTAGTTCTTCTGCGTTCACCTTTCTTTTAAACTTTCTTTTTAGTCAAGTGTCTTCCTAATAGTGGTACTAACAAGAAATTATTATCAAACTTGATAATTAAGACTGGCAAACACTCCTCCAATCAGCGAACAACTTCTCTCAATCCACTAAGAGATTTCCTGTCTCCTCATGCTCAGTTCCTCTCAGGTCACTTGGCCCTTGATATATTCTGGATGAAAAGAGAATACTTACAAGTAAGTTGAGCCAGTGTTTGTCTCCTCAGATATCAAAATTGACTCCCAGTTAAAAACACTGTGCTGTTTAAATATATTTTTTGGATATTTTTTTCATTTTGAACCAGTGTTTCCACCTTTGTCAGTGACACAGACACATTGCCATGAAAAACCAATAAGAAAGCACAGTTCTTATCTGCTGTAATCTAATAAGCCGTCAGTGTGGAAAAAAAAGGAGGTCAGCCAAATGCGGCTCCTTTCAGTTCAAAATTCTGAAAATGACTCACTCCTTATTTAGTCTTATAATGAGCTCCCGCCCACTTAGGGCAAGCTTCTAATTTCAGTTGCTCTGGCGTAAATCCAGAGGGCTTCCATTGAAGTGGATGAAGCTCCCGTTTATTTACAGAGCTGTAAAGGAGATCAGGTCCTGGGTGGGTGCCTCAGGTGGGTGCTGCTGCCTGTCACTGGGCAGAGCCCCCTGCTCCAGGATGGGAAGCTCTTTTCAGCACAGACTGGCTGGAACATGAGCTCAGGGAGCCATCTCTGCTCCTGAGAGCTTGCTGAGAAGTTTCTGATAATGCTGTTGATGTCAGAGTAACATCATCTTTGTATCTCTCTGTGTATTGCAGTACCAGACAGTTTGGTTCTCAAAGTCTATTTTTTTCTCTCAAAAGCCAGGGGTTCCTCATAAAAGTGCCAAATGTTTCGAAAGTGAACATGAGCACCACAGCTTCTCAAAGATTTCCAGTTCAGAGTGACTGTGAGAGACATCAGCAGTTAGAAATGTATTGGTTAAGTAATCCTCACTCTTCCAACTTCACTTGCCTGCTAAGAGGAATGAAATTTAATCTGTCTGTATTTTTTCAATCATTTTCTCTCAACGCCCCCACACTGATCCTCTGTCTTGTTTCCTGCCTTTTCCCATTGCTATTCTGGAAAAGAACCCAAGGGTGTGTTTTAGATGGCTGACAGAAGTGATGCAGAGGACACTGGGCACTGAAACTCCTGAATGTTTGTGGGAGGCTTGGTGTCAGGGACTGCCTGGGCCCCTTGCCAAATCCTTATCCTGGAAGAAGTTCTTGGAGGGCTTTGCAAGTCACTGAAATCTTGAGGCTACCCTGGTTAATAAAGGTGCTTCACAGCATATCAGAAATTGTTCATATGGAGGTCGTTGGCTTGGGTTAAGGGACAGCATCTACCCTCATGGCAATAAAAACGTCTGTAGTAAGTATCTGGGCTGTTGAAACGGGATCAGGAGTCACAGTGCTTCCTACCTGAGTGCAAACCTCTCCAGGGTAAAACAGTGCACCAGGACAGAGAATCAAGACCCCACTGCACGATCACCAACTGCACCTTGCGCATTCAACATTGTGGCAGGAAGGATCATGGAGAAAGTCCTGCCTTCCAGATCAGAACTTTGCTGGAACCCTTGTTATGCAGCTGTATATTCGAAGTGAACAAGAGAAAAGCCTCCTGCCTGAAACCTTTCAGGATTGGAGGTGGTCAGGACGTCAGCTCTGCATCCACAAGATGACACCTTCTGAAGTGTTGAGTGCACACAGGTTTCAGTGTTGACTCAAATGAAGAGTACCACCTACTCGAGCACAGTGACATTTCCTGCGCTCCTGGCCTGCCCCTGGTCATGCTTGTGCCAGCTGAGGTTGCAGCACACGAGGCTGGCAAAGAGCTGCAGCACATGCACCAGCCCCAACTATTCTATTTAATATTGACATTTTACCTCCTGGAGAATTGTGGTGGAGGTTATTGCTTTGGTATGGCTTAGTGAGATCTCATGTGTGAGACTATAAATGTCTGGGATGAATTGTGTCCAGGCACTTACAAGCTTAGCCTGTCACAACCTGTTGTGATTTATTATCATTTAATATAATTCCTAGAAATTTTTCTCTGTACACATGTTGTATAATTGTTTCACAGAAGGGCTGTTCCTAATCATCTGGCAGAAGCAAAGTTCAGGCTGAAGTCAGAGAGTTTTGGGTAAACAGGACAATTATATTCTCAAGTAAATTGCTGTTTCCATTATGTTCTGTAGCTTCTCACGGCAGCTTTTCTATTAATTCTTCTTCTGGGCTGTAAAACAGGTAAGATGTATTCTGTAGCAGGGTCAGGTTGTTGGTAACACTTCTATTATCTGGTTCACAGTGGCCTGGGTCTGCTGCAGAGAGTGATGCAAGGCCATGTGCAGAGCTTCCTCGGGAAATGCTTTTGGCAGCCCTGAGATCTGCATCTTTAGAGCCATCTAAAGGCTCTAAAGGCCATCTAAAGGCTCTGTGTAGGACAGTGAGGTGCCCTGATGCTCTGAAGGGTCCAGGTTGTTGTCCTTGCTGGGGGTGGGTCTAAGCTGGAGGAAGAACACACATCCAAAAATAACTCTGATTTTCCAGAGTTCAGCTTGTGTTCTCTCACTGTTCCAAGAATGTTATAACACCGTCAGAGACTTTCAAAGGATGTTACTCACAAATTTTCATTTCAAACAAGAACTGCTTTCAAGAGTGTTTATTTCATTTGCCTTTTTCCCTCTGTTTCTCCTGAAATTGATGCAGCTCTGAATCAGTACAATTTTGGAAAAAAATACAAAGCTGCTACAGCTATGGGTTGCTGCATGTAGCACCATTTGTTTGTTGTTTCACCACAGCATCACTCAAAATGGCTTTGCAATACATATGCAGACCATAAAATAACATTTCTAAGCAAAGAAGCACTTTGCCTCTTTGCTCCTTCCCCACTGTAAGTGTGGCCAAATATCGTTGAAATCCCATGTGCCCCTTAATTTGAACCGTACTAATTTTTCTCCCAAAATATCCCCTGGCCCAAAATAAACTCTGAGCAAGGTTGCCATAATATTGATACCTCTAGTTATACTAAACCTGGTTTTACTGTAAATTATTTTTTTCAGTGAACAGAGCACTGGTTTTTTACCATTAATGAAGACACAGAGGGTTACCCAAGCCCTTGGGAAAGGCTCGTGGCAGCCAGGGTTTGTTGTGAAGGTACCTTGAGCTGGTGCCAGTCCCATCCTCCTCCATCTGTCCAGCAGGGCAGGTGAGATGGCTTTTTCTGCCTAGAGGAGCTCCACTTGGGAGTTCAGGCCAACAATACTGCTGCAGGAGACTGAACAAGTGCAGGTCTCCAAGGCCCAAGTAGAGATATTTTAGTTCTTTTTCAGTTGGTTATAATTAGACATGGACCAGGTTGGAAATTCCCACCATCTGCTTTGAACCTTGCCTCACTAGAAAAGACACCCTGCTCTGAGGTGCCTCTCATCACTAACTGCAGATAAGTTTTCCCTTTGTAAGCCTTCATCCCCAACCCCTTTGCAAAATCTTTCTCTGCTCCTATTTTGCTCTCGTGCCTTTAGCTCAGCGCTGGTGGTGTTCAAAGGAAACTGGAAGCCCGGGCTGGTTTCCTGGAGGCTTTGTCGAAGTGCTTTTGTCACTCTGCCAGCTGCAATCGGTCCCCAGGGCTGTGACCTACTGCCAGCACCTCACCGTATGAAGCTGGGCTTAGAAATACCGGAATGTACCTAAAAAAGAAGAAAAAAAAATTACCGCTTTTAAATTAAAACTTTCCACATAGTTGATCTCTTGGCAAATAGTGATCTGAAATGACACACCTGCTCTCCAAATCTAATTGTTAATTGGTCAATCGACCTCTAAGCGACTGGCACATTGCTCTGATCATCTGAAAGCCTTTTGGCACCGTTTCCCCGGCTCAGGTTTGCTGCTCGTACTTGTACAATCTGCTTGCAAAATGTCATCGCTCTGAATCACCGGGGCCAGCGCCAAGCCCTCCGGTGGCCGCGGGCAGGGCTCCCCAGGAGGAGCTGCTGCTGGCCCCGGGCAGGGCTGCCGGGGCTGGGCGAGCAGGATGCTGCCCGCGGGCACAGCCAGGTGCCCGCACCGCCGCAAACCCCAACCTGCGACGGGAGAGAAGCGCCCTCGCTGTCTGCTCTCATCTCCAGCGGCGTTTGCCAGCCCTTTATCAGATTTTAATACAAAACAAGGGCAATTAATTTCTGCGCCCTTATCTTATCTCGCTGATCTTACAAGCCCTTTCAAAGTTTGGTTTCTTGTTTCCAGCTCCTGCATGCGGGCTGTGGCACGATTTTAGTTCAGAAATCTGTAATTCGAACTTCAAGAGCCGGCACACTTCCCATGCAGGTCTTTTCATAATTGGTTTTTGGGCTGGTCTGTTCTGCGATGTGTAATTGTTAGCAGTTGTAAAAAAGATAACTCACATTTTTAAAAGCCTAACGCTTGCTCTGTGCAGATAAAAACTGTGACAAATTATGTTCCAAAAAAACCGTAAAAGTGGAGAGGCATGTTAATAACCAAAGGTGAAGTTTCATCTGAAGGTCAGCAGGAGCTATTAAAGTGGTCAGTAATTCCAGGGTTTGCCAGCAGTGATTTGACCATATCACTTATCTACTCTGGTCCATGCTTAAGCATCTCCCTCCGTGAAAAAATAATCCACTGAGAGTAATACTGGAGGTCAGAGGTAACTATGGAGAAAAAGCAATATTGTCAAAATAAACCAGGCTTTCAAGTACAGACATTCAAATTCACAGTCCATTAAAATATTGTGACTTTGACAATTTTACCACATTGTTTGGACACATTCTTTAAAATATTGCTTTTCGTTATGTTCAGATTTGAAAACAAAAGAAAAGGTCAAACAGGTCATGTTAAAAAGGATGTGAGGTAAGGAATTGCATTTCACACTGGCCGGTGAGCACTGGTAATAAAAAGCAATTTTTAATTTCAGAATTTCAGAGATGCCAAAATGGAGCCAAATAATAAATGTGGATATAATGCAAACTTCATGAAGCAGGAGCTGATCAGGCTGAGGGAATCCCTCCTGCCTGGCCAGTATATCTGCTGGGTGGCACTGAAACGAGAGCAAGAGCCTAGTTTTGCTTTTTTAGAGCTGGCACCCACCTGTAGGCGTTGGGTAAAGTTCTTCCTGATGTCTGTGCAAGGACTTGGAAAGCAGCAGCAGAACCTGCGCCTGTGCATAGCTCAGTCACTAAGCTAGGTTCAGCAAAGCTGTGTTTAGCTCCTGGCTGCATCTCAGGTACCTTGGGTTAGACTGGGGTTGTTGGTTGTTGCTTGAAGTCCCGGACTTAAGACTTAGGGAAACACAATAGAAGAAGTGATGTTTTTCTTTCTTCTACCTGTCTTGGCTGCAGGCAGTGAGGTCCAGGTGAGCTTGAACTGAGTACCTAGAGCACCCAGGGTAACAAAGTTTGTAGCTTCTGACCTCTCCTGGTTTATTAGACTCCTAAAGTCATCCACATTATCCAAAGACAGCCTCTCCTTTGTGAATTTCATTATAAGTTATCATTGTGAGTGTACCCTGTTGACATTTGTTAACATGAAATACTCACATTTTCTGTGTGTTTGTGTGATATGTTGAACGTGTTTGCCTGTGTTGTACATATGTTATGGAGTATATGCCAATATACTTTGGTGTAGTCTGTTAAGTAACTTTCAGTACATTTTTTTGTTCAAAAGAAACTTTTTGTGGTTAAACAATGCTTTGATATATTTTAAAGGGCAAGTGTTCGCAAGAACTCATAATGCATATTTCATGTGAAATCCTGGAACAGCTCTGATAAATATGGATTATAGCTGGGTAATTTACATGTTCAAAACATGTTCTCTCATTTACGTGTGGGACTACAATGGTTCACTGCTGCAGGCACTTTTTTTACATATTCAGTGTACTTTAAAAAACACCCAAATCCCAACACAAAAGTTTACGAAGTTTAATTTATAGCTCAACAAGGGAATATGTAGTGAGGCATGTAATGAAAATGTCCCGTTTACTTCTGTCATTTTGAATGCTCTAATTTTCTAACACTTGAGGCAATTCAATAAAATTATTGATTCACACATGTTCTGTAACGTTGCCTTTGCAGTGAGATCCAGCAGAAGAGAAACCACACATCTGCATACACCTGAGACTTGCAGCACTTTGGAATAGAACCTGTTTAGTGTTTAGACAGATGCTCTCCAGATGCTGTCTTTGAGATGTTCATCATAACCAATACCAAGTTCATATACAATGTGTATGTTGTAGGCTGTGCCCCATACATAACATTTAGCAAATATTGTGTATTATGTGCATTTATCCTTGTGCTACACAGTAGAAAATTCCAAGCTTTTCTATTTTGTGAAGGGGGGGTGTAAAAATGAAATCCTTGTATTGCAAAACCCAGATGAGGGACAGCAAACTGAACCTTAGGACTGACATAAAATTTTTTGGGTGGTGTTCTTCAGCTAATATCTAAGCTATCCAACTTGCACCACGAATCTGGAAAAGGGAACCAGCAGTCCTGTCAGAACAGGCTTTCTCATCTGCTTCTGGCTACTTGCTCTCAGTTTGATTCCCGGGAAAATCAAGAGCAGCCCCTTGATGCTGTTTTGGCTCTTACACTATAATCCAGCCAAAAATCAAAGTGCAAGAGGCTCTACAGCCTCTTCAGAAGGGTTGGAATCTGCTTGGGACCTCAGTGGGGAAGACTCTGGGCAAGTATTTCCTCCTGAATGGATTCAACAGCACCTGAATTTAATGTCAAAGCAATGTATTTCTAAAAATATCCATAGGAAGAGCAAGTTCGGGTTGTTAAATATCCCCTATCTGTTCACTTAGTTCCTTTTTGCTATTCTGATTTTCTTTTTTTCTGTCCCTTTGCAGGAGGGTTACTGAGACACAGTAAGACCCAGTGGTGGCAGTAATGGCAGTTTTACAGCTTGCCTTAGCTAACCATTATCAGGCCACTCAGTGCACGGAGTGGAAGGCACAATATTGCTTTAACACCCCTCTGATTTCCTTCCTCCCAGGGGGTAAATGCTCTGCAGAGAAACCTCCACACTGCTGACCACAATTGCTGTAATTTGTTAGTCTAATGGGAAAACATACACAGCCTTTCGAAACTGGAAGTATAAAATAATATTGTGTGATACTTTACATAAATGGGGCTTGTGCTTGGAAGTTCCTCTGCTTGAGCTCTTCCCTGGGAGAGCCTTGATTACCTGGATTAGCTCTCCCTGGTAAGAAAAGCACTTATTAATGAATTATGCATCTGCAGTTAGTTGTTGCCTTACGAAAAGGTTGAAACAGCTGTAGGAGGTGGTATTCTGCGTGAGAACCAAATCTGCAGGCTGAAGACTCATTTAGTAATTAAACTTGAGTTACCTAGAAACAAACACTGAGTGTCTGCAATTCTTGGACTCAAACTGTCCAAATAAAGAGAAGGTTTGGGATTACATCAGTTATCCTCTAGTGAAACTGTCTGATGGCAAGTGACACTGTGACTGATACGGGGAACTGCAGGGAGTGTGATGAGTAGCAGAGGCAGGAGGGGCTGAGCAGCACCTGGCCCACTGCAGAGCCAGAGCTGGGTGTTTGTAGGCATCTAAGCCTAATCTGTGTTTCTAAAATGAGTATTTAAGTTCCCAAGGGCAGAGACTGGTGCTCTGCAGGGTTTCTCTGAACTGCCAGGGGAGACTTAAGTCCTACACAGGCTTTTATGACTGTGCACCCCCGAGTCATGTGCAAACAGGCCTGTAACACCTCTTCTGTGTGCTGTGGATGTGATCTGCACAATTCATTTTCTTATTTTTTGTCAGCTACTTTCAACTAATTTTCCCTGTGGTTTGCACTTCCAGCACTTCCCTGCCCAGAGCAGCATCCACATATCCCATCCTGGATGGGAAGTACCTGTGGCTATCTCCAAAGCCATGCTGAAACTTGGATCCTTCTGACCCTTTGGGTTAGTGAGGGAGCTCAATTAGTTGAAGAGACCCTCAAGAAATCTGGTTTGCTGACTCAGTGTTTGGTGGACTTTTCTCTAGGTCTGTTTGATTTGTTATGAGGAAGTGCTAAGGTGGCAGAACTGCTGTAACTACGAACAGCAAAATTACCAAAGCTGGCTGCAAAATGGCTCACTGTGGACACTTAAGTTTTCCTCTTGGGTAATTCCTCAGCATCCCCTACATATTAGGGTGTTTTTCTCCATGAAAACAGCAATATAGACTTTCTGGGGCTCTTGCTCGTTGTGTGGTATGTGCTGTGGGTACCAGGTTGCTCAGGAGCAGGATGCTCATGCAGGTAGCTCTGCAGTTCAAAAGCACTGCTGTGGAGAGCTTTCCCAGCACCCCAGGCAGGTGGGTGGCAGCAAGAAGGGTCAGCTGCACTGAAATAAATAAATAAAACAAATCTTTCCTATACCTGATCAATATTAATAATGAAGTTGAGTGGCTGTACAGGATGTATGTTTTATTCTGAGGGGAAAATGAGGGAAATAAAAACAGAGACGAAATACTTCTGCTGCTAATCAGACCTAAAGTTTAATAGCTGAAGAATTATCACAGGGCTGCTGTAACTGCCTGAAGTTGTTTGAAAAAGAGTCTTGAGTTCGCATGTTGTGAGTTATTGGAAAATCTCTCTGCCATTAAGTGCTTTGATGAAAGATGTATTTAAGGTCTAACATGACCAGAGGAAGCAGAGGAACGAGCAAGTGCTGCTGCTGAAGATGCCTGAAAGATAGATTATATGGTGTCATATGGTATTTGATGCCTTAACTGGAAAATGTCTGAGCCAAAAATGAGTTAGACTAGTGAGAAGCAAGCACTTTGCAACTTCCTAAGCTTAGTTCAGGCTCAGGTGTTTCCAAGTTCAAACACAGCTTATCCACTTTGTGCTTGAATAACAAGCTGAATTGGAAAGATATTTCTTCTAAGGCAGGAGGTTCTTCTGCTTTGGTTGGAGGCTTTTCACAGGCTGGGCAAGAAAAGCATCAGATAATCAATCTTTTTGTGGTTCCTGCTAGAAACTTATTCAGTTCCAGCTTTCTGTGGAGAAATGGTCAGAGGAATAAATAAAGAAAAAAATCCCTCTTGCAACTCAAGGACCATGAATCTGAGCATAAATTGAGAGGTGAAATAGTTGCTTTCAAGTCTGAAATTATAAAAGAAGAAGAAAAAAAAATCAGATGATCCACTTCTTAGAAATCCTTGTTACTAGGACATCTTGTTTCCAGTTTTTCTATCTCAAGAGTTCTTGAGACAGTTCTTTTCTCTCAAATGATATTTACTCAGAGTAACCCCCACATCACAAACACACTTATCTCTGCTTTATATCAGCCTTAAGGATTAGGAATATGGATCTGTTTTCCAGACTGACCGTCTGACTTACTGACCTGAGCTTGTTCGCTCACAAAGCAGCACATGATGCCACTCTTGTCAAAACCACAATTAGTCAAAGCCCTTTACAGGAAACATGAGCCCAATAAGGATGGATAAAATAGGAAATCACGTGGTTCATCCATAACCTACTCGTAGCATGAAGGCACACGGATCTCTCCTGCATCCTCTTGCCAGCTGCAGGCACCTCAGTGAAGAGAGCAATGAACAGATTGATGTTTTTAAGGTATTTTTCATCTTTCAAACTGTTTTAACAATTCAAAATGAATTTTCACTTGACACTTGGAGAAAATATGACTATTTTTGTCCATGATGCAGCTGAATGCTCTTTGCTCATAGAGTGTCTTGGAGACTCTTGGGTGGGGCACCAAGTCCCTGGGTTGGCACTCGAGTGTGGAGTCCCTCCCTCACTCTCCCCTCCCAGCCAGGCCTGGGACGTTGCTGTCCATGCTCTCTCTCCTGTGCAATCCTCTTGTAATTTTGACTTGCCCAACAGGCCAGTCCTGGGAATTAACTGCAAACTGCCAGTGGAATGTAATGGTTTTAGAAGCCTCTTCATTTTCCAGCGTGTCCTATACCCAGGGAGACCAGAGGGGTTTTTCTGCTGACAACTTCGGTGTCCCAGCCCATCCAACACCAATGCATAGGGCATCTCTCACTTATTAAACTTGGAAACAGAGCCACAGCCCAAAGCAAATGACTCCTTTTAGCACACATGGTGCTGGAATTGGCTAAAGGGTCACCAAGGAATATTGGAACTGATACTATTATTATTATGATGATGATTATTATTATTACTATTATGCAAACACAATAAAATAACAGCTACTGGGCAATTGCTGAGATGAAGTGTTTTCACACAAAATAATAATTTTTTTAAAAAGTAAATTGAGAACTATTCATGTTAGGGAGAGGAACACAAGGGAAACAACACAAATACTGCAGCTTGAGGCAAACTCTTCACTTGTGCTATTGAGTTATCCGTCACCATGCCCCTAAAAATTAGAAAGGGTCAGTACATCAGTGCCTCCATTGGGAGACCATCAGTCCTGGCACGATGTTCACCACCAGAGCATCCCAGCTCTGCCCTGGGCAGGTTCTCAGCCACAGTGGATCTGCCTTTTTCAGTCTACACAACAGTAAGGTGCTGTGGTTCCAAATTCAGAAAGGAGTTGAATAAATGCTGTGTGTTTTGTAACTGGTGTCTAATCCAGCATGAGCTCCTGCTGAAGCTATTCTTGCAGCTGGACATTCACAATCCCAAACCTTTCCTTAGGCAGGGGCAGTGTGAGAATTTCCCTGCTACCTTGCCATATGCTTTCAGAATCAGAGCTGCCTGGTCCCTCTGAGCTCTGTGCTTTTCTCCTGAATTTCTTGTAGCACTGTCTCCAAGTTCAAAGCAGACGAGTGCTGGAAAGCCTGCACAGGTTGTTTGTTCTTATATGTACCCAGACTTGGAATGACCTCAGCTAACAGAAGAAAGAGGCAGTGCATAAACCATGCAGGACTAGTTTTCTCTGCTTTAAAACACTCCTGTCTAAACTTGGCTCGTTTGGGTGAGAGATTTTTGGCTGAGAGGATTTTGGTGAGTGGTGCCAGGGGAAGGTTACTGCTGTTCCTCTGGCACTGCCCCTTGGATGCGGACAATCTTTGCAAAACCAAGGTGAAGTGGCAGATCCATTTGCTTTACTGTGTCTCTGCAATGCAGAAAATTAAGGCATAATAGGATATTTCCTTTTGAACAGTACTAAAATTTGGTCCTCTGTCCTAGTCACAAGGGCTGGCTTAAACTGCAAGGTACCTCAGGATTCCACTTTCAACTCAGATATTTTTATGTAATGTTTTTGAGGTGGAGTATGAATCTATAGTCATGGCAGCAGCTTTTCTAACTCAGTTTGCAGAACTGTTTCAAAACCCATTGAAATTTCTTTCACTGTCTCCTCACAATGTGTGTAGTCTGAGAGGCTGGTTCTGTCTTAAGTGGGAGAGTAAAACTGTTCAATTGAAGCAAAATTAGGATGTTGGGGATTTTTATTATTTAATCAGCACATGATTAATATATGTGGGGGGACTTGGAATCAAGTTCACAGTTAGATTTGCCCAAATCCACCCAAAATGTGCCTACGTTCCCAACCTTGTGGCTGTCATTGACTAACCTTTGAATGGAGCACATGGGCAAGGGATCAAACCCACTATTGCATTTTACTTCTTCTAGCTGTAATATGTTGCATCTCCTCTCCCCCAAATAGATACTTTGAGGCTTTGCTGATTCAAGTTAAAAATTAATGAAAGCAGCCTTAGCACTCACAAGTAACCACACAAAAACAACATGGTGAGGGTGAGCAGGGGAAGAAGGGTAATTTCGAGAAAGAGCCTGACTTCTGAGCTGACTTCAGTGCGGCTTGTCTTTATAAGGGATAAAGTAATTTCATGACAATTATGACAAAAAAAAATGGAAAACAGATCTCTTTTCCCCTGTTGTAACTCTACTGTGCTGTTTGGAGTCTGTAAATGTGTAGGACTGCAAGTATGCCCTCCTCAGACTTACATAATTAGTATGTTGGATGTCATCAATTTTATTACCAGCACTCCCAGTAAAGCCCTTCCACTCTCATTCCAGTCTTGCTGCCAGCTGTAATGTTCAGTCTGTCTATCTATAATGTTCAGTCTCTCTATCTGCCACCAGATTTCGGTGATGCTGCTCAGTGCAGCAGGTCACCAGTGTCTGCGTGGTTTCTCCTACCCTCCTTCCCCATGTGATGTAATCGTTCATAAGACTGACAGCCCGTGCAATAAAAATGTTTCAGATATCTATTAATATTTTAACATGCTTTTAAGAAAATTCAGCCTTTTGTAGTTCTGGTCTTGGAACAGACACATGTAATGATTAGTGATACACATTACACTCCAGAGCAGTCGCTCTGTAGGTATGTTCCCTTTGCTTGGACTCATGTTTTGGCATCTATTATTACAAAAAAAAATCTTTGTCATTTATTTGTTTAGATGTTACATGGGATTAATGTGATGACTAGGATAAAACTACTCCTTTCCCCTCCCCCAAAAAGAAAGACTGTGATTAAGTGTATAGTTTGTTTTTTTTAGCTCCAACCTAGGCTTTGGTTTTGCCCTCTGGTACCTGCTCTAAACCAAACACATGGGCTGTGGGTGTGTGTCTGTGGCCCTCAAGGATGTTAACTCCAGGTCCCAAACCAGTGACAAAAGCTGTCAGGTTTCTATTCACAGGGCTGCTTGCTTTATTTTGTGAAATCCACACCTGCAGAGCCTCTCTTCTTCATGGCCATGAGTCTGCCCCACACGGGGTTCCCATCTGGGAGCCACCCACCCCATCTCACTCAGATCTTATACAGCCAAAGTTATCTTCCACGGCTGACGAGCTGTAGCCACACAAAGGAGAGCACACAGCCTGTTAATAAGAATCTATAAATTAATCCGTATATAACACCTTGCGAACACTTAGGTTTTATAGGGATTGTGAGCTGAAAGCTTTACCAGTCATTCATCCTTTATTGTGTTCATTAGGGGAAAATGACACCTCGATACCAAATATCTGCACGTATAATAAAGCACCTCAGTGAATTAACTGGGTGATTGGTACAGTATTTCTCCTTTCCACTAATCAGAAATGTAGGATGTATTACTCCTGATGAATCCTTAGACATTCCCATATAGATAGATTAACTAACTGGCTGTTAATAATGTTCAAGGGATTTAAAATAATATATTTTCAGTCTTTTATAGGGTTGATTTAAATCTGTAAGCTTGGATTGGATGTACAGAAAGGGTGAAGATGTGGCTGCACTTACTGGCCTAAGAGAATAATGAGGGTACTTTTTCTGTCACATATGAATTAAAATACTGGCCAAATATTTTCAGTATTTACTACTCAGAAGAGGTGAAAACAAATGAGTGTCTTGACCACTAGAAATGCCACAAATGCTGGTGACATGGATGGATGTCAAGGTCTGCTTTGATGTTTATTCACATCTTGTAGGTGGCACCCCCATGTTGCAGGTAACACTTGCTGTAGATGACAAGAAGAGCTCATCCAGGTGCCGTGAGGAGCTCTCTGACACTGTCCCACATAAGGGAAGAAACTGGGATTGTTCTGGTGACAGGTCACCGTTAATGAAACCTTCAGATTTTTGTCAATGCCATGGTATTAATAGCACAAACATTGACTCAGCAAAGCGTGTGCTTAAAGACCTGAACAGGAATGCTCTTGTTACTTCACTGGGACCCAGGTCCCTCATAAATTCCCTGTGGAATGAGATCCCACCAAAGCAGGTTCTTGAAATAAATACAAAGTTTGAGTATTTTCCTTTCCATTTTAGTATTATTTTCTTGAGACACCTCAGATTATATCAGTCATTTACACAGTTCTTAAATGCATTTGTGGTATCAATGTGCACTTCGTCCTAAAGATAACCTGCACTTCCACGGCAGGTGAAGAGATCAGAGCAAGGATAAACCATTTGTCTCTCACTGTGGGGTGATAGCTTTGTATTTAACTAAGATTAAATTGATTTAAATTTGTATTGATATTCTCTTAGTGAAACATCATAGCTAAACTGACTTAAGTCCTGAAATGAAGGTGAGGTAAAAACATGTGTGTATTTGCCTCTGTATCTCTGCCCTGCATGCAAACTTCTGCTCCCAGTGCCAATAGGAACACGTGTTTTTCATAATATTGAGAATATTAGTTGTTGATTTGGTGTGTACCCTGCAGGGAATCAACAGCCAGCAGACCTCATGCTCCTCTGACCACATCAGCTCAGTCGTGGTTTTATGATGGCCAGCGAGTCTGACCAGAACATAGCCCAGGAAAGCTCAGTCATTTCCAGATCATTTTGAACCTATTTCCTGTGAATTTTGCTTTTCCTTTATCCAGTGTCTAAGGCTCATGTACAAAAGAACTAAAGTTGCCCAGATTTTGCGTTTTGTGAGAAATAGCTTCAAGATAAAACCTGGAGGCACAGTGAAGAAACAGGAAAATAAAAAGACAACTTTTATATTTCTTTTTAGTTGGTTTTTTGGGGGTTGGATTATTTAGTGGAGTTTTTTTGGCATGATTTTTTAAATTATTATTTAATTTAAAAACATCTCACAGTATTGTAAATTGTGGTTTGGGGTTTTTTTTGGGGGGCGGGGGAGGTATGGGACCTGGTTCATACTCTGACTATTTGGGTTCAGCAATACTTCAGGCATGCTGAATTAATGGGAGAGGCAGAATCAGCTGTAATTAACTTTTCACCATTTAAAAAGTAGCACAAATATGGTTTGGATGGTGCAGCTTACACCATAAGTAAAAAAACCATTGTAGCAGAGGAAAAAAATTATCAGGGAGAGGTGCTTTTGAGCCTGTCATAGCTGCTGTGGCTTTTATCCCCTATCAGACTGACAGATGAGATAAACACCCCGCATTTTAGTCAGATCCTATTGTTTTGTCAGAGTTACTTAAATGTATTTACAGTCTCCGAAGCACTTTTTTTATAGTAATGGTAGTGAAGCCCTTCCAGAAGGAATAAAGATGATATAACATTCTCGAGTACCTCTGTCTTCCTAATGGAATGACTTACATTGCAGGGGATATTGTTCTGCTGAGCTCCACTAAAATACATATTTACTAGTCAATCTAGTAGTCGTCTTGGCAGTCAATGCCATGATATCACAGCGCTGTGTCTTTCAGGAGAACAACAAAGCAAGCAGAAATTCTTTCTCTGGGACCTTTTTTTGTCTCCATTGATACTTCTATATTTAAAAGAAACCACATCATTAAATGAGAATGAGCCACCTCTGCTACGCAGTGCAGGCATCGTGTTCCTGTTTGGGATTTCATGAGAAATAGGGCATGCCAGGTCAGGACTGCTGTAAACATTGCATGCAGCTGGGGGTGCACAGGAACCTCAGCCAGGGCTGCTCCCTGCAGAACAGGAACAGAAGAGAAACAGGACAAAAAGGTGATGAACTGTTTCGAATTAACTGGAGACCTCCCCTGGTATGAAGGTACTCCATGCAGGCCTTATTTTTTGTTATTTACTGTAAATGCCACCACAAGATATTGTTAATCCCTGAGGAATAATGATGGGTGATTGGGGGTCACACACCTGGATTGTAGTTTATGCTGGGATTTCTGGTCTTCTTTGTGGAACCTTATTCTCTTTTCCATTACAGCCAAAAGCTCAAGAGAAGTCCTGCTATTCTCGTTTTCAGGAAAAAAAAAGATAATACAGGGTTCTTTTGGGGTTTCTGAGCTGAGAGAACTTCAGCTGCAAGGCACTCCTGTAAATGTGCTCCTCATCCTTACACAAGAAGATTAGCTCTGATGTGGGGCAGTTTCTACCTGCTCATATCCCTTGGGAAGAGATCCAGTTCAAAAATGTCTCCCTCCCTTATCAGCATTGCTCTGAAAAGCAACAAAACACGAGATAAACCCTCGAACACACAAAGGCAGCTATGAAAAGCTTTGAAACCCCATTCCCATAGCATTTGATCAGCTGTTGAGGCAGGAGATCATCACACCATAGATTAAGTAGCCATTGTGACCTTCATTTTCACAGTGAGGCACCACAAAGTTATTTAGCACCGGTGCTCCTGTAACTGTGACACACTGGGAAAACTGAGTGCTTGGAGAAGCTCTGATTCAGGCTCCACTCCGTGCTTTGCTGGCCTGGTAGGAGTGTGCAGGGCTGGAACAAACTGCTCCAACACCCTCCAGGGTGTTTGCCTCTCTGTGTGCCTCTGTCTGGGAATAAAGGTGGGGAAGGTGCAAAGGCTTGAGGTCTCCGGCAGCAGGGAGGAGTGCGAGGGGTCATGGGTGTGAGAGTTCCCTCTTGTGCTTACAGATTCCTATTCCCATTTATTTGTGGTTTATTGTGACTGTGTCCCTGTCAAGGAACACACATGAAAATCCATTAATTAGGAAAAGACTTGACAGGAGTGGGAGCAGATTGAGAGCAGTGCAGGGAGCACTCCGTCTTGGGAGGGAGAAGGGACACTCAACAAGGCACAGCATTAAAACAAAACACCTTAATTTTTGCTTCAGCAGCTCTGATAGGTTTTCACTGCTTGTCTATCAGGGCAAAAAGTTGTCACAGCACATTAATGGGGTGTAGGCAGTCCTGGAGATGCCACACTTTGGGTATCTGACTGCATATGAGGCACACCAGGATTTCATCCACTTTCTTTGGTGTCCTTTTCCATCACAGTACATTGATGCTTGTCCAGAACAGGAAGGGTTTGCCTACTTTTGGAATAAGGAGATGTATTTCAAGAATTTATATAGAGCCAAATGATTCCTAATTTGAACTTTATAAACTACTTAAAAGAATAAACATCTCTATTCAATGGAAAAGTGAATGTTTTCCAGAAACTGAAACACTCTTATTTTGTACCTGTGTAACCTGTGATTTGTTTTGGCAGCTACCTTAAGGTGCTGCCAGCTGTGAAAAAAGCTATTGCATGTCCTCTCCATTCAGTGTGGGTGAAATGATCTCTGTAGATGGAGCATGTGAATATCAGTTTGCTACATTCATAAAGAGCTTTAGGGTACTTCAGCATGAAAGGTCCCATAGTAGTGAGAGATATTGTTACTATAAAAACATTTTATCCTGTTTTAGTATGATAGTTTATTGAGTTTTAAAGTACTTTTCATGGCAAGCATATATATTAACAGCAGCAGCAGAAACAGATGGGAATAAATACATGTTTTTAAATGAACTTCCTGGGTCAGATTCTGTATGATGTAAACATCGAGTAAGAATATTTAACTAGGAGACAAATCCCCCATTTTTTTGTAGATTAAATTACAGTCTTTTGAATGATATTATGGCTGGCTTCATGTCTGAGTAGGAGTGGAGAGGCTCTTGCGCTTCAAAGTTGACTTGAAAGGAGTTTGTCCTTCTCCGGTGTTGCTGCAGCTCCAGGCAGACACCTACAGTCTTGTTTGCCACTCTGTAAAAGACTCAACAGTGTAAGACAAATTTAGTAGGAGAAACACCAACTGATTGTACCCCTGAGGAACTTTCTGTGTCGATGAGGCACTGAGATACCGCAGAGAGCATGGAGGGAAAGGCCAGCAGTAGTTCCTGTGTGCAGCACCTCACCTGCACCACCACCCCTGCGAGGAGAGGAGACAAACAGTGCCTGTCTCCAGATCCTTGTCCTAGAGGGGAGTGTTCCTGGAGGAGCTGAGGGGAATTGTATAAGTGCTCTTATTGTTCATCAAAAACTGATTTTGAAGGACAATCTGGTGCTCTTTCGTGTCTTGCTAGAAGTCTATACGTGGATTTCTGCGTGTGCTGGAAAAATCCTCCTTGTGAAGCATTTTTCGTCCTTGCAAAAATACAGGGATCAGTTTTGTAAAGGCAAAATAAAAACATTTGTATCCTTTGCAAAGGCCTTTTTTAATAATCTTGTCTTTCAGTATTTCTGTACGAAACTTAAGCAAATCTTGATATTTTTTCCCTGTTTTATATTTGCACTACTTTGTTACTACTCTAGGTAAAATAATGCATTAAAATAAGACTGTATTAATGATACAGTGCTGGGGAAATATATCTGACTGTAGTGTTGAAGAAATGCACTGTACATGAAAAAATGAACAGACCCCTTGACGAAAAAATAAATTAAAATGAAAGCAAAAATTCAGCCCCTTAATTAATAATTTAAGTTGCAATTTCTTCTCCCTCCCTCTGATGACTCCGCGTCTCTTCACGCCCATTCACTAGAAATCATAATAAAATTAATACAAGTTATTCTTAGCCAGGCCTATAGGTGATATTGAGCATGTGGCAATGTGTATTATAAAAAAACTTGATATACTATAAAAACCCCAACCCTACAAAAAGGTGACATAGTCCTTTAAAAATAGCTCTTCCAATCCATTGTGCAAAGACACTGACAAAGATTGACAGCTTTTAGAAAGGTGTAATGTTCCCAAGCCAACTGCTAGCACAGCTCAACAAGATAAAGATCAGTAATTCGATCCAGAGGAGAAGGCTAAATGTTAGAGGTTAAGCTGCTATGTTCCTACTACTAATCAAGCTTCAACACCTTATTTTAGCATCATCAGACCTCAATAAGGAAATGGTGAATTATTAAAGCTCCAGCATCCTGGTACACATTGATGCTCTTCTGAGAAGCTGTGGTTTAAAACATGCTGGCTGTCGTCTTAATTGACACGTGCTGGATCTTTCTGAGTACTGGTGTGCTATTTTTTCTTTCTTTTGCTTGGATACTGATAATTTAAGGTTAAGATACTTTTAAGGTGCAGTATGCTGCTCTAATGAGGACTTAATGGAGCGGAACAGTGATCGTTTGTACAAACTACACTGGACAGACACCTACTGCATATCAAAATCGAGACAGTACGGATCCTGACACTGCACCTACTTTTGTCCCAGCCTCCATCAGCACATTTTTAACCTGGTTTCCTAATGAAATGAGGCTCAGGTGGCTGTGCTCTCCACCGGATCTCTTCTGCCCTGATGGCTTTCAAACTCTCTAGCCGATGTCAGCCAAATCTGACTGATGGTAAACTCCTACAAGGGAAAATCAGGGCAAGGAGCAAGATCTTCAGTAGTTGCCTCCTCTGTCTAACAGTGGGCACTGGGACAGGTCTTTGAAGAAATTCTTCCTTCCTGTAAAAGAATTCAGCTGAGAAACTTGATTTGGAATGCTGTTATTGTTTATGTGGAGTTGGGAAAAGAGTTTAAGTTAGACTTTATAAATACTTTCAAAAATTCACTATTAGCAAAAGTGCTTTCACTTATTTCAGGGGATGTTGCCTCTATGTATATTATACCATAAGAACCAGAGAGGTCTGAGGGCCAAATTCTGCTTTCATTTCCCACAAAATGTTCCATTTGAAGAAGACAGGTCAAGTTTCCAGGTTAGTTTTACATAAGAAAAGGGATACACAGAGCTGTCAGCACTGCTTCAGTTGCTCCCCCTGAGCCTGTGAGAAGTGCTGATTGCAGGGACAGTTTCCTGCTCTCTGCTCAGGCCAGCTAACAGGTCTGTTTGTATTTATTATCAGCCAAATTTCCAGCCAACATTAGGCTGAGTGTCATTATATTTAACACAGGGACATAAATTCCATCGATGCTCTAATTTACACTAATGGTAAATAAAAGAGTTAATCCAGAATTACACTGAGCAGTGCCCACTAATATGCCTAAAATATCCAGTGTGATCATTACTAGTCACAACCCTCCAAAGCTATTTCCTGGCATCTGCACTCCCCAGGGGCAGATACCCACAGCATTAGTCAAGCCAGGCACTCCTGCTGCTACTGCATCTCCAAAAAATACTGCTCTTAAAAAGAGACAATGATGATGTCTGTTTTATTTGCAGTCACACTGATGTGATAAACAGCCCAGGGTTTTTTGCCAGTAATAAATGGGAATTTTGTCCCAGATATAGTTTCAATACCTTTGGCATAAATATTCGATTTATTTATTTAATAATGTTCTTTCCCAGTTTTCCAAGTCTAAAGTGACTTTTTTGAGGGGCCAGTCTGCCTTTTGGGGATTTTAGCTCACAAAAACCAGTATTCTTCCCCAGCTCTGTAAATATAGTCCTTATAGCTGATTGCTTCAGTGCTAATTCCATCACTCTGACACCCCATGCATGTACAAGATGCAAAGAGCAGCCTAGCAGGGTTATGCTGAAGGAAATCCTGGGAAGTCTGCAATTATTGCACAGATCAGTGTGATAGAAAAGCAGCCTCTTTGTCCTTGCAAGAATCTTTTGACACCAAAAAAAAAAAAAAAGTCACACAAAATGTTCCCATTTCACAAATGAGTCCTCCTGGCATTTTCTATTCGTTCCTGTAAAATTACTGACAACTATACACATTTCTATAATATTACTTCAATCTACATCACTAGGAAAACCTAAGAGCTTATTAAAGAGATTTATTCTTTCAGTCTTCAAGGTGTAAAGCAGTTTCTTACAAATGTGCCCCATCAGCTTGATGCATGTCTGTGGAAAGGGGACTCCAGCTTAAAAGGGTTTTTAAGCGAGCCGTGCTCCCTGCGTTCCCAGGGTGGTGAGCAGGAGGCACTGGGGCAATTCCCATCAGCAGCACATTTGCCATTTAATTCCTTAACAAATGCAGAGGCTTTAGAGACACCTTGTAACTCTGCAGAAACCTGGGTACTCACTCTGTGACTGGTGCCATGCCATCCATCTGCTGTTGTCACTTTTGACCTGCACGTGCATCAATCCCGAAGCTGTCTCTGGTGGGGGCTGAAGCAGAGGACTTTGGCTTTTGTAGTTAGCAACAGTCACCTCATTTTTGATTGCTTAGATTTCTCAGGGTTTTTTACCTATTTAATTTAAAGATAAAAAAGAGAGATATGGGAATATAATCATGTAGAGCTTGTATATTTCCAAGCAAGGACAGTCATTTCTCTTCCAGTAAGTGCAAGTCCCACTATATTGACAATGCCACTGAGAAATTAGTGGGACTCAGCAGAAGGAATGTTAGCAACATTGGTCCTGAAATGGCAGCTTGTTATACACAGGAGAAATAGTATCTTTGTGGAGTGGTTCTCCTCCTTCTTCTGCTCTCACAGCAAAAGCAATGAAAAATAACCCAACACATAGAGATGCCAAGGATCTCTCAGCATTTTTGAATTTAATTATATTGTACATTTCTTGCTTTTTTATTTGAAATCTAGAATGCATTCTGTATTGGCAGTTTGAGGAGAGCTGAAGTCAGTAATTTAGCAGGCTGTAAAACCCATTGTAGCTGGAGGTGCCGATGGTGGAAGGGCTCCAGTGCCCAGTTCCTGAGCAGAACAGAGTGACTGCAGGCAGTTTGCAAGCATAGGGTGTAACAGAGGCCTGACACATGCTCCAGCATTTATCCAGGACCTGTGAATATCCTTAGCAGGCTGGAAATTTGTACCAGCAGCAAGCCTCAGTTTGGGCTGTGAGCACTGCACAGTGCCTGATGCTTCTGACAGGGACAAGCTAAAAATCTGTTCCCATTGCTAATGGTTTAACCTTTTTTAATCAGTCTTGGATTAAAGAAGCAGAACTAGATTATCTTGACTGTGTTGCCACCTAGAAATTTTCTCTCTGCAAACACCTTTTCCTCTAGTCCGCGTTACCAGGCAGGAGGAAAACCCTGGCTCCTGCCATCACTGCCCACCTCCCAGCCCTGATTTTCCACTCCCAAAGTGGCTTTTGGAGCTGTTCCAGACAACAGCCCTCAGCTTGGAGGAATCACAGGGGGAGGGTGGGTTTTTGTACATAGCACAAAAATCTGTTTGTCAGCTCCATGTCTGGACTCAATTTTTCCCCAGAAGTGCCTACAAGTACATCCATGTGTATATCCAAGTGTGAATACAGACATTGGCACTTTGAAATCCTGCTCCTAACTTCAGGTTTGCCAGCCAGGTGGGTACTGTAGATCACACAGGGGATGGTGAACAGTGAATACTCCCAGCCTGAGTGGAATTCATCACCCACGAGGGAAAATTATCCCAGCCTCACACCTTTGCTGTTTGCTGTCCCCATTCAGACATTACAGCATTGCAGGAGCAAGCTGAAAATTATCAAAAGATGAAGCTCTCCTCGACTTCACCTGAGCTTAGGGGTGGTGTGGGAAGAGGGAACAGCAATGTCTGGGGGATACTCATTCCTGGGTTAAGTTTCCCTCAGTCTTCCCAGCCCTAACGACAGTGACAGTATTTTTAAAAGTAACAGCTTCTCTCTCTGCTAAAAAGCAAACTCTGCTCCGGTTGCGTCTCTTTTCTGGGCGTGCGGAGCTGTAACGTGAGGAAGCTCAGCCTGGGAAATAGACTGGCTTGAGCTCTTTCCAAATAACGCAGGGAAAGCTGGTAGCGGCAACATGACACTGTCAACAAATTGACAATTCACATTCCCTCATGTGGTGTCAAACAGGCTCTGCTGCACTTCCCTGTACTCGCTCCAAGCGGGTCCCGCTGGGCTGCGGCAGCGCGCAGGAGTTTCACCGCCGGAAAAGCCAGCGATGGCAGGGCAGCTGCCAGCTCCAGCAAACCCCACAGACACCCAGAGGGGATTCTGTTTGTGCAGCTCGCAGGGTCTTAGCAAAATATTAGCAGAACCTATAAATCGGCATCATCTGCGACTGCCTCAGCATCCCCCCAAAAACCTGGTCAGAGAACCCTGCAGAATGTCACTGGAAGGGGTGGATCCTTGCTCTGCCCTTCCCAAAACTTTGGCACATGAATGAGGTCTTTTTGGTTGGGAAAAGGCTGCATTTGGGGCTTGTAAAGCCATGGTGGAGAGGCAAATCTGTCTCTCCTGGTGATACTGGCAGAGCAGAAGCAGAGCTGGGATTAAAAATGTGTCTCCAATTTTATTGTTAGAGACTTTCCCCACCTTTCTGAAGGGTGTTAGGCTTTCCAGGGTTCATCTCCAAATTCAGTCATGGGAGCTGCCCTCCTGTTTTTGAAGCAGGGTGAGTGTGCCTTGGTCATGTAACTCCTGTGAGCAGGAAGGGCCCTCACACCCTGTTAAAAATTGGGATGGTTTGAAAGTGTCACCCCTAAAGGTGAGGAAATGCCTCTCCTGCAGGTGCTCACTGTGACCCCAAGGCTCCTCTGACACCAATACACAGGGCACATTCACCAGCAGAATTTAGGTGGTTGCAGCCTCTTTTGTGGATCCATGGGTCCTGTAATGCAGGCACAATTGGCTCCTGAATTGGACAGTCTAATTTTCTAGTTTTTCAGGGTTACAGAGTAGTCCCTTGCAGGCACCCATTGGATATGGAGACTGCTCCTCACTTCTGAAAGCCAGGCCAAATGCAGAGCTCTAACTCAACTTTTCAGTTGTTGAAAAGCTTGGCTTTTCCTTCTCTGAGAAACAAATTTGTGCCAATACAGCTGTATCCATCATACCCCTCTCCCATTCATTTTCTGCCAATGCTTAACCCGAGGAGTTTGACAGAGGAAGTGAAACACAAGAGCAGTCACCAGTGGTGATGATCTGTCCCTGAAGCCTGATTCAGTGAATTGAACTCATCCATTCAGGGAACAAAAGCATTCAATAAGACATGTGGGCCCATCTTTTAAGGTATTTAGCTCCTTAACTATTAATGTTTCCAGTGTCTGCTAGGTGTTCACGCACTTTCAAAAGCAGGATCTGCCTGGTCCATGAAAAACTGCTTGCTCTGGAACATTCAAGCAAACTTTTGTGGAAAAGCTTACCTCTGCACTTACATTGTGATCAATGAAGTGGGTTAGGATTAATTTCAGCTAATTTTGGCCATGGAAAAAATCAAGTGTCCCATTTAAGCTACTCACCTGGGCTATCTCTACAGCAAAGGAGAGCAGGATCTCTAGAGGATGAATCAACTCACTTAATTTCAATATCTACTTTTGGGATTGGGTGAGTTGTCTTCTTGCTGCCCTAAGAAAACCTAGAAAAGCAGTTTAGGTAAATACCCAACTTTTAGGTAACTAAAGTAAGGTGAAATAAATCCCTCTCACTGCAAGTACTTTTAGGTAATGAATAATTTCAGGGTATTTTAATTTGCTTGCAGACACTTCAAGAACAGAAAATGAGGTAAAATTAGTCATGTGGTTAATTCATTATGTATAATTCCCCTAGCTAGAATCAAGGCAGAAGCCTGCCCAATAAGTCTAACCTCATGACTCCCGCTGACATTTTTACAATTTAAAGAAAGCAGAAAACTCCCCCAAACTGGCTTTTCACCTAGTCCCATGAACCAAATTCATGTCCAAGATTAAAAGTGCTGAGCTTGTATGAAGGTTTGAACCAGAACTTTTGCTGTTTATGGTAATGCAGACAACCTTACTCTTAATAAATAATGTGAAATAATCAGAAAAGTATGCCAAGAACACACATCTGAAAACCCATCCATTCAGGATAGGTTTGTTATAAATGGTGTTGAAATAAATTTATAAGAGGTAATCTTATCAAGAGAAAGCAAAGGAGGGGGCAGAAATCTTTTATTGCCAATCCAACTTCAACTTCTTAGAGACAAGCAACCAGTCCCTTGTTTTGGGAGGTGAAAGTTATTCAAAAAAGTGTAGCACATGTACACAGCAATTGCCTACAAAATGTGTCTGCTGGGCTTGGTACAACACACCAGCACCTGTTGGTCTCTTGGAGGCATTGGCAGAGCTGTTTTCCTCACTCTCTGCCTCCCTTCCCTGCACAGAGGCTTTGGAGATGCTGAGGGTGACCTTCATCCTCATTGCTGTGTACTGTACTCTGTACCAGAGCCCCTGCTCCAGACATATCCCAAACACTGATGTTCAGAGGAGCCTGAATTCTGGCTGGATCCCACAGAGGGCAGCTGGGAGCCTCCTGCCTGTGCTGCTCTGTCTTGTGGCACTGGTGACTCTCCTGTGTGTGGGCAGCCAGCCTCTTCCAGGGTGCTTAAAAATACACCACAAAACCTCTCTTGGTTTTGAACCTGTGTGTCTCCATTGATGAAGCACCCCCTTGGTCCCTGACCTGGGGTCAATGACTCTAAAGGACATTAACTAGCATTGACTGAGAGATTTGCTAAAGGTCAGGCCTTGAATAATTCAAGGCCCATAAAGATTTCACTAAAGTTGAGGCCCTCTGGGCAAGTACCTAGTTCAGGTGCAGGGTGTCCATATGTCCCTGACAAATGGGGATGGTGCTGCTCACACAAGTGGTCTGGGGAGGCCTGTCTGGGAGCTGTATATCTCTGCTTTATGATCTTGCAGGAGGAGTTCTAGGGCAAAGTGAGATGGCCAAAGAAAGTGGCATGAGAGAAGAGCTTTTTTTGTTGGCAGAAACCCGTGTGTACTTTTTACATCCAACTTCTGCAGCTCCTGTGACCTCTGCAGTTCTCACAGTGTCCCACCTCTGCTGACCAACCTTTGCAGCGTGATGGCCAAACCAAGGAATGTCAGGGTGCAGGACATGTCATTCCTGGTCCCAACAAAAAAACATCCCCAAAATGCAACAGGATAATTCCACAGTCAGTGTTAAACTTGTATTTAGAGCATGCCTTAATGGCTGGGATGTTCTGCTTGGTGTCACCCTGTTCCTTTGAAAGGAGCACAGCAATGACTGGAGGGGGTATTCTGAGCTCTATACTAAAATCCAGTCTGAAAAATGCATTGAGATGGAAGCATATGTGTCTCAGAAGAGCCTGTCACTTCATCCCCTTAAGACTGTTGACTTTAGGGAGTTACAGGCCAGGACTTTAACTTCCAAGAGATCTGGGCGACACCAAAACCACCCTGTATTATTGTATAACTCCTAACTGGGGCTCCTGCACTGGGGCATGTCTCTCCCAGTGGTGCTGCATCCTTGGGGTGCCCTGGAGTTCAGGCAGCTGCCACATGGGCTTCTGCACAGACAGGAAAAAGGCAGAGGTCCTGGAGCAAGGCAGGCAAAGAGGATGCTGCCTCCTGAGCCAGAAGAACATCACAGCAGCCTGTGCCTGCTCCAAAGGTTTCTCAAAAAATTGGAGGAAAAGTAATTGCTGGTTAGGGCAGGCTTGTAAGTTTTACAGGCAGTGTGTCTTGTCCTGCAGCCACTCTCCTCACCTTAGGTGCAGCACCTCTGCGTGGTTATCCCATGCAGGGTAGGGCTGGAGACCCGACGGGGAGGGCAGGCTGTGAGAAAGCTGTGGGTTAGGATGTGTCTGAAGGTGAACGAGGTCTGCACTGTCAGATACAGAGGTGAAATGCATCAATATTTTACCTTTCTTTGGTGGATGTGACTGGTGAGAGGCTTTTCTGTGTCCACTTCAGGATTTCTAGTTCGCTGTATGATACAAGCTCAGCTCAACAATGCATAGAAATAGATCTGCAGCCTTCAATGAGGCTACTCCTATGAGTAAGAGCTACTTAAATGAGTAATTGTTAGCAGTCTTTGTGTCTCTGTTATTTTAACTTTGAGTAATTCAGGAATGACTGTAGATGTATCCATATGATGACAGTTGTTTCGATGTTTTCATTCAAAGCTCTTCTGAAAAACAGGTGCTGCTGTCTAAAAAGGGCATTTTATAAATGAACCAGACAGTCATTTGAAATTGTGTTTTCTTTGTTTCCTGTTAATAACAAAAGTGTATCCCTTTATTTGAAATTTCTCCTTTCTTTTTTTTCCTCTGCTGGAGCATAGAAAGGATTCGCAGGGCTTTGTGCTGGGGCTGGCGCTAGCTCCAGCACCAGCCGGTCATAAAGCTACAAACATGGATCTGTATGCTTTAAAAATCAAGAGAATTGCCTAGACAATCATTGAAATAGCGTTTGGTTCAATTCCACGTTAAAAAAATATTTTGAAAGTTTGACCTGGTGTTAGAGGGACTTTTTTGTCAATTCTTCTAAGAGTAATCCCAGTTCACCGTTTTTTTCCTTTCTTTTTTTTTTTTTTCCCCTTCAGGTTCAACCCCTTTTATCACACTAAAGTGCCAATCAATATCGTGAGATAGATGTTACATCTTAGGTTTTTATAACATTACTCGTCCCAGAAGGGATACTGTATCTTTAAGGAAATGGACCCGATATCCTGTTTCTGAAGGATTAAAACACTTTAAAGAGACAGAAGAGGCTGTAAACCCCTATCATATTCTTATTCTCTCTTCATTATCTTGTCCAGTATCTATCCCTGCTGAGTAAATCTGGTTGTGTGTTTCTCCAAAGTGGTCATAAGAAGAAATTTATTTACTTCTCTTTGCACTGGAGGGGCATTACTGGGTTTCAAGGCTCTCCGAAGTAATAAAGATTTTGCAGTGTGTGCAGAAGGAGCAGAAATTCAGAACTTCTTTTCCCCCTCTGAGGTCGTTTGGCCGGCCTAAAGGGGAGACACTTCTCATTTTCTGACAGGCTTTATTTCCGTAAGATTTTCCAATTAGCAGGAAAAGGTCACACTAATGTTAGTGCTGTGTGGAGGAAGGGGGATCCAACTATGCAAACAGATATCTCCTTGAAAGGACAATATAAAAATACCGTGTTTTCCTTCATTTCTTCCTTGAAGCTGGGAGGGGAGGGGTGTGGAAGTGGGCACTGCCTGACGTGTGTGTGTTTGCCGGAGGGGCAGGGACGGCTCCCTCTGGCCCGGGATCAGAACTTTCACTCCGTTTCTGGACCTCGCTTTTCTCTGAAACAGCAAATTGCATTCACCCCCCCGTCTGTGTGTTTTTCCACCTGGGTGGAAATCAGGCAGCCCGACAGATTTCCACCCTGCCGGGGCGAGGGGCAAGGAGACAACGAGCGCGGAACGAGGTTTTCCTCCTGCTCCCGGTTGATCCCGGGGAGGAATTGCGGCTGAGGTTTATTTTGGGTGGTTGGTTTGGGGATTTTTAATCAAGCTGAGCTGAAAGCAAACAACGCTGACTGCAGGCTTTCCCCGCTCTTTGAGCCCTGCTAGAAGCATCTCTCTGTAGCTCTCCCGGCAGCTTTTGTTTTCCATGCCGTCCCCGTGCACGTGCGTGCTAAAAGCACAAGAACTTTTTCCAGCGAGGTGAAGAGCCGGGAGGTGTCAGGACTTGCTCACACTCGGCTTTCAAAGAAGCCTCACATTCTTCCTCCTCGCAGGCAAGCATCTGTCTCTATTTTTATAGCCCGGGAACAGCCGTGGCCCCAACTTGTGCCCCTTCCTCCACGGAGGGGCCGTAGCATTTAAATTTGGCTACGGGCACAGGGAGAGGCAGGTGCACGAGTCTGGAATCCCTCTGCAGGCGTTGAAGTGGTCCAGCTCCTCCCCGGCATATTTCCTCCTTAAACGCATAACTGGCTTTGCAGCCAGGGAACTGGAAACCATCTCAGGAGTCAATTTGGGCTTGAAGGTGTTGTATTAGGGCAAATGGAGCAGAATTCCTCCTGACACTCCTAGGCAGATAATTGTTGCCAGGAGAGGCTCATGGGACATAAGAAATCTGTTAATTTTAGGCTGTAACTTGCTGAACAGCACACATGCACACATACACATGTGTGTGTTTATGTGTGTGTACACACATATATATATAGCTACCAGAGAATTATTTCACAGGAAATTAAATATTTGCAACTCTCCCACACCATTTCATATCTTGCCAATTCCCATAACCCCCTTTTCAGATCACCAATCCCTGCTGGAGCCCAGAAACTGTCTATCATAACCAGAAGTTTATACACTGGGAAACATTTCTGCACCAAATCCTTCACTGGAGTAAGTTGGCAGGATGCCAGTGCAGTCAGAGCCGTTGCAGTGATTTACACCAGCTGCGGATCCAGCCCAGAGAAATGTGAACAACTCAGTGAGCTTTGTGCACCAGGGGGTTACACGGCGAGTCGCTGAGATAGTAAAAGCTAAAATATCCTGATCTCCCAAGGAGCTGATCTGAATAGTATTTTTTTCATCCGCATTAAGCAGTAGGCTTAGGCTGCACCATGGAAATCATCCCTTCCTTTTTGTTGAGAAGTGATGTTTTATCTTCACTGAGTTTCCACTCTGACATTTATACCGAATGACAATTAACTTTCCTTTCCCATTAATCAAAAGTAATTCTCTTTCTGACAGCGTTTGGTGCTTGTGTCTGGGCATGTGTGTAACTCTGCAGCCCTTCACACCGAGGGACTCTGTATTTTTGCAGGGGCACAGGGATCTCTCCTGGGATGTCCCTACAAGAAAAGCCACTGCAGGAGGACAGTTTGTGGGGTTGGGTGAGACAAGGACTCCTGGGGAATCACTGAGAGCAGGACTTGAGCTGGGTGTGGGAGCATGGGGAAGGATTTTGGCTCCCCAGGAGTGGGGAAATTCAGCACTACTGGCTTCCAGCGAGCAGCTTGTGCTCACAGATAATAGCAGTGGAGCAGGGAGACAAAGCACGATTCCCTTCACTGCCCTCCCCTCTCCCAGCAGAGCCACAGAGCAGGTGTCAGGCATTTTTCCCACCTGCACCTCCCCCTTGTTTGGGTGCCTGCCATGTCCCTCTGCCAGTCCTCTCCTCAGGGACCAACCAACTTTGGTCCTAGTCACAGGGATCTGGGTAATAAATCCCTTTTAGCTGTGGTGTGCAGGGTCTGATGCTCCTCCAGATCCCCTGTAGAAGCACAAGGCAATCTCTTGCTTGTGCTGGAGTGGGTGGCAGTGCCCCCATTTGCTTTAGTGACACAGGATCAGACTTCACAGGGGATTTCTGGTGAACTATTTCAGCTGGGAATTAAGCAGGGTCACATTTGGAGGAGAAAAAAAAAAGAGGAGAATTTTTTCTTTTTGTTTAAATATGAAGCAGCAATGTTGCTTGATTTTTTTTAAGTAGATGTGAAGGAGAGAAAAGGTGAGAAGCCTCTTTTTTAAACGGATTTTATGCAATGTCCGAGTGTATGGTGCATCAGGGAAACCAAGAAAATGGCATAAATGTTTGTTTTAACCTTAGAAATATAAATTAACTTTCATAATAGCCATCAAAATAGCCCTGTCTGCTGTAGCAGAGTTTGGAGAGGCATAAGCTGACGTGCAGGGATGCTCCATGAGTCACTAATTGAGTCAGCGGCAGAACCTCAAACCCTCATTACCAGAGTTGCCTGTAGGTTTGTTTGTGTCTTGAGGTGAACTGAAAACCTGCAGAAAACCATGCAAAATTGCTTGTGATCAGTGAAGCTGAGATTACTGTTCTGATTTCAACATTCTGTTCATATGCTGGAATTCATCCAGCATGGACGTGAAAAGGTAATGTCCTCCAAAGGGGAGCCACCTTCCCAAAACTTCTACATTCTCACTGTTTCAATAAATCAGGAATTTAACACCCAAAGGTGTTTGTTTAGGGAATACATTCTTAGGGACTTGGCACTTGATCTTGGTTTGCAAATTTGTTCTACTTACCTTTCATGTACATTAGCTGCATGCTGGCAACCCTTGGTTTGCAGGGATGTTCAGGAAAATGAACAATGGGTAAAGAGTTGGAACTTGTTGCGTGGCTGTGGTGATTTGTGATAAGTGGCTGTGCTTTGGAGATAGATAAATTTAATAAACACTCAGGGGATATAAAATAAATTAATCCCTACTGTTTATAGGATAAGACATGGTGTTTAATAACATTAATGCTGTTGTACAGAGTAGTCAAGAGCATGTCAACGTTCTGTTTTTATCTAGACCATAGGAACCCGTGGGTATTAGAAAGCACACGTTTAGCACCAGATGTAGCTGTAGGGCGACCCCCAGCCACAATAATTGAATGCCATTCAGTCCTCGGATGGCTGGATCTGGCAGTCAGTCCCTGGTGGAACTGGTGCCTTCCTGAGCTTTCAGGCATGAGTTTGCATTTTTACTTTCCTCTCCAAAACTCAGCTGTTTGTAAAGCTTAAACCTTGGCGCGTCCACCTGCTCAGCTGGCTCAGGGCACGGCTCCCCTGCAGGGCATGGCCAGGGCCCCACGCTGAGCTGCATCCGACCCAGGACCTGATGGGACAGTGTTATTTAGCTGAGCTGGTGGTTAATAAGAGCAAGGCCAGAGCAGATGTAGAAACCTGCTGGAGAACCTGGATCGTTTCAAACATTTGACAGCTTGTGGGGCTGTGAGAATCCCTCATGCTGCAGGACTACCCCAATCCTCTTTTGTTGTGTATAGGGCAGCTTCAAAAATGCATTTGACGTCTTCAGGTTGTTAAAGCCATGCAGTGATGCACTCTTTTCTTTTTAATACAAGTGAATGTTTTAAAGAAGGTTTTTCAGAATTAAGAGAACATATCAAAACCAACGGAGGGCATATGTGTAATGACAATTAAAAAATCAAACAGATAATTCCTGCTGGATAACTCAACATTGCTAATACCACCTCGGGTACACAATATTGACAGTCACTTTACAAATAATTGAGTTACCTGAACAAACACGAGGAAAAAAGATGCAGCTGTTACATTTTCTGTAAAGGGACATTGATGTTGGTCTTTCTTTTTCATGATGCCTCTAAGAAAAAGTATTTCTTGCTGTTATAATACATGCAAACAAGCGGAGAGAGATTTGCGTTGAGTTGGCATTAGTTTTGTTAGGGCTGCCAAAACTGCAGCTCTCTGCAAGTGATATGTTTCACATTGCAGCATTCCTCTCAAAACTTGCAGAACTAAATAAATAATGGCACCGTGGATGAAACTGGAGAAAACTGAGCAATGCTTAAGCCAGGTGCCTAGAATTTCTATCCAGGCTGCCAGATTTTCAACAAATTAAACTTTTCAGATCCAATTCTGTAGTCTTTATGAAATTTTGATGCTAATAAAGCTTTGAATGGAATGAAGTTTTTGTCTTAACAGAGTGCCAGGGATTTTACATAGAGCATCTCAGCCAGCACCTGTCAAAACCAGTGGAGAGACTACTGCTGATTTTTATAAGCACTGATGAAGCCAGTCTTGAGACCTTTTTGTTCCCTGCTCCCTGTTTGCTGGATCTGATTTCTCATTGCATCTCCTGTCACTGCTTTGGGTTTTGTCAGCAGCTGAGCATGCTGACCACAGTTTTGAGAAGGTTTCTTCTATTTCTGACTTTTTTTCTTCTTGTGGAACTTGTCATGTAACCTTTAATTATACTGGCACAATTTTAACTTATAACTATATAATTATATATATATAATGTCAGGGTTTGCTCATCAGCCTTATTTGCAGATAAAAACTGACTGCAGATGAAAACCTGTATATATATCTTGTAGTGAAATTTTAAAGCTTGTCTAATTTCAGACACCTGCCTAAATCTCTTTAATGAATAAGGATTAGTTCAGGCATATCCTTGCAACCAGCCACTTACCTTTGTGTACTGAACTCAGGCTGAAGTAGGTGAGCAGGTAGGAAATCTCTTCACAAAACAACTCCACACTCTTCATAGAGGCTCAGAAGAAACTTCCAGCTTTGCAAAGTCTGTATCTGTGGCACTCTGACCTCCTGGCAGCAGCAGCCCACTGAGTGCTGCTCTTGGCTGGAGTTCTCCTTAGTAATTTGGGTGATTGGATGATCAAGCATTTCAGTGACACAGACTAGATCTTCATGCAGCAGCCCATCAGACCTAACCAGCTGGCTCTTTTCCATGCACTCTGACTGATGCTTTCATGGGGAAGGTTAGTGGATGGTAACTTTTAAAACTGAAGAGCAGGTTAAGTAATGGCAGTTGGATTTTGGCCTCAAAAGGAGAGAAAGGATTACTTTATTGCATGCAGAACTAGCATGGTGGCGACTCTTCACAATCTGAGTTATTCACTCCTCTGAAAATAAATGAAGAAATCTTGCATTCACCTGAACCATCACAGCAATCCCAGCAGAGGATGTGCTAAGCTGCCATGCACTTTTGTTTTCCTTTTGGGCTTGAGTGACTGGCCAGACTCAGGAGCTGCAAAGTTCAGTTCCAAATGCCTGAGTTGAGAAAGTTTGTTCAGTTCTTTCCAGACAGAAAACTTTTCCAAACTGCCTTTCAAACTTCATGAAAACTTCTTTGGTTCACAAAGCTAAATACTGTGAGATACACATTTTGAATGGCTGGCTCCTGGGATGGAAACTGAAAATCTGAAGGTCTGTTTTAGCGCAAAGGGGCAAGGAGTAGAGGAGATCTGAACCCAGGTGTACTCAGAAGAGGAGTTACTTGAAGGCACGTTAGCTGGAGTTTCACCTAGAAGATAATGAAAATAGAATAGGTTTTCACTCCTTGATGTCTCTAAGGTGCAGGTGCCTTAATGGAATTTCAGGGATGCTCTTTATCCACAGTGTTGACAAGAAAGTATATTGTGTCTTTCCCCAGAAAGTGGAGATATTTGATCCTCTAGCCTATGCCTTGGCTTTCCCTCTTCAGCTGCCGATCTGCAGCAGGAGTTGTTTTCAGGGGCTTTGATTCTGGCTAATGAATCACGAATTCATCTGCACAGAGAAGCCATCTAGCAAAGCCCATGTGTGTTGGGCTTCTCCAGGATGTGGTGTAAAAGTTGCCTCCTTGAGATATGGGCCGCTTTCCTGCAGAGCAGGGTGATGAACCTGGCCTGCCTACACACCATACGAAACTTCCAACCACAGTTTGGTACACCATATACTAAAGAGTTCTTTATTGACAAGAAGGAAACAGTAGTTTGTTTGTGACTTGATGAGTATATCAAGTACAGTTTGAAAAATGACAATCAGATTAAGCTCCTCAGGAAATCCAGGCAGTGGGAGGTCCTGTTTCTGCTAAAGTGCTCAATCTTTCAGGAAGGAGAAAGAGCAGAACTGGAGAGGATTAGGAAGAGTCAGATCAGAAAATTATTTTAATGCCTCAAGAGCTCAGGAGCTTTCAGGCTCACAGCTTTGGCCTTAGGCACTTCATCTGCCAGTCAGGCACCCAGCTCCTCTTTTTGGAACTGATTCTTCCTAAATTAAGAGTCTAAGTGCTGTAATAGAAATAAATAATAAAATTAATAAAAAATAATAAAATTCAGTATTAAAATTGCCATTGGGAAAACCAATAAAAGAAAGAGCCACCAACCATGTAATGGCTACTTTTAACCACTTAACATACAGTTTAAATCTCTAAAGAGGAATAATAATACATTTATTTCTGAAGTACCTGAAGTTGCCAAAGGCACTCAGGGTGCTCTGCGATATAAAACCGTTTCTAAAAATAAATTAGCACATTATAAAAAGGCTCTGTGTAGTGAATGTACTCAGTGAGCAGGTGAAACGTTTCTGACAGAACATGTTTCTCTTGGAAGAGGCTGGTCCACTTGAACTGGATCTGTTTGAGGGGTGTCCAGTGTGAAGCTAGCCAGGCATTTCTGGGTCTTTTTACAAAAACCCGCTGGAGGTGCCAGCTGTGGGGCTGGAATGAAGGGCAGATGGTTGAAGTTGTTAGGGATGGAGCCCCTTGGTAACTTTTCTGGAACGCCAGGGATGCAATGCCAGGGATGCTCAGACGAGCCGGGGCTCCTCCACAGCCCAGCGCCACCTTCCCTAACTCCAGCGGGAGAAAAAAGCCCTCCCAGCCACGCAGCCCTAGGAGCAGGCACAGAAGCAGTGCCTTTGCCTGCTGCAGCTCGGGGGGATGTCCAAGGAGCAGTGCAGCAGGGACGGGAGGCTCCGGGACATCGGTGCCGGGACCGAGCCCCGCGGGAGCGCCTCCGACCCTCCCTCCGCGGCCAGCTGGCAGCGACCCCGGCGTGGGGCCCCGCCGGAAAGCGAAAAAAATAAAGCCAGGAGGAGGATTCCCGAGCTGTGGAAAGGGGGGAAGAGGAGGAGGGTTTGTTGTTGTTTGCGGTGGCTTCGTTTGTACCGAAATTCCTTCCGCAGCGATTCGCGCGGCTCCGGCTCAGCTCTGGCCGGGCTCCGCGCCATCAGCTGCCGCAGGGTTTTACGAGCGGCTCCCCCTCCCAGGCTCGCTCGGATCCAGGCCGCGGTGATGCAACAGCGCTTCTTGGAAAGCCGCGGGCTCCGGCCGGGGCAGGTTCCAGAGGAGCTTCTTTAGAAAGCTGGCTGCTGGAAAGGGCCTGGGAGGGAGCCGCGCTGCGCTTTCATCTGTGTCCTAGGGCCTAATTGAGTTGAATACAAATATAAACTTATAACAGACGCTTCAGTCGCTCTCTTTAGCTCGTCTCACAAAAAGCCGGTTTAATGATCTTTCTGAAGGCTGTTTCACTGAGGCAGCAGAAAGGCACCAGCTTTACATCATTACTGAATAGTGCATAAAGGAATTATTTAGCAAGATGTTCTGTTTGTTAATAGACCCAAATCACAGTTTCTTTTACCAAATACTGCTTTTATTTGAGGTCTTTGAATGAATTTCATTCAAACAATGCTAACATCTGATGATAAAAACCACTAATGAGAGGAAAATCATCCGCAGTTTTGATCTAGAGCTCTCATTAATTCCAAACTTTGCTTTTAGTTCGTTTTGCTGATCAAATCATTAGAACAGTTTTTATTGCCACTTTGGCTCCCTCCAAAGAGAGTCAGCTTTCCACAAGCTTAAATTCAGTTCTCTTTGTTTTCCTAACACTGAGTGGCACCACTCAAATGGAAGAAAATGGTCCAGAAGGGAACTTTATTCAATGCCCAGGGAAGAGGCCCCCAAATCCAGACCCAGTAAACCTTGGGACAGAGTTTGGTTATTTTCTCTTTAGGTCTTGGACCAAATACCTCAACTGACATGGTTTTTATGTATGAGAGGGTATTTTTTCAGATAATATATGGAAGATACTTCTTTGTCTAGGGACACTCAGCACTGCTCTGTGGAAATTTTTCTCGATATGTGATGATTTCCATACTTGTTTACACTGCTTCTTATACCTATTAGCACATGCTGTGCTGCCTTGTAAATTGTTATTAATTGCTGTATAATTTTCTGCAGTAGTACCAAGCTGCAAGCTGTGCCTTTTTTTCTTTCTTTCTTCTTTTCTTTTTTTTTTTTTTTAATAAGATAAAAGCCTCAAATTGCAAGGTTTGAAATCTCGAAAAGTTTTGTGTGGTGCTTTCCTCACACCCCTACCCAGGAGCTTGAGGACAGGTTGAGGGGCAAGTGCAATGCACCAAACAGATACTGAAAATATTCAATTTTCAGGCTACCGTGCCCTATCCAAATATTGTGCCTGAATCCTTGCATCCTTTTCCCTTGCACAGCCAGAATTGTTGATGTATCCCTTGGAACTTAAAAGCATGTGGAAAAATGTTAAAATGTAAAAAGGGAAATCAGCAAGGAAGGTTAAAAGACCCTCTGCCCTGCCACTCTGGGCTCCACCAAGGGTCAGCCCTTCAAACTGACTCCCCAAAACATTTGCCCTCTTAAATTGCCCCTGCCCTGGAGGGTGGAGGCCAGACCATTGTAGTACTTGAAATTTATGAAGATTAATGAAGAAAGCAGACAACAGTTCTGTGTTAGGAGACCAGGAGACAATTCAAACTACATTAATGGAAAGAAATAGAGAAAGTCATAAATGTAAGGGATAGAAGTGAGGGGGTTTGCATGCTTGGGTTGTAAAGTAATTCACATTGCCTTACACTGTCTCCCTAGCTGTTTTTTTTCCCTTTAATTTAAAATCTGTTTATTATGTTATTTTAATATAAATATAGATGTAGAACAGTGAACAAAAAGCTGTATTTAAGTCAAGTGGGGGAAATAAATAGTGTTGCAAAATCAGCTTTTGCAGGTGGTTCTCACCATTCCCTTTCCCAGATCTTCTGGCACGAGTTCACCAAAATTAATTATTGTCTTAACCATTGAGTCACTTTTAGGTAAAGGTAGTTTACATCATGAGCAAGAAAACGTCCTGAGATCTGAAAAGAAGAGGTAAAATAAAATAAAGTTGTACCTCTTAGACTTCAGCTGTGTTTGAGATGTGGCCTTTGGGAAGTGCTGGCCACAGATGAGTGGTAGGAGCTCATTTCCAAGGGACTGCACTGACTTGTGTGATCAAGTGGGAAACCAAGATTCACAACGCTGTGACTCCAGCATTCGTTCTTCTTTTGGCATCTTCCATCTAAATAACTTTGCTGCTCAACTTGTTCAAGAATGATCCTGGTTTTGCTGGGCTTTTTGAGGAGCACAAACCTTTGCCCAGCTGGGGATAATTTTCTCTCTCAAATCCTATGGTTTATGGCCCAGGTTCTCTTCACACCTTAGATTTTCTGCAGTGAGAAGATGTGACTGTAAGATCAGATGAGGTTTTTTTGGATGCTCTTTTAGGAAAGCCCATTTTCCCCAGTGATCCGCTGCCATAAGTGGTTAAGCTTAGGATCTAATGTGAAAGATTTTTGCAAAACCAATATTATTTGGCTGGTTAGTCTAAGAGTTGTACCCTTCAGCACCTTCTTGAAGGCTATGACCTCTTCTTTCGGTGTCCTACATCACTCAGAGTGAGCTTCTCTTCTGCAGGAGTCCCTCACAAGGCCCTGTGTGCAGCTTCAGTGAGCTTGAGCTCTGTGTGAGTGATTTAAGGGAGAGTCAAGTCATGCATAGACTAACTTGAAGTGAGTCGTCTTCATTGGTGGAGATTTCATCCTACCCAAATTCCTTGCACTGCCAGATTTGCAAAGCTTAGCCTTAAAGGTCATATAAGTTTTATGCATATTCTTGTTGAAGGGAGGAAGAAAAGCTCTCCTTTAAACTAGTTTACGGCAAAGATTTGAAAAAACAAAGAGTAAAAAAACTTCTGCATAAAATTTTTTAATTTAAAAAATAACATCTGCAGAGAAGTGAGGCACAAGCTGGGCAGCAGGGGAAGTGAGTGCACTCCTCTCCTAAAGCTGCCTTAGCAGAGAGGTGGGAGCTCGGCACAGAGCACAGAGAGCCCAGCTCAAGTGTGCCCTGCTCAGTTCTTCAGGCTGTTGTTCATGGTTTTGTTTGTTAGACTGAACATGGGTAAAGCTAAAGCAAACATTGGTATTCGCTGGAGATTGATAAGAGAGAGGTCACCTCTAGTAATATGTAGTGGAATTATTCTCCACAGGGCTCAATTTTAATTACATACTGGTTTAAGAGTATTACTAGCACAAAACCCTGCTACCTGTTTATGCTTCCAAAACCTAATGGAGTTGTATTGAATAACTGAAAGGCCCCCAAATCACACTGACAACTTGTCTTCTAAACTCTGTTATATTTTGTCTTAACACAAGTGCCAGTGCTAAAGATTATTGATGCCACTGCTTGCTTTTAGATGCTGAATCACATTAGTCTCCCTCCTGCCCTCCTATTTCATTAAGAGTCTGGCTGCAGATCAAAAATTGTAATGCCTTCTTCATGTAGGGCCCCATAACTTTCACAAGCCCGAAAAAAACTAACTGGCAGTGCATTGATTTTCCTCTTGTTTTTTTTTTTTTTCTTGTTCACTTGTTAGCTTTTATTCTGCTCCTCTTTCACTCTTTTTTCATTCTTTCTCTTTCATCCACTCACTTAATTCTCATGCTTTCTCTTCCCCTTCCTTTTTTTTTTTTCTTCTCTCTCTTTCTCTCTCTTTCTCTCTCTTTTTCTCTTCTACGCCTTTTTTCTCATGGAGTGGTGAGAGAGAAAAATAGAAGTAGGGGGAGGGCAAGAGGTCAGCATGTGAGGAATTCCAGTGTAGCAGACAAAGCCAAAACAATAATGTATGTTCATATTTTTAATCTGATATTTTTATATATCTGCTCAGAACAGAGTAATTATAAGTCGCTATTTTTCTTTTTCCATAGGCTATTTTTTTTTTTCCATTGCTGCTGTCTTTGTTTCAATTTGAACAAGTCACTGCACTCACAACTCAGTTTCATTCAGAAAAAAAGAAATTCCTGTATGGAAGGATCTCCCAAAAGCTCTGCTGGAGCAAAGAGCAGAGTGTGACCTTACTAGAAGCAGTGGGACTCTTGCCAGGGTTTTGATGGGATCAGGATTCACCCCTGGATTCTGGATTCCAGCCAGGGAATTAGGTCCCTCTGGCCTGTAGGTTCTCGAGCAGATGCCCAGAGCTCAGCTCTGATCTTCACAACTTCAGCTTTCAGCCCTGGATGTGGAATGCAGCAGGACTGTTAAGAAATGAGGGTTTGTCCAGTTTTGTGAGGAAAACAATTCCTGCAGAATCATAGAATGTTCTGAGTTGGAAGTTTCCAAAATATGACTGTGTACCTTGCCTTCATGTACCTGAGGCAAACAGATGTGTCACACAGGTGTACAAGCAAGAGTTCTACCAATACCTGGACCTTTATACCTTCTTTAACTGACCTGCTGCTCAAATTTCTCCTACTTGGGCATCTAACAGCCTTCCCTGAAACAGGAAAAAAAACCTTCTAAGTTTCCTAGAGACATAGTTTTAAGTTCTTGTTTTAATAGACTGACACATCATTTTTGACAAGATCTAGAAATCAATATTTCTCCCCAAACAGAGTCACTTGTGCATTCTTGCTGTATTTTTTCTTCCCCTCCAGCATGTCTGTGTGTTTCCAGTGAGAAACAGAAAGCAGCCCTGCATTTATCATTTCACCAACAGTGGTGTTCAGAGCTAAAGCAAATCAAAATCTTTGCCGAAGAAAAGTCTTGCAGTCACATAACACCATGTTAATATCTTGATTTGTTACTTGCTGATTTTAAGGAACATGTTTGTTTATTTTTTGACTTATTTAGTGCTATACAGCCCAAGGCATTTATTGGTATAACTTTTAAAGTTGCTTCATTTGGAACAAGTTTCACGTAAAGATCATATTAATTAGGTCCTACACCTAAAGTTCATCTTAATTAGCATTGTTTCTTTCCCTGAGGTTCTGGTAATTTGTTAGAATTCAGCATGGATATTCTGGAGCCTTACAGAGGGATAATTAGTCAACTGTTCCTATTTCCACTGCCTTTAACGTGAGCAGGATTAGGCCTGCAAACCACGGTGTGTGACTCGATACAACCATGGCAATATCATTAAACATTTTAATAAATCTCTCTCACAGAAATACCCATAAATGCACACATGCATGTGCATATCCAATCCCATTTATTCTGAATAAGGAAAGTAACTCTGCTGTGGCAGTTGTCTCTCATGTACCATTTATTTTACCCGTGTAAATTAATTTAGTTGTTTTTCATAACCATTCACATATTCCGCTTCATTTCACAACTAATTTCTGGGACTGGTTTGATAGTCAACTATTAGCTTTTTGGACACATGTACTTTCTTCTAATTTCTTGTTGCCATAAGTGAGCAGTTACTTGGTTCTTTATGTAATATTAAAACAAGTCCTATGTCCTAAAATAGGAATAGAAATAAAATAGGAAACTTTTAGTGGAAAAAAATGCTTCAGTCTGAAGTTGTACAAGGTCTGTATGAGGCCTGTATGAGGTGTTATCACGTTTTTTTTAATTTACTTTTGCTGAGTAGGGAAAATTAGCTGAAATCCTGTAAAAGTAGTGTATGAAAACATTTCTTATGACAAAGCACAGACATTTGATTATGCAACATATGGCATCATATCTTCCCTAGAATAATCTTGAATAATTTCCAGACAACTGTAGTAATGGATGGTATAGAAAATATTAGGAATTTTATCTATATATAAAAAGCACCACTGACTGTTATAACAAGTGCAGCAGCAACAGGGCCTTTGGATGGATTACTCCAAGTGTCAGAATATTTAATGCAGACAGATGCATAGAGGACTTTCCAAAATCACTGAAGAAGTTTAGTTTTGAAGATCTAGATGCTTTCTAGATGCTGTCACAGAGCTGAACCTTGTGTGCAGGTGTGTGAAGTGACCTGCTGATTAAGAGCACTGTGTAAGAAAGGTGTGAGTTTTGGTTTAGGGGATTTGTTTGTTTTTTTTTTTAATAACCTGTCTTCAACCTGAATTTTGTATCTTTTCCTTAGATACAAGGAAAATATCCCCTTAGTGCCTGGTAGGCACTTAGGAGAAAGCAGCTGATTTTCCTAGGCTCATTTCCAAATACCTGAGTTCTGTATCTCAGAGGAATTGAGGTGTCAAACTGAACTCTGCACACAGGTACCTCAGTCAGGTTTGGTTTTGTCAGCTGTGGCTGCTGGGAGAGGGTCAGATTCGGGATGACAGAATGAGACCAGATGAGGCTTTTTTGTGTGTGCGTGTCTGTGCTGCAGGCAGGGATGTGCTCTCACCACCTGGAGATGCTCTCCAGATTGCTGTGGTGCCGTTGTTCTGGTCACCATCACATCCAGGGCTCAGTGGAATGAGCTTCATCCCGGGCTGACAGCAGAGGGATGTCACCAGGGCCTGCAGAGAGCGCGCCCGGCCCTCACTGAAGGTGGCCCACGGCTTTTCCCTGCCGGCTCCCGGAGCTGGCACAGGACAGGCTCTGTGAGCCCACACCGATCGTCCTCCCTGCCCATGGCACACCCAGGGCGCCCTCGGAGCCGGGAAGGGTGCCCTGGGTGTGCCCTGCTCCGCTGGAGAGGGAGCACTGCTGCAGGGACACCGGCGCTGCCCCCGGGCTGCTCTGACCGATGGCAGCCACAGGCCGACCACAATGGCCATGCTGACCACATGCTGACCACAATGGCCACTCTAACCACAATGGCCATGCTGACCACATGCTGACCACAATGGCCATGCTGACCACAATGGCCACTCCGACCACATGCTGACCCCAATGGCCCCATGCTGACCACATGCTGACCACAATGACCACATGCTGACCAAAATGGCCATGCTGACCACATGCTGACCACAGTGGCCATGCTGACCACAATGGCCATGCTGACCACAATGGCCATATGCTGACCACAATGGCCACTCTAACCACAATGACCACGCTGACCACATGCTGACCACAATGGCCATGCTGACCACAATGGCCATGCTGACAACATGCTGACCACAATGGCCACTCTGACCACAATGGCCACTCTAACCACAATGGCCACTCTGACCACATGCTGACCACAATGACCACTCTGACCACAATGGCCACACTGACCACAATGGCCACTCTGACCACATGCTGACCACGATGGCCACTCTGACCACATGCTGACCACATCCACCACACTGACCTCACCAACTATACTGACCACAATGACCACACACCCACCACACTGACCACATCCACCATACTAACCATGCACTCATCATACTGACCTCATGCTGATCACACCAACCACACTGACCACTCACCCACCACACTGACCACACACTGACCACACACCAACCACACAAATAAGTTCAATAAAAGTGCACATCTAAACATAATTTATTCCTTTTTATTCTAGAGTTTCAATAGGCTTGTACAGATGTATAGTGAGACGAGAGCACAGAATGCAAAATATAAAACCTCTGGACTGATGTACTATGTGAACTCCTTCTGTAGTCTCAGTTATGAGCCTTTGAGTAGGAAAATGTAATGTACAGGATAGGCTGCAAGAGTGCCTTTCTCCTCTGGTCACCAGAGAATTATAATTTCTCTCACCATGATGTATTTAGCTCATTATTATGTTGAATCAGAAGAAAATTATGTGTTTTATTTAGTGACAGAAGTCATGTAATGGTTTCTTAAATATAAGTGGTACTGGGGTGGTAGAAGTGAAACCTAAGTGTTTTATTTTCCCCCATAACACAATCCGAGAAGTCTCTTGACTGTGGTTAAAATATCTGAGCTGGTTTAATGGAGCTTGGAACACGTTTAAAAGTGAAGCGGGGGTGGCACCGACCCTGCTGTTTCCCATCAAAGGCCAAGAAAGATGTAGAAGGGTGCAGCTGCTACAGTTTCACCCTGTGAATTCAGAGGCAGCACCGTTCACACCTCCTGGGCTCTGCCTAAGCCTTGGTGGAAGAGCCAACCTGGAAAAGCTGGGTTTGGCCATTGAAAACCAAATGACAACACCACTTTGCATTCCCAATGCTGGAAGTAGATCTGGTGTGGGGTACCTCTTGTTTTCCTCATCATGGGGAATGGTTATGGATATGTCTGGCCCTGCTGGCCTGTTAGGGGGTGTTTTTCTGTCTGTGAGTTCTCAGTTCTACCTGCCAAATAAAATAAACCCGGATTTTGTGAAGACAGTGGGCCATAAAATTTCTGAGGTACTTTAAAGATTGCAAAGCACTTGCTACCACAGACAATAAGAAGCTGGATAGCTATCCACAGCTTTCATGGGTTTTTCATGTTTTAAACTATGATTTTCAGATGAATTATTGTTTCCCATAGAGCTTCATGGTAATCTATTCATGCAATGTTGGCTCAAGACCCTATAGAAATAATTTATTCCCAGACATATTAATTTAAGTCTGTCTCTGCATTCACCTCACTAAAGCACAATCTAGGCATGTTCTCTATGAGGTCCTGGAGAAAGAAAAAGATTTTCTGGCAGAGAGATTTGGACCCTTTCAGTAGAATTGCACTTAAACACATAATATGGATTTCAGCCTTGCAGACTTTGAAGGGTGGAAATAATCAATTTACATGACAAGATGAAGCCCTGGAGCTGGGAGCTGGTACATGGCTCCAACATGAGCAGAGGTTCTGTCTCCTGTAACCTAGCTGGCATCCCTGGATAGAAATGGAGAAGAAAGTTTTTGGCTAGAAAATACAGAAGCCAGTGGAATTGTAGCCATTTGTTCCAGCAGAGAATTTGTGCTATAGCAGTTTTCCAGGAACCTAAAGTGAAATATATTGCACCACAACATTAAAATAAATACCCTAAGGGTAAAGGTGGACAGAAGAAAAGTGACAATCTTGTCATCCCACTTGAACTGAAAATGACAACATTGTCATTTCATTTCATCTGTTTACTAATTCTTTCCTTGAACATGACTTTGTTCTGCAGACACTTCTCCAAAGAAAGCAATATCTTCTGTTTACTTCCTTTTTCTTGTCTTGGTAATACAAATTTTAACTCTCAGAAATTTTTGGATGGTGTTAAGCTTGTCAGTGTGGTACGTGAAGATATAACCAAGAGCAATGGGACGGAGCCAAAGCAAATGTTGGCTGAAGAGCAGGAGATGGTCTGTGAGGGCCCTTACAGGATGATGCAGTTTCCCAAGGGAAATTATGGAAAATCCATCAGTTGTGACAACTTTCAGCCAAACTGGACAAAATCTTTGAAAAGATATTAGAGGGGGTGAAAGTTTTCTTCAAGGATGTGGGGGCTAAAGGATGTAACAGGTCCTCACAGCGACCTGGCCAGGCTCTCAAACCCTGCCTTGTACCTCCACACCCTGGGGCACCAGGAGGATGTGCTCAGGGCCTCTCACCCTCTTTGCCACACGAGGAGGTTGTTACTGCTTTTGTCTGGGTCTTGCCTGTGAATGCTGTGGAAGCAGGAGCTCAGTGTGTAAGCCCTGGATTTCCACAACTGCCCCCACTTTCTCTGGGAATGTGGAGACAGAGATTGGGATCCATAGGATTGCTGCCCTGGGGTGGGAAAGGTGGATGCCTTCATGCCATGAAGGAAATCTGGGATCTTCCTGAGCTGAGAGATGGATTTCAAACTCTAAGATAGGAACCTAACAAGCTTCTGCTGCTGCTGTCCTTCCTCCTCCCCCGTCCCTCCTCACACTCTGGCTGGACAGACAGAGTTTGTATATCCTTCGCAGTGAACTTTTTTTTCTGAAAGACCATAAGCAAATACCAGACTCTTGCATTTTAAGCAACTTCCCAGCTGAAATTACAGCAGAGACAAAACATTGAGCATATATAGGTGGAGTGGATCCCGATTAATGAAAAATGCATAAGCCTAAGTCTTTTTTTTTCCTGCCTTTTAATACAGATCAGGTAAATTCCTAAATTCCATTTTCTTCCCTGGAGATTTACATACTGAATTTTTTTTTTTAAGACAGAAGAGAAGGCTGTTCTGAAGTGTGTGGGTTTTTTTGCTGAATGCAGTGGTAGAATGCTTCCCTCCCATCCACCCCCCAAAAACCCCTCCATAGCTCCAGTGCAACAGCAGATAAGCAACCAGGCTCTGAGAGGTGAAAGCAAATCACTCCAGAGCCCCTTGGGAAAAAGAACCCCTTTGGAGGGCATTTTGCTGAGCTCCCTGGTTGCAATCCCTGGCAGAAGCCAGCCGTGCTGCTGACACAGAGAGCTGGAGCAGTAACAGCTCATCTACTCAGCACCTGCCAGTGAACACTTGTTTCTGCCAAGAGTAACTTGGTACCAACTTCAATAATATCACAATGCAGTATTTAAATAATTTGACAAGGCTATTTGGATAACTACCAGGAATTGCTCAAGTCAGTAATTTTCCTTTTGGGAGACTAAGTTAGGATCTGCATTTTCTCAAAGATAATATTGCCTCATCCCATCTCTGGAAGAATTTTAAGGCATGAGTACATCCACAGAGAGATAGATATTAAGTGTTGGGTTTTCACGTTATGGGAAATAAAAGGCTGATGGTGAAGCCCAGAGCAAGTGGGTCTGCTGCTACCCCCCTCCACCTGCCTGGCCTTGGAGCTGTCCTCTCCCTCTGTCCTCCTTCAAGGACAGCAGAAAATAAGCTGTTACTGCGGAGGCTTTTTGTCTTCAGAGCCAAGCCAGTGGTTCACTAGGCCCTGTCTTGCTTTAATTCCTCATTAATCCATTCCAACACCACCTTGGGAAGAAGATCCCAGGATGGAGGTTGCTCTGTGCCTTGTGCTGGTCACACCATCTCCAGGTGACTTGCACCTTACAGGCTGAAAAATGCAATATGAGACCAGAAACCAGAGAAATTAATTTAATTCTAACACCAGGTCTTGATGTTTGCCACAGGTTACTTTTCTTTGAGTTTTCACTGTGCATGGATATACTTGTAGAGGGCAAAATTTCCCTTTGTATTTAAATGGAGGTGATTAGTTACCTGAATCTTGGAGAAAATCTCTCTCAAAACATGAGAGCTGGACTTTGTGACAAGGCTGCAGGGCCTGATCCCCTTCCCATCCAGCTGAATCCTGACTGTCCAAACTATGGGACACACCTTGGGCTGCAGAGCATTGCCTTATCATTAACAAAAGGATTGTTCTCATCAGCACGGGGCTGGCAGAGGCCAGTCCAAATGCCACTATGAGGTCATGATTTTTATTGCTTTGGAACTCATTTTCCTGATTTGGGTTTGCTGACACTGACAGTGTTTGGAGCATCCTGGTTCACATCCTCTCATTCCCTGACTGCCCGGATGCAGGCGTGATGGATCTCCTGGAAGCTGGGTGTGCATTCCAGCTGAAGCACCAGGCTATTGACCTAGGGGTATTTGCATTATTAGTCAGTTTTCTAAATCCTTGGAGCTGAGTACAGAGACAAGAAATGATTTTCCATTTTGCTGGAGCTTTGAGTTGTCTGTTATGAATTTTACAAAGCACTCAAAAGGCTTCGCTTTCAGCCAATTTGCTACTCTGGCTATATTCTGTCTCATTTCTTCACAGAAAATTACTTGCTGCCAGCTAAATACAGTATGTTGATGACCTATTAATTTATGACATGCATTTGGAGCTGGGAACGAATTTATAAACAAACTTTAAGTTCGTTTTCCCCTGTGAATTGTACCAGCATTTGTTTTAATTTCCCAGTAGTCATGCTTAATGTGTCAGAAGCTATGTTCGACTGCTTGTTTTCCTCCAAAAAGAAGGGGAAAAAAGGAGAAATAACTAACTAAAATTCAGCTCCTGTCAGGTATTATAAGCAACACTTTGAAATGAGGTATGAATCCAAATAAAATATTTTAACTCTGTAGTATTTTATCAAAATCTGGAGGAGAAAAGGTTTACTTACTAAACAATCATTGAGCTACAAACCTTAAAGTATTCGCCAAGGCCCCTAAAGTTAAACAGAAAAGAAATATCTATCAGCACATTTTAATAGAAAGCAGAAGTCCTTACTAGATAGTATACAAAAAAAAAAAAAAAAAAAAAAAAAAAGCAGAGCTTTTAAAGATTCTTTTCTCAAGTGATGCAGGAAAAATTCCTCGAGCCAGTATGGAAATTAATATAGCTGCAGGTAATCTAAATTTTTGGCATTCATTTGATGCTACAGCAACCCTGGGACCATTCCTGGGAATTCTACTTCAATTAATATTACTAAAGTCAACAGAATTCAACACAAGAGCAGCAGCAGCAGGATGGTGCAGCATGCAGCAGCCTGGTCCTGCCCTGGCTCCTCTGCTCCTCCTGCTTCCAGATGTGTTAAAAGTGTTTTGCTCCTCCTGCAAAAGTCGAATCATTTGCTCACGTGCCACATCTTCCAGCAGCTTTTCCAGGAGGCAGGATTCCCACACAAGGAAAATTGCCTGGGCAGAAGGGTTTTTCCAGAGAGTTCCAGGATTGTTCCCTTGCTGTACCCACCAGGAAGTCGGGGCAGCTGTTTCACAGCTGGAGATGAAATGGTGTTTAGATGAAAACTGGTGTCTGGGCCACATGGGACACGAGTAGGTATGTGGGAGTACATTCTTTAAGTGGATTTTGTAGCTGGGGTTTATGTAGTGCAAGAAGTGCTTGTGGTCAACCCTTACAGGGACTTAAGCACCAAAGTGCATTTTAAGCTGCAAAAACGCAACATTTAACAGTCCTCTAGGGAGTTCAAGTCTTTTGTCCAAATCCTTCTTTTACCAGAGGAACACTGTTAGCAAAATGTAGTAGGTATAGTGTAAGAGAATGAAAGTCTTGCTTCTGTTCTGGTTTCATGAAAAAAAAAGGTACTTTCTCATATCCACTGAAGGGATTCATAACTCTTAATTCTTTGGGGGAAATACTCCCTTTTCTCTCATTTTGTCCCAGGCTTTGAGGTCCCTGTGGAGACTGAGCTAAGTCCTGCATGTTTCCAAGGCATTTCACACCTGGCAAGCCCACACCATGTCCTGGCCTCTTCCACGGGACCTCTCTGTACCTCCAAAGCCTCACAGCAGGACATACTAAAGCTTGAGGGTAAGGGCAGGGACAGGTACCCAAAGCTGGCCACAGAGACACCTGCATTGCTGTCTCAGAACTCCAAGGGCCATGAGTGCAGTTCTGAGCCCTGTTGATTGCTTTGTGTCTGTTTGCAGCCCTATTGACCAACAGAGACTGAGCCTTGGTGTTTCTGAACCAGCTTTTCTCACCAGACTATTTTCCAGAGCTGAGAACGTGCTCCTCTCACAGCAGAGCTCTCAGCATGTCCACACTGCTACGCAGCAAACTCTATGAGGGTCAAAGATTTAGCCAACAAAGTTGATTTTTTGAGACCATTGAAATATTTGTTGTGAATTGTATTCATCAGGCAATTAGTTTTGGTTGCAGATCCCTCCAGGTTTCCCAGTGTTGCCCAGATGGTTATAGAAAAAGTTTCCAGCCTATGAATTTTTTGTGAGGGAATCATTTTGAATATCCTGTATTGTCTAAATGTTTGTTTTAAAAGCCAAATAGTATCACTGAAAAACTTCCTGCATTTCAAAGTGAAATTTGAGCTCATTTGAGGGTATGAAAATAATTAATCTCGCAGTTTTTTAAAAGCACCAGATCTTGGAAGTATTGTCAGAAACTGTTTTTAATGACCAGCAACCTTCCCACTTATGGTACCAAAAAAAGCAGACGATTTATTTCCTCACTTGACCATGATCTCCATCCTCTCTTAGGAATTAATAAGGCTCATCTGCACAAAGCAGAAAACTCTCCAGGCAATTCATTCTCCTCTGCTGCTACTCACTCAGCTGGTTTTCACACTACAGGTGCCCATTGCCATCCTGCTTCTATCTATCAATTTTTGTCTCTGTTACAACTTGTTGAGGGTCCACCCTCAGTTATTAAATCACTGAATCATTCCCTCTATATGTTAATACCAAACTGTTTGAAAGTCTGGGGTGAAGAAAAAAAAAAAAAAAGAAGCCAGTAGCACATGGTCTGTCCTTCAAGCCTTTGTTAGTTATGGGCAAAAACAAACCCCATCCCAACCTAACCTCTGTGCTCTTGAAAACCATTCCTGTATTCCCTGAGCTGCCTCCGCAGCCGCTGCCGCAGCCCTGCTGTCCTCGGGGAGCTGTCAGCAGCCTTATTCATTGTGGAGCCCAACTAATAGGAACCATCCACCTGCTCCAGGGTGACTCCATCTCTCCCCACTGCGATGCTTGCTGGGATGTGATCCTTGCCTGTTGTCATGACCTTGTTTTATTGGATGTTCTAATAGAAGCTGAAATGGATATTAGCTGTAATTACTCATTCCACAAGATTCTGTAGGTCACTCTTTGTACCAGGGTTGAGAACCTTCATTGTCTACATTGCTTAAATTACTGAACATTGTGCCATCAGTTCTGAATTAGTGCTCATTAATGAGCCTGTGGTTCGAGAAATTCCCTATTTATTATTCAGAGGCCAAGTATAATTCAGGCAGCTGCAATGCAACACTACTTGCCTGACTTTTGATCCGTCATGGAAAGGCCTGGGTTTGGTTTTATGTTGGAGTTGGGGGAGTTATTTATGCAGGGGGGAGGCATACAGCAAGCAAAGAGGAATAGATTTTTTTCCCTCCTAGCCTGAATGTCTCTCTTAGGTACCAGACTTTTTACAAAAAAGCAAACCTGGCTCTTTGGATGTACTAATATCTACTTGGTTACTGAGTGGATAATTCCAAGATCATATTAAATTTCTCTATAATCCTGGAGATGACTGGACACTGCATTAACTCCCTGCATTAAATATCCTTTTCCTCTGTCTTTCTCTTTTTCGTCTGCTTCTTCTCTGTTGTTTCTCTCTGTCTCTCCTGAGCATACAAACCCCAGGCACTGAGACATTAGTGCAGACTGCTGCTCCCCACTATTTTAAGCTGAAATGATCTTTTTTATGTTTTCTAACACATCCTCAAGAGGTGAAGCAGTGCTGAATTTGTCATGCAGCACAGTCAGGTGCCGCCCTATGAAGCAAGTACTGACTGTGCAGTGGCCCCTCTGAGATGGTCAGGGCACAGCTGCAGTGCCATCCCTGGCCAGACCTTACCAGGGACACTCTTTGCTTTGCCTCACCTGCAAACAGGCTATAAACAACCTGAAGGGGAAAAGATAATATTTATTTTGGGGCTTGGAGAGGAATCCATATAAGTAGGAGCTTTTTTTCTGAGGGGAAAAAGGGAGTGCCTGAAGACATTCTGTGCTTTTGGGGGTTTTGCTAATCAGTGATGGCAGCACCCTCAGGGCAAGGGAGCCAGGAGGGAGCAGGCACCCTCTTGGCACTGCTGCTCAGCTCGGCACAGCAGGGCTTTTCCAGGGATCTGCAGTCTATGACTGAGCATTTCTTGTGTCAATAATTAACAAACATATCAATGTGATAACAGCAGGGGTGGAGATAAAGCTGGGTCTAAGACTATAATGGCTTAAAGCAGCACTTCCTGCAAGAATGCCAACAGACTGTGGTGCTTTGTCAGGAGAAAGCAAACCAAGCACTGACTGCCTGGTATTAGCCTGCCTCTGAAGAGAGGCTAAATGCTGCTGCCTTTTTTGCCAAAAGCCCTAATTTTGTGGGGTTTGAAGACAGACCTGTAAAATTCCTACTATACAAACCCCAAGAAAATTTAACAAAATAATCAGGATCTCCAGAGTTTCTTCCTGCCCTGCTCTGGCAATGGAAGCATTATTTTCATTGTTTTTCGTCTTGAAAAATGTTTGTTTTCCTGGCCAAATCACAGTTTTGTTTAGGCAACACTTCACACATAATTATCTGTGGGGAATAGGGAACTTTCCGAGGAAAAGTCAAATTAGCAATTTTAATGCTAGAATATTCTTGAAGGAATGCAGCTTGGGTAATTGATAGAGACCTAATCTTTACAAGTTATAGCAGTCTTTGAAGAGTCCCCAGCATATTTAACTTTATTCTGTAATTGTATGCTTGGGCTCTGAAGATATCTTAAGTCTTGCTATTTATCTGCCTGGTGAGGCACAACACTTTCTTATTAAAAACATATCTATCATGGTTAATGACTTGATTTTTTTCCTTTAATACAGTACAATGACAGGTGTAAAGAGAAGATGAGCATCAGATGCTTGAGCAATATGCTCACTGTTTCAAGACGCCTTGAACATCAGCATTCCTTCATGGTGCCAGAGGAAAAAAAAAAATATGCTACACAGATTACACGCTTGTGTTAGATAGAAAATAGTACCATTTGCAGTTTCAGTTAAAAGCATGTTGAAGTGCATATGGAAAATACCATTAGGAGGAACTCCAGAGCGCCTGAGTAAAATGGGTCATTAGGCTTTCGTTTGTTGGAGAGTGTCTCCCATCTGACAGTGCAGAATGGTAGCATTTTTAGCAGCTTATGTTCCCAGTTACATTAAACAGACAAACAGATTGACTATTTTGCATTTCTCATTTGACAACAGCTTGTCTTCATTTGCAGCACACTGGTGGCTGAGCTGAAAGCATGGCGGATGAGTGTATCCAAGGTCCTGGTTTTGAATAACAGCAGATGCCAACGCTTAACTTCAAAATCAATCAATTCTTTTTCCTGCGCGCGGATAAAAGGTCTAGTGAAGTGCCTGAAGGGGGTTTTCTGCTGTTTACAGCTGAAAATATATTTTAAAAAAATTTCATTACAAAACTTTCTGCAAGAGATGCGGACGCTGGTGATTTTATGAAAGTAGATATGTGAGAAAGTGTTTCTAATTGAGGGGTACCGAAAACATTATGCAAGGCCTTGTGGAGTTTAATCTTTCAATCTTTTACCTGGAGAAGTGCTCAATTTCTGTCAGATCTTGGGTCAGAAAACCCTGAGTAGTTTCTGGGTGATCATCCACTGTTCTGCCTATGTTTCCCCACACCACCAGTAAGTGCTGGAACTCGTGATCTGCAGTCACGGGAGTTTATAAATTAATTATTGTTCAGATTCCTGGAATATCTGGCCTGAAACCACTGTGGCACATAAATGCTTCTCCCCTTGGGGGTGGTTGGGTGGGGAAGACAATGGTAAAATGCACGTGGGGTCAAATTTGTTGAAAATCCCCAATCCTGAAAGCAGCTGAGGCAGGTTTGGAGCCTCAGTTTCTCAGGAGAGTTGTGATTTGGCCCTGCAGATGAGCAAAGTGCTGTGATCTTGGGAGCTGCCAAGTGTTGTTTATCTTCCATCAATGTACAACCAAATCACAGCAACAGAAGCTGGCATTTACGAGCTGTCCACAACTGGGCTCCTGATAGAAATGCAATGGTAATCTGCTTTTTTTTTTGAAAGAGAGGGATGGGGCTATTATCTCCCCTGGCATACACTGCACCTGGTGATAGGACTCCCTGAGGAAACTGTAGGATGCTTTCAAAGTGGGAGCAACATCCATCCCTTATCAGCAAGATTTAGCACTGTCCAGATGTATGAAAGATTCAAGAGATGTGAGGAGTATAAAGCTAATCCTGGTGCCTGGAGCATTTGGCAGGGGACATGTAGGTCCAATTACAACATGAATTTTAAGTCTTTCTTCTTTTAAGTCAAATTCTCCTTCAATCAGAGACACCTGCCCAGTAGCAGAAAAGACACCCAAACCCATCACAAGGTCCTTTCACCATCACATCAAAGCAAGGGAGCAGCTTCTCTTGCAGCTTTTTAACATTGTTTGTAGACACCACTGTGGGTCCTCACCTTGCAGTGATGATTGGGGATATGAAACCTGAACTGAAGAAGTCCAGCCCAACCAACTAAAACCAAAATGCACCAGGCAAAGCAGTCTCCAGCTGCTCTTGAGAGGTTGCTGGCATAGGGCAGGTTTGGACGTCAGGTCTCCCTAGGCACAGTGTGTGATCCTGGGGCTTGACTCCAGCCTCTGATTGCAGGGAGTAAAGGCTAGACATGACAATGTGCAGCACTGAGCCTCTTCATCATTTTCTTTTTTTTTTTTT
>VZRF01012741.1:1075562-1348672 GCA_013396875.1 Vireo altiloquus | reverse complement strand
TTTTTTATTTAGCCTGAGGTCAATGATTTTCTGCAGCCTGAGGGTGACAAGGTGAGTCCCCAGGGACTGATAGTACAGGGACAGGCAAAGCACACCCGTGACACCCCTCAGCACTCCTGCTGGAATGGTCTCCTTCTCTCACAAGAAGTTCAAAGGTTTTGGCAACTGCAAAACACCACCAGTTCAGAAGCAAGGCAAACCGTGTTGGGGGGAAACCTTTACTACTAAAATATTTATATCTTTCTCTCACCCATCCTCCCTGAAGATTTCCTTCTTTAGCAGCTCTGATCACATACACAGAGCAAATACTGTTCAGGACCCTGAAATAACACCTGCAGCCAGAAATCCTTTATTAGAATAAATGGTAGGTTTTCATCCTGGTTTTCCTTGCCATAGTGAAGAAACAATTTCTTGATTTTCTTTTTTATATAAAGATGCTGATGTAGAGCATTCTAAAATCCTTTGGATATGCTTATTTTGATGTCAGGTCAGTTATGTTAGATTCAGATTTGAAGATCTGGCTTGGCACTGCCGGAAATGCAACAAGAAAAACTAATTTTGAATCTGAAATCATTTTAGGAGAACACATCAGGGAAAAGATGTGTTGGTACGTAAAACATACAGAGAAGCCCTTCTGCAGAATAGCTTACATTTACCACACAGGCACATCTGGCACCTATAATGAGTCAAAAAACTTGTTTCTGCTTTATAATTTCCTAAAGCAGTTTCCTTTCCTGCAGTTTAGCTCACCACATTTAATCATGAACCAAGGCTCTTGGCACTGATCTCTGGGGACACTGCCATCCCTCACCCACACAGGTTTTTCCATGCAATCTGGGATGATCCCACGACCTGCTACCTGCATCCCAGACAGCCTGGGCTTCCTTTGGATCCCCCACCCTTGCACTGAGCACTGGTGCCAAGGGATCTGCCAGCTCAGCTGGGCTCAGTGTTCCTTGTGGGAACATATCCTTCCAGCTCAGGATATTCTGTGATTCCATAACTGGCGGTGATTTGCTGGGACTTTCACATGAGAAGGAATTCACTATGGATGCTTGGTGGCCCATAGGAGGCAGTTAGGGTTGAATAGTCACTAACTAGTCCAAAAGGCTTGGGAATTACCACAAAGAGGGATTTTCCAAATGTCAGATTTCTGTAAGCTCTCAACCTCTGCACTGCCAGAAGAAGTCCCAGCATCAAAAGGGTCCATCATCCCTCTCCTGAAGTGGAGCTTTGCTTAATAGACTCTTTTATAGGTTCTCTGATATCCAAGTGTCCCTGTCCATTCCGCCAGATTCATTTCCACCAGGCTAACAAGACAGCATTGCACGTGGCTGTGCAATGGGCTGGAGAATCATTCCCACTCCACTCCTGTGCACAGGAGGCACGGACAGGGTTTAGCCTCTCTCTCTGAAAAGTGAGGCTCTCCCCACTGGAACATGTTTTGTTCCATGTACTTCACATATCTGGAGATTCCTGCAGAACTGTCTCTTGTTGTGACTGCCTTTAATCCTCTGCGTTCCTGGCCGTTCGTAATTTGAGGCTGGTGTCTGCAGTCTATCGTTATTAAGGGTATGTAGTGATTAGAAGTAAAGAACAAGAGATTAGAGGAAACCAAGAGCTATCTGAAGCACAGAGAAAGAAAAAAAAGAAAGGGAAAACACTTTCAAGGCCACTGGAGTATGAGAAGTCTCAGCATGGGGTCGAAAGACATAAGCAAGTGGAAAGTTTGACAAAGGCCACTGCTTGGGCTTGCTTGTATGATTGTTTCTAAGTAGAAAGAGCATAATACTGATTCCCAAAACACTGTCTGTCCTTTTACCTGCTGTCTATTTTGATAGTCAAAAATATATCGTTTTTGTGACAAAAGCATTAAGGAATAGCTGTGGAAAGTACCACAGCTTAAATGTCCATGTATTCTTTCTTCTCACTCTTTTAAAAAAATTGTTGCCGTTGCTAGGACATGCGTTTAGAGCTCTTTGTTGTCTTAATGGAGACTGAAACATGTGTAGAGTTTGGCGTTTGCTTTTTTTATTCATCAGCTGAATAAAAAAGCCAAGCAGACAAAGCATTTGTAGTGCAAGAGTGGAGTGCAAATCCCTCCCTGTAAGCTGAACAAAAAAGCTCATTAAGAGGAGGTGGGATTTCCTGGTCACAGCTTTTAACTAAAGGGCAAAGGTCTCCTGTTAAGTACCATACAGTCTAAACAGGGCTGCGTAAAATTATGGGGAGGGGGGAGAGTCAAATATTTGTTCTTAATTCTCAAGTTAGTTTATCCAAAGTGGCAACCAGGGAAGTGTTGGGAATGATTAAATGGCTGCATTGAGGCTACAAATTGCTGCTACTTGCTTTTGTAGCTGGACTTGTTGCAGTTGAGTGATGTCGCCCATCAGTGCATTGTGTGCACAGTAAAACAGTCGAGCAGTGACAGATAGACTGAAACTCGGAGCTACTCCATCACCGCTGAAGGATCCTGCTCACTGGGAATTGAGAATGAGCACAAGCCACGCACGTTGCCCAGGAACAGCTGCTTTCACTCCAGCCCAGCTCCTCAGCTGTCCAGGGCAAGCAGCAACTAGTAAATAAGCTTTATCTCTGATCTCACTGGGGAGGAGAGCCAAACAAAACACAAGCAAAATAAATAATTTGGCAAAATGCTCCACTGATAGGCCAAGATGCTCAGATTGTAAAGTTCCCAGCCAAGAGCATGCCGCATCAAGTAAGAAGATGATTTGCAAGAAGAGCCCAAGGTAGCAGTGCTGGGCACCAGCTGGGAATGTGCACAAAGACCCCTCACAAAGGAGCACTGAGACCACAGCTTGGTCCACCCCTACCACGGCTCCAGGAGCAGGGCAGAACCTGGGTTGTGGGGACTGGTTTGCAAATGCTTCCTCTGACATGCAAATGCTCCCAAAAAAAAGGTGAGGAAAGGTGATCTTGGTGGCGTGGCTGAGGGCAAGGCCAGCATGGGACTGAGGAAGCATGAGCATCCTTCGGGAAAAAATAAGATGGTGGCCAAAGGACTTGGTGCAGTTTGTTTCCCTTTCCGTGCCTGGCTCGGCCCTGAGCAGAGCCTCCTCAGCACAGAGTCCTTGTCACGTAGGCAGGGCTTTATCAGCAGGGCAGCTTGGGTGCTGTGCAGCACCTCTCACCCAACCAGAGAGGAACAGGCAAAAGCACCTTTTACAACAGGTGCCTTGCCCAAATTTGTTCAGCTCCGTGCTCTGCCACCTCTCTCTGCCTGCCCACCCAAGGGCAGGTCCCTCCACCATCGCTCACCAAAGGGAGAGGGAGAAGCACACCCAGCATCTTCTCCCCACTCGTGTGTCTCTGGCTGCTTCCTCCTGCGGTTTCACACCTCTGCTCGCCGGAGCGCCGCTCGCCAGTGCCTTGGGTTGTGTTTTGTTGCTCTGCTGATCGGAAAAGACGACAGACAAACGCACTGGCCGTGTAGATGTAAAGGTTTACAAGAGTCAGTTCTGGTAACAGGTGTATTTTGGGCTGGAAAATAAAGGGAAATTTAGTTTATGCAGATTGTTCACACCAGCTGTAGAATCAGCAAATTTTATGTTTGGGTTCATCATGAGATTGAAATGACCGAGGCTTAATATATGTTGTGAGTTCTAATTGAAAGCATTAATTAACATTAAAGCCAAATTCCTCCAATCGCATGCTAAACAGAAATCAGGGAGAAGCAGGTAGGCAGTGTGGATATCATTTGGCATTCTTTCTGAGACACTGATTAGCATTTAGAGTCCAATCCTCTGCAAAAACTCATTAATGGGCTATTAATTATTCTTTGCAATTTGTACCTACACTTAACTATGTGCAGAGCAATAGAAGCTGCATTAAACATTGGTAAAAAAATCAAAATAAAATGGAACCGTACCAAAGACAGCAGTTGTGCCAAACAAGGAACTTGAATGTAGTTTTCTGTACTGATGTCATCTCCCTATTTACCAAGATAATGAAATCTATCCTGTGGAAGGCCTAGAGGAACCTCAGCATGAAGTTATGAATTGTCCCCTGTAATTGTTTCATTTTGAGGATGAATTTTGGTGCTTCTATTTTTGTGCGTGTTCTGGTTTTAGTCATGAGCCGAGATGGTTGATGACAGGCAGGTACATGCACTGACATCCTTGTGCTTTGAGTATAACTGCTTTTAAAGGAGCAGCCCAGCATTAGGATGTGGAGTATTGGACAAACAAGAAACTTCCAAGTTAGAAAAAGACCCACTCTAGAATGACAAGATTTTTACCTTTAAAAAAAAAAATTGGTGTGGCTTTTAATCAAACCTGGCACCTTTTTCTTTTTCCCTCTGTCTTCAGGTGGAAAAAAAAAAGGCAGAAACCTGAATGTCAAAGAGAAACTCAGAAGGTGAAATAACCCATGTGAACTGAAACCAGAAACAGCTCACACAAACCTGCTGAGAAGCAAAACTGCCTTTGCTTAGGCACAAACCAACTAAATGTCCTTTTTTGTGTTATTTATTTATATCTCAGTCGCTTCAGAAAGCCCAAATCCTTGCAGTTCGTTGGGTGCATGGAAGTCAGGTTACAAAGGAGAGAGGGAAAGTGAGAGAAGGATATCAAGGAGAGGCAGAGAGGTTGCAATGCAGCAGGAAAGTGCAGCCAATCATGCATTATGCTGTTGTAAACAGGAGGAAGCTGAGAGTGGCTGCACGACCCAAGGGCAAACAGGATGTCTGTTAGGGTTGGGAAACAAACACAAGTCTCTTGTGTCACCCTCTTGAAAGTGACTTTTGAACCCAGGTACTCAAGAGAAAGGATGTGGATGTTAGAGCAGCAGGCCAGGTAGGAACAAGTGTTGGTACAACCTGGCCACCGGGAAAGTAGCACAGTTTTGATGTGAACCAGTGAGACAGCATGGATGTTTGAGGAGAAAGGTTTTGGTGAAAAGCCTTCGAGCCTCAGCATCTAAATGAACTGCACTGGAGGTGCAGAACGTGCCTCCTGGCAGTGGGAAGGGGTGGATGAGTGCAAGCAGCAGCATAAATTCTGGGAATGGCAAGAATTGATGTCCTCCAAACCTTAGATTGAAGATAAGGACTTCATACTTTGTGTTTTCATTCTTGAAATAAGAATGTGCAAATATCTGACCATCATTTATGGGCAGTGTGAGTCAGTTTATGGGCAATAGAATGTCCAATAATCACAGAGTCATAGAATGATAGAAAGGCTTGGGTTGGAAGGAACTCCAAAGATCACCTAGTTCCAAGTGCCCTGCCCTGACCAGGGATGTCATCCATGAGAGCAGGTTGCTCCAAACCCCGTCCAACCTGGCCTTGGACACTTCCAGGGATGGGGCAGCCACAGCTTCTCTGGATAACATGTGCCAGGGCCTCACCACCCTCACAGGGGAGAATTTCATCCTGAAATATAATCTAAATTTTTCCTCTATTAGTTAAAAACCATTTCCTCTAATCCTATCGCTCTCTGCCCATGTAAAAAGTCATTCTTCCTCATTTTTTGTAACACCCTTTAGGTAAGGTCTTCCCAGAGCCTTCTGGTCATGATGAGTTGAAGGGATAGAGGAGCCAAATATCTTATCTTGCCATGCTTGACCCTCGTCCAAGGAACAGAATTTCACCAGTTTGGGTCGTTGCCTATTCTCTCCAAATGTGAGGGGCAGCAGGGCCTTTTGTCTCTGCTGTGTTACACAGCAGGGGATAAACATTTGAACACCTTGCAGTGTTGTGAGCTGACATAGCTCAGGGGAAACCTAACCATGGAGTGATTCTTCCTGATAAATATGAATAATGCTGAAAAATAATTCACTGAATAAAGAAATCCAAGAAGATAGGCTAGATAATTTTTGGACATGAGAGAGAGTTCCTGATGGCTCCCTCAGGTAATTATGAAGGAACTGAGATGATCAAAGGCTTTGCTGTCTTCTAGAACCAGAGCCACTTACATCAACTTGCAGGAAAAACAAAAAACAGGTAATCAGAAATCCTTGAAGAAAAAAATAATTTTTACAGCATTCAGCTACTGATTTATTTGTAAGAAGAGTAGATTAAAAACCGGGAAAGGGAAAAGGTTTTGAAATATTTTCATTATTTACCAATTAATCATTATTTCACTAATACCTGTAGTCTTGACCTATAACTGATTGACCATGCACAGCTCATGGGGACGTTTGAATTTGTATCCATGTTGGCTCTATGGAAGAGGGCAGCAAAAAGCATCTTACAAATAGAAACTTTCATCCTAAAAAATATTTTTAAGCTGCAAGTTCATTTTCTCATGGAAAACAAACACTGTTTTGCAAGGGAATTCTACAGAGAGTGTTTTCCACTACATATGTATTTTTGTCTTTGAACCAGAGGGGTAACTTTAGATTTTTAGTTTTTCACTGGTGGCTTCACCGAGAGGTTTGCCATGGATAGACATCTGTGTCTTTGCCATATTCACCTGTGACCCTTGTGCAGTTGCACATGTCCTCTTGTCACCTCCACCATTTCTGAGAGCATCCCCTCGCTGACTGTCTCACATCCTGGAGGAGCAATCAGGGGGAGCCTGGCCTGGTACTGAGGATCAGTGTGGTTTCAGGGAAGCTGCCTTTCTACCTGCCATGTCTGGTACTGAGGATCAGTGTGGTTCCAGGGAAGCTGCCTTTCTACCTGCCATGTCTGGTACTGGGGATCAGTGTGGTTTCAGGGAAGCTGCCTTTCTACCTGCCATGTCTGGTACTGGGGATCAGTGTGGTTTCAGGGAAGCTGCCTTTCTGCCTGCTGTGTCTGGGCTGCAGAGGGGGTCTGAGCAGCTGCTGAGCGCTGCATGTGTTCTACAAAGGCAAAATTTGAAGAGCTAAAGAGGCACCTGCCAGCTCCTCCTCCTCCTGAAAATGTTCACCCAAGAAAGTCAACATGCACCTCTTCATGGTGGCCTTTCAGGGTAGGTTTTTCCTCAGCCTTTGCTGAATAATTTTGGCAAGTAGCTGTTATGCGCAGGAGCCCGACAGTGTCATCCCACTCCACTTCCCTATCAGCACTGCTTTTTTCAGTACAGAATTCTCTTTCTCATCACCAAAGTACAGTTGCTTCTGTCCTGTTTTGCCTGATAGCAGTTTAGGATTGGAAGAAAAAATATCATGCAGCATCTTAGTGAAACGGCAGTCGCACGGAGTTTTAGTGCTCAATTAACCACCCTCATGGATTTCTAGGTATACAAGGAAAGGAAAAACACCTTGAACTTTGGTGCCTCGCAGGGACAAGGGGAAATAAGTGGTTATTCTAAGTTTCATTCTCATTCTTTCTTAAAAGTCTTCCCTAGTAAGCTCAAATTGTAGAGCTGATGAAGTGATTTTCTGTGCTGCAAGTATTAAGGGTACCAGCTAATTTAGCTATCATGATAAATACCTGCTAGGAGCCTATTTTCTTGAAAGAGCAAAGAAGAAAGGAAACCTTTTCTGAAAATGGGTAGAAATAACTGTATTTTAGTTTGTATGGAAAATATTTTGAGGGAAAATAACCTCAGATAATGTGGGACAACATGGACTAAGGTGCTATTTAGGGAAAGGACATGAGATTCAACTTCTGAGACACAGACAAGGGAGAAAAGTGGCAATACCATGTCCTTGTAAATCTGTCCAGTTACTGGCACTTGGCTGCAGTAATTAGTGGAGCTGTTGTGAAAAACAGTATCATCTTACAGAGGAAACTATATTAAGCAGCACCAAGCTGCTTGAGGTGTCCTGGGCTACCTGTGGCCCAGATGGGCTGTACAGAGAGCCAGGGATTTGCCAGACATCAGAGACTGCTCAGCCCAGCAGTAACTCCATAGTCCAAGGGGGATGACATGCCCATTGCCCTGCTGTCCCACCTGAGGTGTGGGGGTCTCAAGTGGTTTTACTCAGGATGGCAGGGCTGGCTGATCTGTTAATTGGATATTGCGAGGCCAAGAGCTTCTCCTTCATGTGATCCCACATTTCAACGCTTGCCAGTTACCTCCAAATGTTGTGGAGAATTTTGGCATGACTCTGCCTGAAGGGCTCCCTCTTAGACTTGAGAATGGCAACTGCAGAAAAAAGAGGCAGGTGAAAACCAGGAGAGAAGTCAGTTGAGGAAAATATTTAAGTCATGTTCTGTCCCTCTCCTACATGTATGAAGACAGCAGGCATTGGGTGTAGGCAGGTGGGAAAAAAGAGAGCATGCCTTGACTCCTCATGCAGGTTTTATCCCAGGCTGCAATCTAAGCAGAAAAGAAGCCCATGCTTGGCCTCTTTGTCCTTAGGTAACAGTGTCCTTGGCCCTGAGGATGCTTAGTTCTCCTTACACCAGCCACGTGAAGACCCCAAACTTCTTGCCCAGCCTCTCTCTGACAGAAATTCCAGGCAGCTGGGCACAAAGCTTTGCACAGCTCCCTCCTCAGCTTCCTCTATCACCACAGCAGAACCATTTATAGATCTGTACGAAAATTATTATAAATCGCTACTCTGAAAATGGGTGTGTATAAAAAGAAAAGTTAACTCTTCAGCTGAGCCGCTGAATCACAAGTTTTTGCCTCGAGCATATTTTCACAGCCCCTGCAAAAACAGAGGCATTAATGGAAAGTCTGACACTGCATTAACTCCTGCTGTACTGGGAGTTGCTGCTGAGTTTAGAATGGTCACTGAGTGTTTTCTTCATCTCCATCACAAAGCCTCGTGCTTGGAAAACCACACATGACATTGGCATTGCAGGCTACTCCACTCCTTTTTCCATGACAAATTGCTGTTTTAACTAGCAATGCTCCAGTTCCAGGCCCCATGCTTTTAGCAGACCAGCTGCCCACGAGCCCTTTTTCTGTGGTTCCCTTGTCTAGCTCAATTTAAACCCAATGTGACTCTGTCTAAGGGAGGCATTTTGCAATCACCTACCACAAAGCGATAAAAGGCTGCTACAGCAGATGACTTCTGTGCTTCCCCAAACAAGCTCTTCACATTTAGGAAGGTTGGCCATGGCATTTCTCTAATTTTCTAACCACAGAAATTTATATTTAGAAAAGAGTAAGGAAACTTCCTTTACCCTAAGCAGTATTGCAAAATGATGGGGGAGGGGGATTAATGCAAAGGTTTTCCTTTGCGCAGAATTCTGAGAGATTGGGAGCTGGAAAGCCTGAATAATCACTTATTTCAAATATGCAAAGCCAGGGCTTTCTGTGTGTTTCAGATCCATTCCTGTTTCAGGTCGGTGTTTGCTACAGTGGGTACAATCTCTGCAGCTGTAGCTCATGTCTTTGTCTGTGTTTCTCTGGAGCTGCCCTCCTGGAGAGCCACGGCCCCTCCAGGATGCTCCTGCCTTGGGCCTTGGCATTTACAAGCACAGCCTCCTTCCTGCCCGAGCCACTTCCAGTCCTGCCAAGTACTCCTTCCCTTGCCATCCTCCCCAGCTCCTGCCCCTTGGTAGGTTTTAAAGAGATTTGGGCATTGCTGTTATTACAGTTGCACTTCTGGGCTCATGAGTCTGAAGTGTTTAGACACAAATGCCAAGAGCAATAGCAAAGAGTCCTCAGGGCCCTGGGGCTGCAGCCACAGCTCAGGGATGAGGTTCCAGACCCTGCATGGGGAGAGGCTGGAGAGGGAAGGCCTCCAGTGCAGGAGGTGGGTGGTAGGCAAGGAGCAGTGTGGTGAGGCCTTTGCACCAGCACTCTTCTCCTGTGGGCTCGTGGCTGTGAGGTATAAAAGAGCCACGTGGCTGGTTTTGGAGCTGTGAAGTTGGTGTGAGGTCACCTGGGGCTCTGCAGGGGTGTTGGAGAGCACATGGCCACTGTTATTTCAACAGAAGCTCTCGGCTTTCTACAACACAGCAAGGTCATTTTGGCCCCTTTTCAGGGTTTTCTGGCAACTCCTTCCTCAGGGATCTTGCTCTCATGATGTGTCCATGAAGCTCAATGGCTTGAGTGTGTAGAATACATTGGGTGGCAGCTACCTACCAGTTGGGTGTTGAACTATATAACTAACCTCATCAATCCATCCCTCTGGGCCTCTGATGTTTTGGGAAATGTGGCTGAAACTCTGAGATCCCTGATTTCAGCACACACACAGAACCAACAAGGTTCCCTCCTGCCTCTCCTGATGGTGTTTCCTCTGGCAAAAGGAAAGTCCTTACGATGATGCTCATCCAAATCTGAGAAACCTTTCCTGGGTGAGAGGCTGTGGCAATTAACAGCCACAAACACTCACACATGGTTGTATTGGACTTGTGATGGCTGGATGGATATTTAGAAGAAATATATAGTGATTAGGTCTAGCTGGGAATTGAACCATCTTTTTGGCAAGAAATTTAAAATTGTTTGGAAGTTATCTGTTTTGCCTTGCCTGGCTCAGGGTGTGGAGCAATCATTGGAGCAAAACGAGCACAGATAGTTCTGTTCATTAAGCCTTTAGGAAAGGATGTTACCACTGCCTTGCACAACAGCCACAAAAATTCCCATTAATTTGGAAGTGACTAATTGCAGCAGTGAGTGTGTGATATGTGAAAGCAGAGCCGTGGATTGGGAACATTGTTCCAGTCCTTTCTGATGGAAGTTTGATTTTTAACGGTAATATTGGCATCTCATTTTCAAACAAGATTCTGGAAAAATGCTGTGAAACTTTTCTATTTGGAAGCGTAACTTTCTGACAGTAACTCAGCAGTGGTTTGTCCCTGTGCACAGTCTATTGGATCAAAAGTTCAATTTCTGCATAGTCTATTACTTGCATACTCAATAAAATAGGATGCACGAATGGCTTAGCCTTTTTTTCGCTTTTTTTTCCCCCCACTAAATGCAATTTTTCCCCTCAAAGATTACTGAAAATTACTTTTGCAAGTCAGTATGAAGGCTTATCAGTCCAGTGGTGTTCAGATCCCATATTAACTGCCTCACATTACTGTGAACAAGAACTGTTGTAGAAACCAATGGACTAAGAATGTAAAGTGCATAGCGCTGATGTATGTCCCTGCAGTAACCCTTTCCCATCTTAGGTACTTGATAGACTCTTCTTCCACAAACAATTATGTCTTATTTTAAAAAATGCTATATTGTAGATCTTAAACTTTCCTGATGCTTTGGGGCCATATCAGTCACAGCTTTTGCAACTGATGAGCACAGAGAGCAAACACTCCCCACTAAGGAAACATGTAGAAAGATTGCTTTCACAGCATGCTCAGGGCATATTAAAAAAATTATGTTTCAGCACAAAAGGAAAAGAATTTAGCCTGTGCCTGTCAGGCTGCTTTAAATATTTTATTTTGCCTGTCTTCAGAATCAGTGTGTCCCAGAAGAAGCCATCCCTTGGGGCTCAGGCCTTCAAGGGTATGGCATTCTTCAATCCCATTGATTTTAGTGGACCTTGAAGGCACTTAATACTTCATAGGCTCAGCCCCATCCTCTAGAAAGGTTACCCTGTGCATGCTCACCTATTACAGCTGCCAGGAGATCTAATACCCTTTGGTTTAGCTGACAAAGGGAAGGTAGGCAAGTTCACAATAAAAACAAGAAGCCAGCTTTTAATAAAGGAGCCAGTCTCCCATGGGTTAAATTACCACAGGATGGGCTCTCCCATCCTATAAAGAATGTACAAGGACTCTATCTTATTTAAAAAAAAAAAAAAAAAAAAAAGGCTACATTTTGTGAAGACTTTGTGGATTGCATGCAGGAACTGCAAAGCCAAAGTCTCCTTCTGCAGGATATATATATATGATAGAGTATCTGAACTGATACTCAAATGCAAATATTTCAGAAGAACATCAGTGTTGAAAACTGAAGGGCTTAAGTGCCTCAGCTTAGCTTTCTTGCAGGCCTGTGAATTGTCTTTCTTGTGCATCAGTCAGTGTTTGCATCATCACCAGCCACAAGTTCTGTATTTCATGCAGGGCACCTGTAGCCACTCAGTATTTCTTTTCATCCTTATCCCTCAACAAGGAGGCACAGACCTGACACAGAAAGGCTTCAGATGCTGCAGTGCTCCCTGCACAATGTGTTTCCTTTCCTGCCCCATCACGCACAGGCTCCACTGTCACTGCTGAACACTTTTCACATTCTGCAAGAGGAGGAAGCCTGTAGAGATGAGGAAATGAGGCACAGAGCAGTGAAGGTCAAAAGTTTCCATTCACTTTTGGTGCCCAGTTTGAGACATCTCAGTGTCATTTCTCAGAGCTCAGCATCACCTTTGCAGGTGGAAAAGGGCAGGGTGTCCCTGGTGGGCTCCTGCCTCGTGTCCCCAGGGCCAGGAGGCTGGGCTTGGCTGATTCCACCCTCCACAAGGGCATTGTCTCTTGAGAATGATCACATATAGCAGGAAAACAGCTTCAAAATGCCACAGCACCACCAAAATAGCCCTGCTCTCTTGACCTGGGATAGCATGCAGGGTTCCTTAAACCATACAGAGCCAACATTTACCTGTCATTCAGTTCCCAACCAGGGACCTCTAAGTTGGTGGTCCTGGCCAGCTGCTCATGGTTTGCCATTTGCAGGGAGGGCACAGGCAAAAAATTAAATTTTGCCAGTGTGCCAAATTGCAGATTGCTGGTGTGTCATCATGAAGGACACTCTCACCAAAAGGCAGAAGGCAGGACAAGTGTCAGACGCTTAGAAATGCCCAGGGATGGTGCAGTGGCAACATGGGGCAGAGGGCTTGGCTCTCCAGGGAGCTCTTCTTTTCACAGAATCATAGAATAGTTCGAGTTAGAAGGGACCTTAAAGATCCCATCATTCCAACCCCCCAGCCATAGGCTACTTTCATATATACACCTTTCAGTAGACCAGGTTGCTCAGAGCTTCATCCAGCCTGGCCTTGAACACTTCCAGGGGTGGGGCAGCCACAGCTTCTCTGGACAACCTGTTCACAGTAAAGAATTTTTCCTAAGATCTAATCTAAACCTGCTCTCTTTCAGTTTGAATCCAATTCTTCTTGTCCTGCCCATGCCTCTAAGCTTAGAGGGAAACCAAGAGCTGCCAGATCTTCCACTGGATCTAAAAAGTTGTTGGGAAAGTAACTGAAAGAAAAACCTCCACACTCATTTGGTTTATTCCTGATGTATATGTTGGGTTCCTGCAAAAAAAAAGAAAAATAAATAATTTTAAGCTGTGCCTTGGCACAGGCAGTCATGGAAGCCAGAAGCATACAGAAATTCAAAACTGAATTTATGAAATTCATTCAGGATGTTAGATGCAGTGTTTGTGATGCCCTTCTTTTGTAGGAAAATCTATTCCCTCCAGTACTGTTCCTTGTCCCCTCTCCTTCCACGTCCTCGCAGGAATTTGCACATGGCCAGTCAGAAACCAATGGCCAGACTGGATGGACTATAAGTCTGATCCACGCTTGCAGTTCCCCTGGTCTTAAATTTGCCTGCCCAGCTATCAGTTGGATAATGCTAGTTGCAGCCTGGACAAAAATACAAATAAGCCACGTGGAACAAGACATAGTGTATGCAAAGTAAATCAGCGTGCAGAAGCTACAACATCAAAGATATGCTACTTACTGACAATAGTTTGCCTAAAATAAGAAGTAGGTCTGTCCATAGGCACTAAGAACATACATATTACCTTCCCTCCATCCTGCAGAGCTCTTTAGGTGAGCAAGTGCTTGTCTCGCTCGGGCAATTTACATGAGCGGAAGTGTGACAAATGGGGACAGTCCCTACCTTGAAGTAACAGGCCACAGAAGGGAAGTTTAGCAAAAACAGGAGTCATTAATAGTCATTCCATCTCATTCAGTGAAGCTTAATTAAAGCACTGATATGTTTTTGACTGACCTTATTTTCATACCTGATAATCAGTAAACTCATTATCATTTTTTAAGCTTGGTTTTGAATCTAGCTAATTAGCACTCTGCGGGTCAGCATCTGAGTTTAATAAAGACATAGAGGAAAACTCCAAGATGTGCATATTTTGGATGCTTCCTGCAAAGGTGAGTGGTCGTTGGGTAAGACCAGCAGCACAAGGCTGACCTGGCACTAGTCTGAGGAGTTCTGACGTTCTGGGTGAGCACCAGCCACGCAGTGGGGACAGGACAGAGAGGAGTTTCCAGCTTTGAAAATCAGGGCCTCAAAAATGGCTCAAACATCAGCTTTCTACAGCTGAAGCATCTGAAGCTCTGATCTGTACCGAGCAGATCTGGAGAAGAGCAGGGCACAGGTTTCACATGTCCTCGCTGTGCTTGCAGGTGTATGTGGAAAATCAATGACAGGACAAGAAGAGCACCAGTTTGCAGCAGTGGCATTTCCAGGAGGGAAATGTGGCCTTCTCTGTGTGCAATGAGGTGCTCAGCTGCTCATGGGACAGGCCCAAGCTGGATAAACTTTTCTCTTCTACCCACTATCCTTCCACCAGTTGACTCTCCTGGACTCCTCCTCCTGCTCTGAGCTCCCTCAAGGTCTCAGCCTGCAAACCACTCAGTGGAAGAGGTCCAGGAAGGTCATACTCCAATAAACATGAGCTCCTACCACAGGAGACACAGCTGTGGGCTGGAGAGTGCAAAATCAGGGCTGTTAACTGGGATTTCCTGCTAGAAAACTGTCAGTAGAAGATGGGAACAAGCAGTACCAAGCAAGAGTTGCAGTCCTTTCTCTTAGAGGAGGGCAAAAACCCTCAACCACATTGGCCAGCAAGTAAGGAATGACAGTCTGGGACACATGTGGTGCTCCTCTTGTGATCATATCTGTGCTCATCATTCCTGTGCAAAGCAAACTGCTTCCATCTTCAGTGGTCAGGAACCACCAGCGGTTTAAACACTGAGAAAACAAATAATTACAATACTTAGCACCTGGCTTGCACTTTGCACATTGACAGCACTGCACAGCCATCAGCTAATGAACTGAATGAGGTGTTCAATTACACAATGATTGTTAACGCTCAGTTAAAACCTACAAAACTGAGCACCAAATGGTGGAGCTGCAATTTCAGCTGCCAGCTTGCAGGCACTTCCTTCATAATGGCGGATGGTGTTCAGCAATACTTAAAACAATCTATTCCTCTTTTTCCACCAGCTTTTCCTGACGTTTATGTGCAATGGCCTGTTCTTAAATGATCCTCTCCCTTTCTAGGAGCTTGTAAATCTTGTGTTGTAAGGCTCTGTGCAGTGTGTGTTAGGTATGCTAGGCAGGCTGTTGATATTCTTGGATGAAGGCTCTCCTTCAAGGCTTTGCCAAACCCATGGTACACCCAGAAAATTAAAAAAAAAAGGGGGGGCAAGGTGGTAAGCAGTAAAAAGAAGAAAAAAAGACCAGTCTGTAAAGTAACAAAACCATTCAGCAAACTGTTTATATCTACCATAACTGAAACCTAACCAAGTCTGGATATTTTTTATAACTTAGAATTTGACCAAACCTTCAGCATCTTCTTTATCCATGCAGACATGCAGACACATATTTATAACAGCCACGTGATCAGCTGAAAAATTAATGTCTGAAGCATGTGATAAATGATAAATTGCATTTATTTGTTACCTTTAGCTGTTTCACCCATATGTTGGCCATCCCCTTTGCCCTGCACGCACTGAGCCATTGCTGTGGGACTACCTCTCCTGTCCTGCTTCTCCCTGCAAGAGCTCTTTTGTGCCTTTCAACAGCCAGCCATAAATCTGCTGCTTCCTTTTCTGGGCAGGATGACAGAGGCCCTCCACCCCCAAAGGCAGAAAATTCCCATTTCTGACCAGTCCAACCCCACTGATTGCCTCTGTGCTGCAACTGTTCCCAGAACCAAGCTTTTATTCCTGTACCTGCCCAGGTCAGGCATGGCTGTCCCCATTGTGAGGGCTTTAGTGAGCACATGGACTCCAGGGATTTATTTCCTCAGCAGGAGCTCCCACAGCTGCCCAAATCCTGCCCATGCTGTCCTGGCAGGGAGGGGCATCAGGTCCACATAATTCAGAATGTCCAGCATGAGTGTGCTGAGATGAATTATACTGATGCACTTTCTCCAGATTGTGCTTTTTAAAGAAACTCATGTTTCTGCCTCTACAAGCATCATTTTATCCTGAATTTTATAACCATAGATGATAAAACTGTACAGAAGTGTAACTTGCTGCAACTTCCTTTCCCTAACACAGTTTGAACTGAACTGACAACGTTTTCCCCTCTCTCTTACTCTGGTTGCAGAGCACCCTGAGTGCAAGGTCATGGGGGAAAGCACACCCTGCTCTGTGTACCTGAAGAGGCTTTTTTTGATGCCTTGGGTGAACGAGAGCTCACAAGAGGAGGTTTGATGCCTCCAGCCACTGCTCCTGGCAGTGTGGGAACTGACACCTGTCTCCTATTAAAGGACCTTTATTCAGATCAGTCATTGCATTGCACTGTGCACACGTCTGGTCTTTCTTTCTGGACACAGTGTGGAATTTGTTAGATGTTATCTTTAAGGCATTGAACAAATTTTACAGTCGCAGAAGGAAAATTAGTAGGACCTGCCAGGTTAGAGGAAGAAAAGATTCTAAACTTCTAAACTTGAGCTGTCAAATTTGAGGGCAAGTATAACAAAGTGCAAGTACCCCCTACCTCTCAGAGAGGCATAAGCAATGTTTATGTATCCCCATTTTCGCAGACTCTGAAGACAAAGAGAGCTGCAGTTGGACTGAGATATCTGCATGCATCAGAGCCCTGCAAGACCTCAAAATATTGCTGCTGTAGTGAAGTATTTCTGGCATTTGAAGTTAGAGACTGGGACAAAAAACTCCAGGGATGTAATCCTGGTCGTGCTAGTGAATTATGGTGTGACTCTGAGCAAAAAGTTTACCTTGACTTTCTGTGGGCATTCAGCTTGTGGGACTGCAGGGTTACCACAGGACTCACCTGCTGCCCCGGTGAGCTGGCAGGGATGAGGACTTCATCACCAGGTTTTTGGCTGCCTGGCAGTCCCCAGATCCTTTCGTGCTGCCCTCAGATCAAATTCCCAGAGCCCCAGTCCCACACTCAGTCTATACCCTCCTGAGGCACTGCTGCCCTCCTGTCCCCCTCTCTCACAGAGTCCCTGCCAGCCCCAGGCACTCACAGGGCTTCATTTGCTCCACAAGATTAGGTTTCCTTACCACAGCAGTGGTGTCACTTTCCACACTCACCTTGCACCAGAAATCCCACACCAACTCAGACAGGAGAAGGTTCCCACTCTCTGATCATGAAGGGCTGCAAGGGTGCTTCACCCTCCTGCTATGTGTACTCACTATGATTTGGAAAATCTTTCATTAATTAGTTGAAATTGCATTAATATAATAATGGAAATGATTTTTTTTCCCTTGGGCTGAGGGAATAAACAACTCTCCTACAAGACTCTTTTATAGAACAAAGCTATGGAAGCAGCAAAGACAGTACTTTTATGAAATGTGTACATTTACTTGTAAAAATGCTCTGTGGATGCATATGCTGGGTTATAAACAGCTGAAAATCTGTGTGATCAGCAAGTCTACAACTAGCTACTAATTAGGTGTATCTCATTTAGGAAAACCCACTCGGCTGCCTGGGTTTTGTTTTGGGGGTGGGGACAGGACAGGAGAGCAGGAGAAGGTGATGGTTGTGCTGGAGGAGCAGCAAGAGCAGAGACAAAGCGAGTTTGGAGAAAATCTCTCTCATCCTCTATCCCAGACATGCAGGCCAGACCCATTAGCATCTCTTCTCGCAGACTCTGTGTTTTAACATTTCCCTTCTCCATCTCAGAGTTTTTCACTGTCTGCTAGAGAGAAACCTCCTTGCAGGAGGAGTGTGTGACCCTCTGCTGCTCCTGAGCACAAATGCTGTGGGGCCAAGGTTCAAACCTCTCTGCAGGTCAAGGCACCAACACATTTTAGATACAACTGCAGCAGCTGTAGGGAAAGCAGCCCTGCCCTTGGCACCTGTGAACAAACAGAGCACAGTCAACAACATATAAAGTAGTCCTTAAAAACAGAAAAGTTGTCTTCATAAATGAAAATTTCTTGGCTATGATCATTAAAATAAATGGAAGCAAAGAGATTAATAATGAAGTAACCCAAGCAAATCAGACAACATAGCCTGCCTCCCATCCATTTCCATCTGAAGTTCATTTTGGCTCCTGCATCTGAGTCTGAGTAAGTTTCCTGATTGATGGATGATAGCTCACATCCAGGTATGATTATTTTTTTCCTTCTTTTTACACTCAAAGAGTTTTAGAAGGCATGGCTTTGGAAATAGCCATTGTCTGAGCCCAAAAATATATAGGTGGTTTCTAAATTGATTTTTGTAGACAGATGCTATTTCCATTTCATTTCACTTGAGAAGAAGTTATCTGTACAGTTATCTTGCTGGCTGCAACAAACAGCACAATACCAAAGAAAAAAAAAAAGGAAAAAAAAAGAAAAAAAGAGTTGATGACAATTTTATAGATAAAGAGATAAAAATAAAGTCATTCACTTATCCACCAGATTCAGTGTGAGATCATGATGAAGATTGTGGCAGTAACCTGGAGAAGCATCTTCCCACGTGCTGCACACATGAATAACCCCAGTCAGAGCCTACCCTCTCCTGCCCATGGTTAAGCACAGGCTGAAGCACTTTGCTCTGCAGTGTCAGCAGATGTTTTGCAGTCCTGCACCCCACTCCTTTGAAATCTGGAGGCTGGATCTGAAATCTGGATCATCCATGAGCCCTTGGCTGTGCTGAGCAGCAGAGCCCAGCCCAGTCCCTGCTGTTGGGGGAAGGAGAGGTGTCAGGGACCCTCTCCAAGAGTTGGGACTGGATCTGGGGCAGGAATATCCCACTCTTGAGCATCTCCCAGCCCTGCTGCAAAAGAGGTCTGGTTTGGAGAGGGCAGCAGGGATGCTCCCTGCTCAGCCAAGAGGGGAAAGGCATTCTGGGAGGTGACTTGTTGGCTGAATTCCTGCAGAAAGGACTGGACTGACGTGGCTGGGATCACACTGCTCCATGAAGGGTGTGGCAGGGTTTACTGAGCCTTGTGCAGGAGTCTATTTATTCTTACATAACTCCAAATAAACAAAATTAATAAATCATATCACTTCTATGCTACTCTGGAAGGTGCAATGGAAAGAGCAAAGATGGATGGATAATGTCACATTTCAGCCTAACAGCTGTACAGTTTCTTGTTATATTTACACTGTTTGATACTTAGCTACATCAATATCAGGATATTAAAATCATTTTTTAAAGATCAATAATTAAGCTTGGATTTCATTATTATTCAGAGCATACAGATTCACAGACCTGTTATATTAAACACAATACAAATATCAGACTGTTTGCAATTGTACTTGCACTTAATTGCACATTCTGGCACATTATGGGGTAATGATGCTTGAAGTTACCAAACAAGATGTTTCAAAGATGAAAGGCCATGCAGTCAAAGATTTTAAAATAAAGATCCTGATTTGTAAATTTATGGTAATGTACTAAATTTGATCTCTTCCCCTCATATAAATAGCTACATATAGTTATATAATTATATAATAATTAGCCTGTAGTCCCACAGCAATTACAGAGTTATTCTGTGGGTATCTGAGCCCTGATGGTGATGGTGATACCTGGCATTGCCCCCTGCCTCCCACTCTGCATCTGGAACTTTCCAGTGGCTGCACTTGTGAAAATATCCTGAGCTTTCCGTGCCCATTTTGCTGTAGATTTTGCCAAGGCTCTACTTTTATCTCTGGTTGCTGGCTCTGTTTAATTGGTAGTTTGCAGATAATAGAAACACAGAGGAATATTATTCATTCATCTTCAAAGAGCTGGAAGCAGAGAGTCTGGTGGGGCACCCAGGAAGCCTTGCAGAAGACTGAAATGGGAAGGCAGCATTTTTATCACCTTCCTCATTCAGAAAAAGAGAGAGAGAGAGAGCAAGAAAGAGCAAGGCAGCCTGACCAGGAGCCAAAAGGAGATGATTATGTGGTTATCCAGAGGGATTCTTTCTATTACTTGAAAAATCAGAGCGCAGATTTAGAGAGACAGGTTGATGTGCTCAGGAAGATCAATGAATATGAGAGGGTCATTGCTGGCATATGCTGGGGTTTAGAGGCAAGTGGCAGCTTTGGAGGCAGTGACAGGAGGAGGGAAGGAAGCAGCTGGTGGTCAGTGGCATGTCCTGGGCTCTGCCCTGTTAAACAGAGTCCCCTCCCCAGGGAGAAGAGGTGGCACTGTGGCCTTGAAGCAGCAAAGTTGAATGAGATTGCAGCCATAGATGTCAAGGAGTGAAATTTCAAGAACGAGCAAGTGCAAGAGAAGCTCCGCTGGAGCTTAAGACATGCTGCTGGTGGGAAATGGTGAGGAAGGGGCTCAGCAGTGCCTGCAAAACTCAAACAAAAGACTCACCTAACCAAACACTCTCAGTATCCCAGGGGGTGAGAGGTTTTTCAAGTGTAAATGTTTACCTGCACGCTTCTTTTATTAAAACACCTTGCAAACCCTTGTCATGAACAGTTCTCAGATGCTCTTCTGCTCTCTGCAGCCCTTCTGTTTCTCCTGGTCTGCAGACACTTCAGCACACACACCCAGCCCGTGGTCAGGCAGCAAAAGCACTTGGTCCTGCTCTTCAGCACAAAAACCATCCATCTGCTACGCATTGATAGAGAGAACTGCTGAAGATACAACAACGAGAAATATTTTTCTTGGCAAGGAGGAAGAGGCTTGGAGAGAAAGCAAGTTAGGGACAATAAAGATAGCCAGGAACTCTGGAGCACTGACCTCCAGACGCATCCAGGGTCGTCAGGGAAAGTATATCAAATGCTAACACATATCAGGAGCCAAGAACTAATTTTAAGGAGGGCTGAGAGATATTTTTGCTAGTTCAGTCAACAGTTTAAAGCAATAGTGGCAAACATCATAGAGATTTTTGCCTGTATTTCACCTACTGTCTTTTGCAGAGGCATCCATATTTCCAAAATTTAGAAAGCTAAAGTCATTGAATCTTAACTTAGGGCAATCAACAGACACAGAAAATTTATTTTTCAAATGGTTGGTGTTGTATAGGAGTTTCTGTCTGTATATGATATATATATGAGATATAGAGATATATATAAACACATATTTGCACATGTATATCCATTTGTTCGTGGACTGTATCAGGGAACATAGATCTGTACAAAAGATGACATTAACTTCACATTCAGGAGTAAGGGCATCCATACAAACAATTGATCTGCCATTGAGAAAATATTTGAGCATTGTAAACTGCCAAACCAGGAGACTGATATAAAAATTAGAAAGGTTTCAAAACCCAGGGGACTGATATAAAAATTGGGAAATTAAAAGTAATCAGATTATTCAGATGGAACTGTTGTATTTCATTCTAAGTGAAGTAAATATATGGATTACTAAGCCAATAAGACCACTGAGGCAAAGTCTGGCTCATGCTGTGGAAAAAAATGATTTCTTATAATTTTTTTGTCATTTCTACTTGTTCATGGACATAAAACAAATATTTAGCCAACTGACTGACCAATTTGCCAGTAAAAGTTTGAAGTGTAGTTCAATTGATCATCATGGATGGGTTTTTTACTCCCTTATTTATTTTGAAGACAAATTGCTGTAGTTATTTTCTCTGTTTGTTAAAGCCTGCCCATTTTAAGTGCTCCATATGCAGTTTACACAGTAAAATAATAAGCTCTTGTAGTGACTTTATATAACGTTCTAAGCCCTGCTGAGCTCTCCCTGTGGCGTGTCACTCATTCCAGAGGTGCAGGAGTTCTGGGATGAGCATGGTCAGTACCTCTGATGGGTTCTTCAGGGCTTGAGTGTGAGCACCAGTCTGTGCAAAGGCATTTATAGCTTTGTTTTTGGGCACTTAAGCTGTTTTCGTACTTTACCAGGTCACCATCTTTGTTTCAACTTTTGGCTGTTTTTGCCAACCTGGTACAGAACAGGGACAGATGAGGATAAGGCAATAATTCAGAGAGAGTTGCTTCCAAGAAAATCTGGGGACCAGGTCAGGAAAGGGGTGGTGTAACCCACAGATGTGTCCTTGGCCCTTACTCTGCTGACCTGGAGAAGGACCAGGGGAAATGGTGCCTTAGGGGTTGCTGCTGTACCTCAGCCACCCCTGGACTCTGCCTGATGTGCCTGGGCTCTGGGTGAAGAGGAGTTTGGAAGGCAGGGCTTGCCCTGCCCACTATGACCTGTAGAAAGGGACGACATACCCAGATGAGGTGTTCTTTGAGATTATCCTGGAGGGGAATGGACAGGATTCAGCCTTTAGTTGTGCAAATGAAGGTAGGAAATCCAGGATAAGTGTGGACTAGGCAGGATGACATAAAGGTGCTGGAAAAAAGGATTAAAAAAAAAGCTGTTCACTGGTTCATCTGCTGTGGTATGATGATGCATTCACAGGTGTGAAAATGTTGGTGAGGAGAAACAGACTGACCTTCGTGGGCATTGACATGTAGCAAAGTGGCTGCAGAACAGCCCTGCTTGTTCACCAGCACAAACCAAAGCCAGGAGCACAGAGGCAATGGCAGAGCACGTGGGACTCTCTGCATTGCCTGTATTTACATAAAGAAATTTCACTTCAGTTAAAGCTTCCTTGGGAATACGTGGGAGGTGCGGGGAGCTCTTCAGCAGAGGATGCTGTCTCAGCCTTATATAAATACCTGTAGAATTGCTCAAATAGTTCATTAGTAGCTTATGAGTTTGTGTGCCTGCATTCCTCACTAGCTCTAATTGCAAGGATGTTGATTCCTGCTGCATCCGAGCGGAGCCGGCGAGCAGATTCTCTGCTCTATTGCACCATTAAATGAGGTGTTTCTGTGTTTGACTCCAGCTGAAAAGGATCCCTTCCCAGTTAGTAAAGAGACCGGCTAGGGCTGACCTAGCTGGGGACAGATTTCCTTCCAAATCACAGAGAAGTACTCCCGAATATGAGATGTTAATTGTGGCAGGAATTAAGGATTAAACAGTCATGGCTTCAGGTTACTAGTGGGAACTGAAATCAGGATTACAAAGGAAACTGGGCCATGCCCTCACAATGCTATTACCCCAGTTCTTGAATCTAAAAAACCTTAGAAACTCATCCTCGGTGACCAATAAAAACTAGTCTAAATTGTGCTTACTGAGGCCTGAGGAAAAGAGTCATAATTGTGCAGCCTTAGTTTGGACACCTTTCAAGGCAGAAGATAACACCAAGGGCAAAAGAGTGAAATTCAGCCCTGGTTCATGCACTCTACAACCTTTATTAGGGACAAAGCTCCAGCACTGGCCACAACTCCATCTCTTGCTTGGGAGAGTCAGACCCCACACCTCGAGTCCCTGCAGAGAGAGCCAATACCTTGCAAGAGCATTTCCCTTTGGGCAGAGGCATCTGAAGTCCCTGTGTGAGTTCAGCCTCCAGCCTGCAGGACTCGATCATCTCAATGCCCCTCAGCACCTCCTGAAGGGCTCAGAGGGAGGGCAGTGACCCCAATCCACGTTCCTGGGGGAGATGCTTCTCACATGGGCTAAATATTGATGATGACACCAAACCCTGTTCCTAACCCCAGAATAAAAAGCCAGGGAGATGGATTGGGGGGGGGAAAAAAAGAAATTCTGTGGATTAAATTTATGATATAGTAGCACATACTTAATAACCAATTAAAGCCAAGATTTATTGGGAGCTAAATTGCATTTGTATTATAAATAGAACTAGAATATACTGTTACAGAATAAAAGCAAAACATTTTAGCATTTAATATTGTAAAAGACAAAGCAATCTAATGGACCCTAAATGTTAATGGGTGTAAAGATTTACACTTTAATTGCATTTTCAAGTCATCTTATTTTACTGTGCTCTTTCTTCTATGTACATAGAAATCAACAACGTGCTGCAACATTATACTTAGTAGCAGCAAGACTGACTTAAGGAAACCTATTATTATAGGCAAGATCAGTTTATTATGTATAAATCCTTGCAAACATTTTAATTGAAATGAGCAGTGGACTTTCACTGACCTTGGCTGCATGTGTGTGAGACCTTCATAGAAAATTAAGCTGGTGAAAAGTGTGTGTGAGAAGCCAAGAAGGGAGGGAGTGGTAACAAGCCAATTTCTATATGTAAAGCCAACAAATAAAAGGTATTAGATATAAGGGTTTGCTTTATGGCAGGGAAAAAAACCCAAAAAAATAAAAACCCTAGCAAATGATGAAACTTGAAATTACATCTGATAAGATTATCAATTAATAATATTGTATTTATTAAAGTATTATCAGCTACGATCCAAATTTGGGACATCGGAGGTTGGTGTTTTAGGACTGCTTTCATAGCATATAGAAATGCTGCAAACTTCCCAGAAACTGATTCTTGGGCTCATAAAATTTCTCTTCCAGTTTGTGTTACTGCTTCAAGATTCATCAGCTGAGTTACAGTTATGGCTGAATCTAACTCATATTACATTTGAAAAAATAAATGTGCACTAAAAGTAATTAAAGCATGTTGGTTCATGAATAATACACCATTTTACTACTATTTGCAGAGTATAATGAGACAAGCTACTAAATTGACAATGAACGCTCTATTATGTGATTGCCAACTGTTTTATAAGATATTGAACAGATTCATTTATTCTATCATCATGTGCATTATCAAGCTATTGCTTTTTAATAAATTAATTTCTCCTGTGTCTCCAGAGCCTTACTTTGAAATCTGGCTGAAGGCATAAATGGAATTAATTCTGCGGTCTGAGTTTTAAGTCGCGGTGCCTCGCCAGCCCCGCAGCTGGCAGCGGGCGCGGAGAGGATTTCTCGGGGTGGCCGCGGCGGAGAGGCTTAATTGCGCCGGCAAGGAATGGCTTTTAATGGCCAGCCGACAGAAACAGTGGCCCCTGCAGGGCAGGGCTCCCTGACAGCTCTTGTTTATCAGGGGCTCTCCTGGCCAGACATCCTCGGTCCCCTGCCCTTCACCCCCATCCACCGCCCGCCGTAAATTGACCCTTTAATTGTTGGGCAGCCTCAGCCCGGTGACACCAGCCGCTGACTGTAAAGCAGCACTTAATCCCTGGTTGGGTGATAGTGTCATTAGGAAAGTAATGTGATTGCGGGGAAGAATCTCCCACCTCGGCCGCGGGCTGGGTTGGAAGGGAGGATTATCTGCGAGCCCTGGGCTGGGGCTGAGCGGCACGGAAGGTCCGCGCAGCCCTGATGCTGCCGAGCTACTTCGCTCGGTGGTAAACAACTTCTAATTGCGGCTGTTGACAGGACTCACTGTGTGTAACTAACCTTGCTGCAATGTTATTATTTCTGAAGGGAGCCTTTCTCCGTATTTTTAACAATAAGTCTGACAGGTGTCATATTAAAAACAGGGCTTAATTCTAATGCAACTATTCCCACCCGCCTTTCCCTTCTCATTTTTGTGCCTCTGTAATGCATGAATTTCTCCTGCTCGTAAAGATTAAAGGAACAGCTTTGCTGGAAGGAAAATACTGGTTTGTTTGTAGTCCAGGTACATTTGAGATGGTCTCAGTACCAGCTTCCTTTCTCCTCTCTTCTCCAGCCACGTCGGCTCAATGCTGGGAGAAAAGAGAGGGTGAGAAATAAAGCTTTCCCTGGGATGAGAGGTAATTCAGGATCCATTGAAGCGAAATTTCAGGCTTCCTTTGAACTGTGACCCGCAGCCACTGTCCGGGCGCGCCGTGGCTGCGCCGCCTGTGATGCACGACTGACTGCTGCCCACCAGAGACCCAGCCCAGGCCAGCAGTTCACTTACAAGTTTACACTGGATTTAAGTCAAAATGCTAAAAACGCTGGTGTTCAATCTCTGCTAACTGTGTGCTCGGCAGACAGCTCCCAGCAGACTCCGTGCTTGTAAAACTCAACGCGCCACGTAAAGTGAGGGTTTATGGAGATGTGAGGGGTTTAGAAGATTTTTCTCTTCTCCATCCCTCCTGCTTGTTTTTTTGTGATGCTGCTTTTCAGATGCTGGGACAACTTCAGCCTCCTTCCCATCCCACACAGGCAGCACCCCAAGGCACAGAGGGCTGCACTCAGAGAGGCACTCCCCATTTCCATAACCTTCCCCCGTGTCTCCTGCCCTTCCTCTCAGGCTGCCTGCAGAAGGCAAAGTCCATTTTTAAGCCATCAGTTCCGTGTTGCTGTGATGATCAGTCGGGACCAACGTGGCTCCCATGCTCTCACTTCTCTCTCTCCTTCCTTTGCAAAAAGCTTACATGTTCCACACCCGCCAGCATCACACGCGCGCCTCAATCCTGGCTAAGAACATTACAAAGCTGTTCAGACTGCTGCTGTTAAAGGCTAACGCCAGCCCAAGGAAAATGGTGCCTTCTTTGCCAGGAGGGATCACAGAAATCCAGTGTACAAAGCCCCTAATTTAGCCCGTGCTCATATATCTGCAGGCACTGCACCAGGCCTGGGTAAGGTTGCCATATGAACCACATGCACAGCGCAGATCAGTCTCAAAGCATTGTGTAATGTTCAGTTTTTACAACAGTTCTTTTAAAAGAGTGAAGATAAGCAGTCCAAATAGTCTCAGACATTTGGTGAGCTGTTCTGTACCCCTTTAAGACTGATGATTTTCTGGGACTCAAAAGAAAAATATTATTTCTTCCTCTCTTTTTTTTTTCCCCCTGCATAAGCAACTGGCCAGCAAATTGATAAGAGCCCTTTTTAATTAGCTAGTGAAGTTGTATGGGTAATGTGCCATATAAAAGGTCTATAAAACACAGCAGAATTAATAAAATGACTGCTTCTCATTTAATTCAGGTCCTCCAAAGGGATCCATATGTCTTGCTTTGGTCTGTTTGTAGTACTTCTCTCCACCACCCAGCCACGAATTGATTAAAATCACATTCCTCACTTAAAACTGGAGCCCAGTTGGTAAGAGATACTGGATAGTAATTAAGGTCTGTGCACAGACACAGGAACCCCCATAAAAAAAAAGTACCAAAAGGAATCATTGTGCATCGCTCGGATTATATGCAAACACAGCTCATGTTGACAGCTACCTCTGGATGACTCCATCAGTACACACTTTATCTCCAGCTGTCCAAGTAATTTTCCCAGGATTTCGCCCCTCTTTTTCACTCCTCTCCACACAGATGGATTAGAGCAACAAACGGTTTACATGCTGCACATCATTAGCTATCCTCCCTCACTACCCAGCAGATAACAACTGGGCTCTATCATCAGGACATTCATAACACCTTGACACTTTTACAACTATGCTGTTCTCTGCCAGAGCAATCTTCTCTTTTAAAGCATGAAGCTAATTCACAAAACACCCCTTGGAAAGTACTCCGCAAATGCAACAGGGGTGGGGGAGAGAAGCAAAAGCACAGCCCAGAAAAGGCATCTAGTAAATAACATAGTTAGCAGTGTAGGGAATAAAGAAAAACTCAAGAGAAAAGCAGCACATTCTTTCTCTCCAAGACACCTTTCTATTTTCCCATTTCCTCCATCCCACAGTGAAGGGCACCAGCAAACAGCCACCCATCTCTCTGCTGTGTTTCAGTGCTTCCATCATGATGTCATTCAGGCACCTTCCAGGCCTGGAATCAGCCTGTGCAGGTCCCTGTTTGGGAACTTTGCCCCTGGTGATGGTTCAGCTGCTTCCCCGGGCGTGGGTTTCACCAAAGGAGTCTCTTTGCAAAGGGGCTACTTGAAGGTTTCAGTCAGTCATGTGTTTACTACTGGGTGTTACTAATGGCTATTTAGCTTTCCTAAACTGTCTCCAGTCTCGAGGAATCTTAACTCGAAAAGATTTGTTAATAAAACAACACTTCTCCCTGCGTAGGCTGGGACCCTGCTTCAGAGCCCACTCGTGCTCAGACATGGGTTTATATTTAGAATAAAATACAAGCCTACATCAGCCACTGTGTGGAAGGAAATACACTTTAGCAGCATTTTCCAAGCTTCTCAGCATGCCCCCTGCCGCCCCAACCATACATTTTAATGTATAGTACACGCTTGTTTAAAAAAGAAATACATAAGGGGAAAGAGTAATTACCGTAGCTTAAATTCAGCCCGATAAGAAGGGCTTGCACAGTCTTAGCAGCTGTTCCACTGCCATTCAGATTATGAAAATATAATCCTAGAGAACCTTGTCAAGATAAATACAGAGCATGAAATGTATAGACAATTTTTCCCCAGCCACATATAATGATCAATTCCAAAGCCACAAGTGATACCAAAGGACAAAATAAGATCTGTCTAGACTTTCTCACTTAGAAGATATTGATCATTCCAATGGTAAACTGGTTAGTATAAGTGTGTTTGGCTTGAAAGGTCACGAGCTTAACATCTGACAAGGAGTTATTCAACCTTGATATAAGTCAAATTATTGCAGTGTTGCTGGAAAGACTTCTCTAATAAAAAGCCCTACCTGGTCTGAGAATATCTGGGATTTGTCTTCCAGATGTCAAAAGAAAAAGCAGGAAGGGAAAAAAGAAGAAGCCAAGATTTGGTGTGGGTTTCTGCTGGTTCACCTCTACCTGAGTTGGCAAGTAGAGGTCCCAGCAGTCAGTGAGTGTCTGGGCAGAGCAATGGACAGCAGTGGGAGCTGCCACTGACTGAAATGGCACCTCCATGCCTCTAAAAGCCTCTGGCTCCTCAATCCCAGCCAGGGAGTTTGCTCGCTCACCTACATGTACTTGAAGATACAGGGCACCAATACAGGCTCCAAAAATCACCATGAACATGGGAGCTGTTGACTCTGGGAGGAGAGCAGGGGGCAAAGGGTGGAGCACTGCCCTGCCCTGTGTGGGTGGGAGATGCTCCACAGCATCCCCTGCCAGCATCTCCCCTTCCCAAAGTCCTGTGGGGCCTGAGCCGTGCACCAGACACAGCCCCAACCCAGCCTGCTTGTTTTTTATGGGGATAACTAGCAAGTGCTTATTAGGACTATTAGGAGCTTGATGTGAATTTGCTGGATCTTTTCCAAGAACTATAAATACCCGATCTATTTTGCTTTATTCAGTTCTTTTTGTTTTGCTGATATGATACTAGTTAAGGTTAATGGGGTTTGCTTTAATATTAGACACAGGATCACTTAACTACCTTTAATGAACACTGGAGTCAATGCATTGTGGAGTAATTCACACAGACATTGCTTCAGGTAAATCAACCGGAAAAATGTAAGCCAGTCAAATAAATAAATCTGACCGGCCATAAATGTGCCAAATTTTACACCAAAATATATTTGAAAGCCAATGACTTAGGCACATCTAGGATATTAAAATGGAGGGTTTGGAGTCTGTTTCTTTTCAATTGCTTTTCCTTTTTTAATGTTCCCTGCACATCCCTCCTGTGCCGAAACGAAACTGAGATTGCAAGAAAAATTATTTTCACAAGTGTTTCTAATAGAAGCAAGGGCTCTCCATCTTGGTGTCTTGTTTTTTCATTTGAAAAAAGCTTTTTTTTTATTGTGGCTATCTCAACACAGGAGAGTGAGAGACAAAGAGGAAAACAGAGAGTGGAAGAAGGAAAATGGAGAGAGAAAAAAATGAAAGAGAGGAAAAAAGAGACACTGGGAATGACTGAGTGAAATAAAAAGCAAGAAAGAAAGAAACAGGGAGCAATTAATTTTATCTGCATTGTAGAAAATTATGACAGTGAAATTCTAGGCAGGGAAACATACTGGTGCCAATAAATAATAACCAGAAACAAGAACCAGAGGAACCCAAACAACTCAGTGACGTTAGAGTTTAGCTTACTTCATCCCAGTGCAAAACTAAAACTATGCTAAAAGTGCTCTTACCTTGTAACATTGAAATAGAGAGTGGGGTACAGAGGAAAAACACACAGATGTTCTTTGAAGGAAGGCAGGCAATATCCCTAAGTACTGAATTCTCATAAAAGCGGGCAATATTTCAGCAATAAGGAATGACAGGGGGTTCATTATCGGTTATTAATGTTTGCCTAAATGGAGCATGAGGCCCAGGCCTTTGGGGGAGTGCAGAGCTCCCAGCATCACTTAATTACTGCCTCTTCTGAACCCAGCAATGCCCAGCTCCAGCGCAAAGCTCTGCGGTCACACACTGCCTGTGTTATACAAGAGCAATCCTGTCTGGCTGTGAAAGGGAAAAATAATGCATGTGTGAGGGCTGTTGCACAGGTGACAGCAGTTAATCACTTCTTCTCCCCAGATAAACTCCAGACAATACAAGGAATTTGGCTGTAACAATCGCCTCAACTTGCAAACCCTTCAACCCAGGCCATGAATTTTCAGACATTGCACTATAACAGCATCTGGTCTGTGCAGCACAAACTGGAGAAAACTTCTAGGAGATGAGAAAGGCATTTTTATTTTTACTCTGCAAAAGGCTGAAAAGAGGTGTTGTTCTTTGTGGAATAGCCCCTTTTATTTCTTTATTCCACCAAATGTTTCAGTGCAGGATGTGCTGCCCTTGGGGAAGGGGCTGCAGAGAGTAGAGGAAGATGAGCGGGCAGGGATTTGTTGTCTCCTGAAGCTGTTGCTACAAAGGTGGCACAGCAGGGATTAAAAAAGGCCATATATTCTTTACTGCTGCTTTAGGAAAGTCTGTGGCGTCAGGTAAGGAAGCAGACAAGGAGGGAACAGCTGAGGCTGCACTTGGGCAGAAGGCTTGACTTTAACTACTGCTCGAGAACTAATCCAACGCAGTATGATTGCAGACAAGAAAAATCATGGAAGGCAGACTGTTAACAATAAAGCATAAATAATAAGGGGATCAAATAAACTTCTATTAACAATATGTCCCTCTATTTATTTGTTTATGTTCTGTCTACAGAAAATGTGATGCTGGACTGAGGATGGCTTAGAACAACCTTCTGGCATGAAGACAGCTACAAAGCACAAAATACAAAAAATGAACTCAGAAAGAAAAAGAAAAAAAACAGCGTTTTCTTGGCATCAACAAGAAGCTCTTTATTTTTCCTCAAGTTTTCTTTTCTAAAAAAAAATGGAACTAAGACATTTGCAGAAATGAGACAAACTTTCTCTTCAGGTGACAATATTCAAGCAAGCATGTTGTTTTATTGAATTTAAATGGAAAGAAAAGACAGATTTGGAATGGGATACAGTATCAGTAGAACTGAGAAACTGTGAACTTTCAAGGAAAAAAACTTCTTAAAACTGTGAACTGAGAAATGGATGGAAATACCATTTAAACCCCTGATTACACTCTGTGTGTTCTTAAGGAGACATCATCATCTTTGCTAACTCAACAGTACTTAGGGAATGGTTTACAACATATCTTTTATAGTAATCTTTTAAGAAAAAAAACAGAAATATTTAATTAGCTGCAACTTTACCATTGCTGTTCAGATGTCTTCCTGCACCTTCTTTTTCTAGACAGCGCAGATGTATGTGCAGCCAACAGTCAAGGGCAGAAAAGATTTCTTTCCCCAATAATCTTTTGATTTGCCACACCCAATAAAATCCGCGTAGGGAAAAAGAATCAACACAACTACCATCTCCCAATCAATACCTAAAGCCTAACAGACAGTAATTATCAAAATAAGGAGGAAATCCCATATTGGCCTACGTACCTACCCATTAATCAAAACAACAGAAATTATCTGCAGCATTGCTTTTCTAAAATAAGACAAAAGATGCCTCCTTGGGTTACACTTTGAACAGGCTACAATCAAAAGAAAGAGAACCGAGACTAACTAAGCCCCGGGAAGCCGCATTGTCCCTTTAACCCGCAGTATTCCCCACCTCCCATTAGTACTTAACATTTTTCACTATGTTGTGACTGCTATTATTTCATTTAACACTGGTTAATCTGTATCTGAGGTACATGGAAACCCTCTAGATGATAAGATTGGACAGGTTCCAGCGTTGGCAGTTTCCGAGCGTGCACACACTCGCGTGTTTTGATCCTTCCAGGAGCTCCCTGCTATTTGGCCTGCCTGCCAACTCGTTCTTGGATCAGCCTCTCGCTCAGCTCCCAGAGGGCGGCGGCCGTGGCATGGCCCTGTGCCTCCTGCGAGGGCAGGCAGCGGCAGCAGTTGTTGAAGTACATCCCGCCCAGCCCCTCCAGCTCCGCCGCCGTGGCGCAGTACACGGTCGTGGCAGCTCCTTGTTGCTGGGATTTAAGAGAAAAAAAAAAAAAAAGAGAGAGAGAGATAAAATAAGCAAAACTGTATGAATATATAGAGAGATATTTTATCGTTTGTTATTATCGTTGTGATTTCGACCGCAGCCCTTCGAAGCTGTGTCTCGTGCAAGCACTGGAAAAGCCCCGTGGCTGGCAGGCTAACCTGCCTGGTGACAAGGCTTCAGCCCTGCTGAAGGCACTGCCTGCCTCCTGGACACTTATTTACAAACCACTTCAATGAGGAGTTTTTTTTCTTTTCCTTCCCTCTTAGAGCTAAAGAAAAGAAAAAGAGAATCCTGAAGCACAGCCCCAAGCTCAGGTTTTTTTCCCCTTTTTGGTCAAAACCTGGATTGGTGGCAGGGGCTGGCCAGGCGGTGTTTTACACTAAACAGTTGAGCCGGGTTTAAAAACAGCACCTCAAAACTTCCCTTTGCATCACAGAAACACTTGACCACATGCCTGGGCACCTCCACTGCCCAGTCCCGACCTGCAACACAGCCTGATAGATGGCTTTGGTTTGTTTGGGTTTTCTAAACCTCTTGTGCAAAATTAACCTGGGCACTCCAATTAAGACCTATCACGTAAAGTGCAGTCGGGATTGGTGCCAAACCTGCCCATGGATGTTGGATCCACATCTCCCCGTGGCAGTTGTCACGGCTGACGTGTGAGAGTGTTCATCTGCTGCAGGCAGAAACAGGGGCTGGTCCTGCAGAGACACGAGGCTTTCCAGTGGAGTTTTGTTCTGTAACAACCATTTCTCATGTCTTATAATGCTTTAAGAAATGGAGTGGGTAGATTAGAGGGTTTTTTGGATCAGAAGGGATTTTTTAATATAATTTTTGCTTTCTCCTTCTTTTTCCTTTCCCTTTCCATTTTTTTATTTTTAATTTAAATACCAAGCGAACTTATGTTCGAGCAGGAAGAATGGGTTTCTCTGAATTTCCCAACAAAAACCTGCAGATGGAGGGCCACAGGGTTGGGGCAAGCACCCTGGCACAGGCGATGGGCTATTCCCTGGCAGAGACTAAAAGCACAGTGCCAGAACAGCTGGAGAGAGTGCAAGAAGCTATTTTGCTTTGTAAACAATAATTAAAAATAATAGGTGAGAGTGCATTAGCAAAACACAACACTAATTTAAAACCGATAGAGTTTATCTGGCATCTTATGATTATTTATGTACATCTTAGTCCTTTCTGTGGTAACTAATTATGAGCTGATAGGAATCAGAATAAAGAGACTGCCAAGTGCAATTGAAAAAGTAAATGAAGAGAAATTAGTTGTTGCCGCATTAAGATAATTTAATGGGAAAAGAGAATAGGCTTCAACCTCTTGTGATTTTCCTCCACTTCTCTTATTTTTGGCCTTTCATTTTTACGACCAAGGAAACTCAGGGTGCTGCTAGGGGGTCAACTTGCAGAAGATCTCTACTTTGCATTCTCATCCTTCAAGGACAGGAAGCAGTTTAAAAAGCCCCAATTCTCCTTATTTGAGGCATCTCAACTTTGTAGCAGCAAAGAAGTGCATATTTGTTTGCAAGACATGCATTTTCCTCAGCAGATGGGATTAAACTGATAATGATGACTCCACAGCTTAGAAATGATCTCCCATCACAAGGTAAACCAAAACTGTCTGTATTAAGTATTTTGAAAGGCATATATTTATCAACAGACCAAAATATTTTTAAAGTTAGTATAATACATAGTAATCCTCTTATTAAACCAGTATCTTTTTCTAAAAAAGAGAAAGTATCTTAAAGGTGGTAGCAGAAATGGAAGAGAGTTCTACTAAAAAAAAATATTAATAGAGAACAATAAAATTTCTATGCTCATTTCAACTATCCTATAAAGCTCCACAGGTATGATCACTGTATTCAGCTGTTTAGAATGTCTTAAAGCCCCTAAAGAGTATTATTAGTTTCTTGCAAGCAATTCAACTGGACTTTAATTAGAAAGGTAAAATTAAACTAAATTGCTCAATGCAGAGCGAGAGCCCTCAAGCTATTGCTGAAAAGCATCTGTCCAGCCAAGCTAAACTCAGGCTATCTCTAGTAGAATTCAGCTAATTCATAAAATGGAAGTTTATCAGAGCCAGTTTAAAATCCAACCCAAACAATAATTTATCTTTTCAAATGAGTCGAATTTGATGATGTTTAAACAAAATTCTCGGCAGGCAGAAAAACGTCCCAGAGCACAACAGCAGTGCTTTATACCTTGAGCATTGACACAAGCTAGACTCCAGAAAAAGTGGATATTTTCCCTGTGTGAGCATAGGATATTTACTTTAAGCGATAAAAGATTATGTGGCTGGAAGCCCAAAGCACTTTATCTTGCGATGCCTCCAGTGTTTTGCTGAGAACTGGATGTAAGCAACGTGCCATTTGCTTTTTGGGTGTGTGTATCCTTACTTCTTTCTAAATGTTTCAATCATGTTGGCTGTTTTGGAAGAAGGAAATTCAATGGTTCTATCATTGAAAGAAAAGTACCTTTCTTATTACTTAAGAGAAATGCAGTTGTGTTTATCCCTTCGTTGGCAGAGGGTAAAGCTTTAGTATCTCACAATAATGGACAAATATGAACTCATCAAGCCTAGGAAAATTCTTCAGACAGCAAAACTACATAACAGAAGGTAAATCCCAGATTCTCAGAGCCATTTAAGCACCTAATTTCCTTTGGTGAATGTGAGCTGGTTGCATTCAGACACTTGAGGATCTGCTTAAGTGACTTGTCCAAGGACAGAGGGGAGTGAGTATCACAGGAATCAAATCCTGCTTCAGGTTGGGAGGGGTATCAAGAGGTCTCCAGCCCAACCTCCTGCCCAAAGTGGGATGCCTGGAAGCCTCATATATGCCACACTGAATGGGAATGTCCCAAGGGATAAATCCCTCCTTTGCATCTATGACTCTGATCCCACAAACTCTGTGAGGGGCCAGAGCTGCAGATAAGTGCAAACTGCCTGCACTGCTAGTCAGAAACTGCTCTGTTTCTCAGCAAATATTGTTTATCCCTTATGAACACAGTCCTTTGAATGACATCTTTATATGCTGGGCCTTATGACAGTTTAGTAACAAGTTTTAATTTTTTGCTCATCAGCTTTCCTGTTCACATATCATCAGCATACAACAGCAGAGGATGTCAGGGAATCTAATTAGTAAACAATTCCATACTGCTGATACAAGATGAAACATTCTTAAACTAATAAAAAGAGCACTTTAATCACTGTTGAATGACTTTCAATGCCAAGCGGTTTGTGCCATGTCAGAACATAATTTGAAGAAGATTAGAGTACTATATAAAAGAATTAATGTTAACAACTTCGTTAAAAAATGTCTTAAACAATGAGCTTGTCAGTTGTCACAGACTCTCCCTGATCCATTGTGATTAAGGCCCCCCCCCCACAACAATTTCAGCTGATAAACAATGCTAAAAGCGTCAGGCAACCTAAACATTTTTTTCCATAGGTCCATCAGTTGTACAGAGTGCTAATCACCAGAGCTGGGGTCAGCCTTCTTTAACCTGCAACAAAGGCAGTGGGTTGCAATAATGAATACACAGGATAAAGAATTTGTGAGAAGCCCAACTGAATCTTTAATCATGCCTCAATGCCATTTCCGATCCAGTCAAACATTTGAAAGCTGCTGGGCAAGCACCACGCTATCAATCTTTCCAGCGCACGTAAAATTACCCGGGAATCTTGTTTTGGATTAAGTTGAAGAGTGTCTTAGTAATAAGGGTTCATCATTCTCTTCCGCAAATCATTTGTCAGTTTTGTAATACAATCTTCCTCTGCAGCAGGGTGGGATTTATACAGCAGTTGCTGTTTATTTATAGTTGAGGCTCAAAGACCTAAATTATCCATCCTTCTAAAATCCTTTGTTGAGTCGAAAATACTAAGTAGCTACTAGTTCACGGGCATTTATTTCATAACTGCTAGCAGTCAATTTGTAACTGATGGCACTGAATGCAAATTAATATTGAATATCTTAACAGTAGAAGAAAAGGGGTTCTTGAGATACAGTAAAACCCTCATTAATATACGTAATGCATCTGTTAGTATTCTGAGATACCATTTATCTTCCTGATAAGAAAACATATTACACAGTTAATGTTTAGTTTTTAGATTTGTCTACCTTCAAATGCATGTTTATTTTCTAAAATTAGACTTTTGTTTTGAAGCAAGTTTACATTCCAAGCATATAAATAATAGAAACAAAGCCATAACTTATCTGTATATTTATCAACTATGAATGAATAGGATCCACTCTAAACTCTGTTAAGAGCACACAGCACTCAACATTGTCTGCCAGGGAGATGGGATCAGATTATTTTAAAAGAAGAGGTTTATTTTCTTATGAAAAATTAAGGATAAAGGCCAGTTATCTTGGTAGCCTGAGGTTAAGTTCAGCACAGAGCATTTTAAAAGATGGCCAGTGGAAAGAGGTGAATTCAAAATGACATGAGAGGAGAGTATTTGTGACAAGGGCCAGATTCAAAGCAAGCAGCTCAAGTAAAATAAAAAGGCAAGTCCTTAAAACTCTTCAGGCTGCTCCTGTTATTCATATCAGGACTATTAGACAAAGCCAACACATCCTTTACAGTAAAATATCAGATCCACACAAGGGCACTGTGAGCATACCATGTACAGCCGAATAACTCATTACACAGCAGTGTGAGGTAGAATCACAGAGTCGTTGAGGTTGGGGAAGATCATCAAGTCCAACCACTGACCTAACCTAGCAACCAAGGTAGTGTGAACATATTCCAAACATGAAACCAATGGGGTGTCCCATACCTTCTCTATGCCTCTGATAAGCACCCTGAAGAGTTCATTCTGTTAGAGGGAAAAACTCCTCACCAGCTGGTTTCAGCAGTGGCCATTTTTCTGTTTTGATGCAAAATATAAAATCTCCTTGGAATAACAAACAAAATGATATGGAATCTGTTTCCACGACAATTGGTTCCAAATTATCCAAACCAAACCCTAAAGTGACAGCTGCAGTGTTACATTCCTGGAGCCTCATCTCCACCTGGTCGGAAGCAGCACAGGTTTGCTGCCTTCCCAGAGGCTCCACAGACTGGAGCAGTGGCTGAGGATCTGCTCTGCTGCCTGCTCTGAGCCTGATGCTGATGCACAGGATGGGTACTGCGGGGTTTGTGCTGCCCGGGGGCAGCTGGGAGAAAGCTGCCCTCAGAATGGATTTGTGTCCTCCTGATATTGCTAGCAAACCCCAGCTGGGATTGAGATGCAGAGCTTTCTCAAACTATATTTATTCCTTTCTCTGTAATTTGAATTGGTAGTTTTTTTCCTATCAAGCCCAAGTCCTTGTGAACAACGTGGAGCACAATGACCTCTTCTGAAAAACACTAGCACGTCTGAAATCCTCATGTCCTCACTCAACCTCCAGGATTCCTCAGTATCTGAAGTGTTTTTAGGAGCAATCTTAAGGGCTGTTTGGTGATATCACCCATGGCTGAGGCCAGTTGTAGCTGAAGGAGCTACTTCTCAGTGTCAGGCATTACCCTGCTCCTTTTCCTACTGGGATAACTCAGAGCTGTCAGGAACAGTCACTTCTCCAACAATGCAGTGAACAAGTTTTAGTCTCGCCTGTGAGATGACAGGAGAACTGTTCAGTTCCTGCTGCAGTCCTCTTACTCAGAGCAATCCCAGATGCACAGTTATCTTATGAATAACGCTCAGAATATGTATGTATTAATGTCCTGTAAGAAAACAGGATTCCTTGATTGCTTTTTCAGCAAGGAAATATGAAATTGAGACCTGCCTTTGCTATTTTGGGAGAGCGTGAAACTGAAATAATATCTGCAGCTAAAAAAATAAAACTTTGGAGCTGCCAAATATGATCTAAACTCCAAACTGGGCTCAGTTGACTTCAGGTCCTATTTCCACCAAAGTGCCAGCAGGAAAACGTGACCTGAACTGACACTGTATTTACAGTCTTTTCAAAGGTCTCACCAAACCACATCTAAACCAGAGGTGCTCAACCACCTCCCCTTCCCCCATCACCACAATTAAACCAGCCAAGAATCTCTTAGAAGATAATACAACGGATAAACTAAAATCTATAAGGTCTGCTTTTTTCCCTCTGATGTATTCCTTTTTCAACTAATTCCCAACTACAAAGACTCAAAACTCCATCAGCTTCTCTACTTGCAAAGCATAGTTGGTTTCAAGCTGTAACTTTTCTTAGTGTCATTAAGACCCTTACACATTTACAGTATTCTTTACATACATTATAGGAGATAAGTGTGCTATGTTCTTTGAGTAAGGAAACTGCAGTAGTTCACGAAAGAGGATTTGTTTTCAACTGCTGAGGCATTAAGACCTAGTGATTATTTCAACTATTCAGTATATGCAGCTATATTTAACTTACATTCTGGGTTTTAACTTTGCAAAAGAAATCGTGTCCATTGTAATAAATGTATTTTGATAATGCACCATGTTGTTTGTGTTATGCAACCTCCCGTATGTTCTCAATTACAGCAATGATAGCACTTGAAAACTTCCAACCTCCAACATCCGGTATCAAACAGATTGTCTGCAATCATTCCACAGGAGAAAAAAAATACAATACAGGACATGAAGTCAGGAGAACTGGGTTGTTTTCCTCTTTTTGACTCTTCCTTCCCTAGTGAGCTTGGACAAGTCACTTCAATGTACCTCACTTTTCCCAGCTATAAAATGGGGAGAGTACTCTTATTTACCCACCTCACGGGGGTGTTGTGAGGAGTCATTCAGATTTATGGAGTGCTTTCACATTTAATTTGGAAAAGCACTGTGTAAGTAGAAAGTGTTCTATTTTAAACCATTGTTAAAATGTGTAGAAAATGTAGAACAAGGTTGGCAAAACAGCTGACAAAAATGTAATTATCTTTTAAAATCATGCCTATTTTTCTCTACTGTATAAAGTTAATTCTTTAACCTGTGAAGCTCTCTGCTACTCTGGGTCATGTTCCAGTGTCTTCCCTTTCACATCTAGTTTTTTTCCCAGCCCACAGAGAACTTGGTAAAACTCTTACTAGCCAAAACAACAGTGAGTGATTAAAAAATAGATGCTTTAGAGGGAAGCAGTCCCTGAAAGGGTGATCCATGCATTCATCTCTCCCACCCTTTGCATATGCTAGGCAGAGCCATCATGGCATACCAGGGCTGGGATTCAGTTGCCTAACATGGATCTTGAGACATCTGAGCTGCCTCAGGATATCCCACGTGCTCCACAGCTGTCCTTCAGAAGGGCACATATTTCCCAGAGGTCTGGTATTGTATCTGCCAGCCCCTCACAGATATCTCAGCTAAAACCACACAATGGTTAGGACAACACCAGACTGTGCAACTGAAATGCTTTCGCCACAGCACCTGGAAGGGAGCTGGTTCCCACAGGCAGCACTGTATTCCTTTTTTTTTCAGAATCTTATTAAAGCCCACAATCAGCTTCTGAAAAACGTTTCAAGACTGACACAGAGCCATCTTAAGCTCCAAAAGCTATAATGAAGCCTGTGGCTTTACCTCGCTCCACCAGCGTTTCAGGGCAGGAGCAGCAGCACTCCTCACAGGCCTCTTTATCAACACCACATTTCCAGGCACATCAGCGCTGCAATTCCTTCTCCTGCCCACTGAACCCCTGTTCACACCTGATTTACACTTTTAAGACATCATTGCTCCACTGAAATGGCAGTTTTGAACGCTGAATGCAAATGTCTACGATCTTTTCTTCTCACAGGCTGGTATGGTACGGAGCAGTGCAGCAATGCAGAGCTCTTCTACTCATATCTAGACTTGGGAAAAATCCCTGAGGAAAATTATCGATTTTCATTTCAGATTGTAACAGGGTAAAGTTTGAAGAAATGATGCTGCAGTCCATTGCTTGCCCCTTGCCCTGTGTGCCAGCACTGGCCAGGGCAGTGAGAAGCACAGAGCCTGTCAGGAACAGTCCCTGGGCACCCTGCACTGCTGGGGGCTGCTCACACCTGAGCATCCGTGGCTGCTCACCTTCTGTGATGCACATTTATACAAACACCATCACAAATACAAATACTATCACAACTTGTTGGCCACGATCAAAATGGAAATCCTGTGGAGGATTGGAAATTCTCCTGAGACACATAACCTGCCAGCTAAAGGTGGATTCTTCTGGGCAAGGGCAATATAAAGAGTTGAGCAAACAGGTTGTTGACAATAAACATATCCTGCCAAAAAAGAGAGATTAGATACACTGTTGCAACTAAATAATGAGAACTGGTCTGGCTAGTGTTTGGGCATACACAGATGAGAGTTCATTGAAATCACTTCTGTTATTAACTTCTGCTGAATTGAAATGTTTTATGTTTTTGCTGTACTTTAATTATATATATACTTTATATAAATGTATGTATACATACAGTACTGTATATGCTGTATATATTTATATAGCTTTTTAATACTATTACTAGTCCAAATTTAGATGTTTTCATATGCATTACTACAAAGAATACCATGGCAATGCTGACATTTGGCTTCTTCCTTCATTCCACAGATAATTTTTTAGACTGAATTTTATTTCAGACATGAGTGAAAAAAAAAAAGCCACACAACACAATGCTTTTTAAGGAAGTGACCTTTTGGGACAGATATTTAACAAGCTGTTTGTTTAGATTTTAAAGATAAAGACTTTTTCTTCTCTTGATACACACACACATAGAGACACACACAGTTCAATAACAAAATGCATTGAAAAACCACAGGGTGTTATGATGGGGAAGTATCATGGTAAGAAAGTAACTACTAACTCTGTCTTCCAGAAACTAATTAAGGGAATGTATTTTGCAATAATTCAGATCTAGCAAACAGGCCTCTAAAGTCTAGGCTTAGAGCTGTAAGTCAGGCACTCCTGTATTATGTATGTGTGATTTTCATAGATAGCCTGCTGTAAAGTGTGCCCTGTTAGTGCATCTTTCAGGCTCAAAGACACTGGTCTTGTTAATATTTCATTTAGTACATACTGTAGAGTCTCATTTATATTACTTCTATAATTAATGGTGATAGCTTAGGCACTGCCTTTACAAGGAGAGATCCCTGTATGTTGGTCGATGGATAATGAGAAACAATAGATATTTCATTCACCAGCAGCTTGTTGCTAGTTAGTGGGAAATTATCGTGTGTACTGTTGCTTTAATTGCCAGGGTAAATAATGCCGCCGCTGTGTTAGTGAACATTTTAAAGCACTTGATGCAAATAGACTAGAAACAAAACACAAAAAAATTACCTTTATTATGCTATACCTTAGCATAGGGAGTTAAAAAGGTATGTCTTAAAACATTTGCGTTCTATCATGCAAATATATCTTAATATGCATGTGCTGACTATTCAACTACTGTATTTTAGGAAATACAATTATGCTGCCTTTCTCTTCTCCTATGTAGACTGTAAATAACTGTAGATCTTTCTCTTGTTTTCCCATGTAAATATATGTAAATATTAACAAGCTATGCATGCTGATATTCTAGGCAATTTCAGGTACTTTTATAATCTGAAGGCATGTACTTGAACTGGTTTGTTAAAAAAAAAAATCAACTCTCTTAAATCCTTTAAAGCTCATTAGAAATTAAAGATTTCTTACTAGACTGGTTGCTTCACTCTCAGTTGTTTTTTTTGTTTATTTTTCCCTCTGCTTTGCCAAGACTGTCTCCCAAGACCCACCACCAAGGATGCACATTCCAAGGCTGTTTTCTCCAAAGCGTGGGGTCCTGTCGCGGGATACGATTCACTCCCCACCCAAGGATGGGCACCATTTAGATTCAACACCATCCCCAGCTGTAAATGTCAGCAGAGATTCAGAGAGGGGGTGTCTATCCCCTTCTCTCTGACCTCTCCCTCCACTTTATCATCACATAGTCACAGAACCATAGAATGGTTTGTTTTGGAAGGCACTTTAAAGATCCTCTAGCTCCAACGCCCTGCCATGGGCAGGGACACATTCTATTAGGCCAGTTTTGATGTTTTCTATTTCATTTTCTCAGTCCATAATCCGTCAAGCCAGGATTTAATACCACAAGTTCTGGGGCTGGGTTTGAGGGCAAGTGCAGCCACAGTCAAGAGCAGTCCCCAGGTCTCAGGTTGTGCTGCAGTCTGGCTGCTCACTCAGACATGCTCCTCTGTTTGAACACACTCTTTATGTTTCTTTTCCAGCATGCTTATGACTTTGACAGACTGTGAAAATAATTTGATAAATGGCTTGATAAATTTCTCCATCTCCTCCCTTCCATGCTGTAACACTGCTTGTGGAAGCCTTTCAACGGAAGGAGTGTGAACAAAAAAGAAATTACAGAAAGCTTCTAAATCAAGTCACCTCCTGCATACAGATTTGGAGACAAGGTTTCAATTTAGCTCTCTTCTTCCTTCCTTTTTTTTTTGTTCATGCAATAAATGAAGAAGGGAAAAGGTAAGAAGTAAAAAAAGATGCATTTATCCCCCAGTACAGTAAAGGGGAGAAAAAAATCCCCTCTCCATTATCTATGAAAACTAAATGCAATGACAACTTTTTAATTGAAAGAAAACAGCTTTCATGTCTGAAGACTTTTTTTCCCAGAGTAGGCAGAGTACTATTTATGAGAATAAACACATTAATTGACAGGATCTTCATGACTTTTTAAGTTCCTCAAACTTAGCTTGGCATCTGGGGAAGATCTCTTTCCAGTCCTTGAAGACTATTTTAAGATGAATGTTTAAAAAGCTGAGCTGACACGGGCATCACGTTCAAGTGCAAGCTGTACTATTCTCTAGTAGAGGGCGTAGAAATGGTTCATAGAATTATTATCTTTCTACAGCCAAAACCCATTACCTTCACACTAGGAGGGAAAAGCTAGTTTTTAACTTATATAAAACAGAATCAATTATCAATATCTTTGCATGGTTTCCCAGCTCTGCTGGAGAGCAGTCACAGAGCTAAACACACAGAGCCATTTGGCAAAGGGCTCTTGCCTATGCTGGGCTTCTTGTTACACCTTTCATTTAATAAAATCAAATCTGCAGAAGCAAAAATAAATAGTAATGATTTATATGCAGGGCTTCCACCCTGAATGTCACAAAGGGAGATGGGAATCACATTTGCAGACTGATCACTGGGCTCCTGTTACTTTCAACTTCCTCCCAGTAAAATGTGAACAAGCAAATAAAAAGCAGCCAGCGATGCAAAGTCAAACACAGCAGTGAGCAGCAGTGCAGGTCAGAGCACCCATAAAGCCTGTTGTCTTTGGTGTGGAAAAAACTGCTCCTTCAGCAACCCCCGCCATACAATCCTCACCATCCCGCCTCTGAATAATCTTTTTGCTGGCTTTAACAGTGGTTTTTCACAGATGCTCGTGTTTCCAGTGAGAAAAGCAAAGCTGGAAGGTAAGTGGTGGCTTTTCACGGCAAAGTCTACACATCCTCATTGTTTTTAAGCTGCAACAAATAGAAATCTTATGTCTTCCAGCAGACAATGTCTAACCTGGTTCAACTCTGTGTTCCTTGAGCAGAGAAATGGATAAGTGCATTATCATCCATCCTTAAAAAACTGTGTGCCCAGCTATTTCACTAGCACAGGCAAACTCAGGTGCACACAGAGGTGCAGCATGCTCAAGGTATATTAAACATCAGTCTAGAAGCTGGCAGTGTTGTTTGGGAAGGAAATGTTCATTATTAGACTCTCTTATCTGTTTATCCCATTCATGAGATCTGCTCCTACAAAGCGCATAATGATAAATGGCACATCTGCAAATTATCTTCTGAGTACTGATGAGAAATCAGCAACCTGCGAGTTACCGTGACTTTGAGTGAGTACACTCCACTGCGAGCCTCGTTTGCTGAGATGCCTGCCAAATGAGTGCATTAGGATATTAGGAGTCTAATAAATTGACTAACAAGCATTTGATGAAAAATAGCTGTTCCATCCGTTACAGTTATCATCACCGCCAACAAGGCTACTGGGGTTGGGATTTTGAAGGCACCAGCTGCTGATAAAAGAGTTGTTGCTGTGCTGTGCCACACTCTCAGCAGCATCTCCCTCCCTAACTGTGCATCTTAACAAACTCTCAGCAAGACATAGGACCTTCTTTACTTAAGTTTTCCTCTGCCTCTTCATGACACTTATGAGGATTTAAACTATTGCAGTCTTACTTAGTCCCATCTTTTCTCTCCACTGCAGAAAGTAAGATGCTGGATTTCTCTGTCTGGGAAGGAGATGAAGGAGACAATTTCTGTTATATGGCTCAGCACGGCTCAAACACCTGAGACTGTTCACATTCACAGTCTGAAAACTTTAAATTGTCAATTTCTGCCACAAGCATCAGACTATAGGACTGAGGTGGCTTTGGCTATAGACACTTTCAGCAGAAAGGCACTGCATTATCTCATATCATGCAACCAAGTCAGTTTCAGGAGTGGCTCAGAGTCCTACTTCTAACACAGGGTCTTCATGGAAAAACTCATAAAATACTCATGCAACACTCCACCTGTGCCATTTGCTGCTTTGCTGGATATTCAAGAAGCCCAGTTCTTTTTATGAGTAAAACTGATAAGCTCCCATCATGCAAACATCCTCGCTGCCTAGGAAGGAGCAAGCAAAAGGCACATTCAAACCCTCATGTCCTGCAAAGCAGAGAGGGGGCAGTTAAAGCCCAGGGCTGGCTGTGCAGAGCCCTTTGGAAAGGCTTGGCCGTGCTCCCCACAGCCCCGCACAGCCCACCCGATGCACTGTGGGTGTTTGTCCCTCCTCCCGGCACATGGCTGGGGCAGCAACACTCTGCCCTGTCAAAGCCTGCCTGAGTAAATTATGTCTTTTCAGGCTAATTAATTCTTGGAAGTGCAATATACCCTTACGTTCAAGTTTCAGAAATCTCCTTCACACCACTTAATTTGTTTAAAGTAGAGAGGAACCCAATTCATTACAAATGCCCATTTATCGTCCGCCGACAAATCCCAGTGAACACTTAAAAGCTACACACACCTAAGAAAAGCTCTGTCTGTACCTTCCCAAATTGCATTTCTGGTTTTACCTGAGACATTTGCAAGATCCCCAACTCTGTCAACAGTCGCTCTCCAGTTTTGTTTAGCTTATCATCAACAGACTCTGCTTTTGTGAGTGGACAAGTCATTTGAGTGTGCACCACAGTTATAATGGCCTGACTGACAGCTCAGCCAGATAAACACAAGAGAATAACAGACGTAGGAACAATCTGAGTATTCATTTTGTCCGTTCAACCGGGTTGAAAGGATTTGCCAGCCAAGGGCACAACACTTCAGGCTAATTTGCTCAGCCAAAGCGCTGCCGGAGTGTAAGGCTGCAAGCAGATGACTGATGCTGGGGAGATCGGCGTCCCCAGATGAGGTACTTATTATTCACCTCTGCCTCATGGGAAATGAAAGTACTATTTATTCAAAGCATCCATTTGAAAGAGGAAAACATATAGAAATGAACTTTGTTACAAAACTTGAACCCTTCTCACTGCTTCCCCACTTCAGCATTAATTCCAGCTCCTTGTCCTCGTCCATGTCATCCTGCACACTGCAGCATTCCTGTTTTCTTGCTCCTCACATACTTTCCTTAGCCTTGTCTCCTGCTTTGCAGTTTTTCCTCTACAGCTGACACCAGGCACCTTTTCTTCGCTGTTTATCTTCCATTTCTAAGCTCTGTTCAGCTCTGCAAACCTCAGAGGCCCAGCTCTATTCTCAGTGTCTGGTACAGCAGAGGGTGCCTGTGATACCCTGGCTGTGTCTCACATGCCAAATGCATTCTGTGATCATTTGGCAAATATTAGCCCCATACTCCAAACAAGAGCCACATGCCAACAATGAGCTGTCTCAGTCACCACTCCGTTGTGGAGCCAAGGGCCAGTGGAATGACAATGCTGTCCTGGTTAAGGAAAGTTGTCTCTTGCACATTTTAAGCACCCTGTGTTTAGAGTGACAGACCTACAAGTTCACCTGCTAATCACGTAAAAGTAAATGATGGGTAGAACAGCCAAGCTTGCACTAAGAAAAGGTAAACACTGCTCTGACATATTCCCTCAAGCAAGCAAGCAAAATAATAACAGTTTGCTGTGGAGGTTTGCAAGTTCGCTCCCATTAATTAAGTTCCATTTCCCGGCATCTTGAATTTTAAGATGTTTTCTCCAGGACTGATTTCAACAGCTCTTTCTCCCACTGAAAACCCTGCTTTTGGTGACAGCAGCATGACTCTGCTGGCTTCCTCCAGCTGTGGAGCCAAGACACAAGGTGTAGCAGGATGGAGGTAAATCCCTGAGCACTTTTGGAGGGCAGTGTCCCAGCAGAACGCCTGCAGCCCAAGCAGGGCAGGCTGGGAACAACGGCCCTTGCAGAGGTGATGCACTAACAGCCTCAGACACATCATGGGAGGAATGTAAAGTGCACCTGACATTTCTTTTGATCTACTCCTAAGAAGCATTAAAAGGCACATTAATGTGCTGCTTTAGTGCGTGTTCAATGTGATAGTTGGAGACATAACTGAGCCTTTCACAAAAGTCTAATTGGGGAGAAGAATAAACGTATTGTTTCCTCCTCTGGACATGCACCCTAGAACATAGGCAGAGTTGACATTTGCATGAAGTATGTTGCTGTTTTGCATTTTAAATCCTAGCATGGTAATTGTAGGTTGAATGATCACTTTGACTATTATTAGGAAATCAGTACATGTCCAACAGCAGTTCTACAGATGCAGGAACTGATATTGCCCAGCAGCAGGTTATCTCTCTCCAGTGCTGAAATTCAAAAGTGCAGGTGTATATTTACATACTTATAAGTTGCTCACTTAAAATGTCAGATGAACACTAATAAAGTATCTGAGCTCCTATAGCCACTTTTCCTGCAATTGTTTGATATTGCTCATGGACATCCTCACGCACACATCATATTCACATTTAGTAGCAGAGTTTTGTGCATTGAGGTATTGATACTTGTTGACCTTGTCAGACTATGAAGGACCTTTGCATCTCTGTGCTTTCATTTGCCATGTTGAAGTTCCTTTGCTCTTTTAAGACAATCACACAATGAATAAACTTCAACAAACCAAGTAGCAATGAAAAAAGAAATGTAAAAAGAGAATATGCATACCCAGGTTAATCAATAGGAGAACAAAGAGAGCGAAAAAATCAGGTCTAAGTTTCACAGTAGAGGTAAGGTCAGGAACGACATTACTGGGTCATCCTAAATTTTGCTGAAGACCACACATTCCTTGTTCCTATTTCTATCAGCTTAGGTGTGTGTTTGCACATCTGGTCAGACCTGTGTTCCACTGAACTCTATTTTGCTCTCCGTGCAATGTGCTTTCTTACATCTGCTATGCTGATAATTTATGTGTCCCAGATTAGCTCCCTCAGTGCTTTATCTCTGGGAGGATTAGAGGCTTTATGGTGTCCTCTTCATTTGTCTGTAGCACCTCCTTCCAGCCTCAGCCAGGCTTCTTGGACAGCCTCCTCTGCTGCAGTACTAACGATGCCAAAGCTGCTATACTAAGCCATGCACCTCTTAAACTCCTCTGGCACAAGATAGTCTAATTTGGGAGAACCATTAGCTTCCTTTTGTTGTAGCTCTCACTCAATCTAGCCACAAAAACTGCAGTGCAAGGGAAGAGGAGGCTGAGGAATGGGAGCCTAGAGAGCCCTGCTGCTCCAGGTGCTGGCACTAACAGAAAAGCAGGGACCTGCAATGCCAAGGCTCGCCAAGATAACAGCGTGTCCTGATCGAGTTAGGCAGGTAGTTAAAATAACTCCAAACTGCTCTGGGTACAAAATAGGTGGATGCAGAGGTCTTCTGGATCATGCACCAAGCAATTCTGATTTCTGTATGATATTTATAAACCAGTCAGTTTTAGCTGGCACCAATTTAGGATTAAAGGAGCTCCAGCTCCAAGCCCACACATGACACTCAATGCTTCAAAATATTTGAGGCTCTTCCCATCCCAGATTTTTTACATCCTCATTTTTCTTGACAACAGCATGGTGTTCTCATAGACAAGGAAATATCCTGCTCACCACAAAGGTGAAAGACAGGATTTTTTGAGCTACTCCTCTGCTTGATGTTCAAGATGGACTCTGATGAGCCCATCTTGAAAACTGGGGAATTCCACTGCAGCTTCAGTAAATTGTTTGTTCTACATGGAAAATTTTGAAATACAAAGCAAATGTATAGAAAACTCCAGGATTTCTTCTGGAATCCATATGGATTTCAGAGGCCTTCCTTTAAATGATCTCCTTAAACAGACCTTTAAGAAGCAACCAACATTGGAAATTTAGCTTTTACAATATTTGGGTCTGTGTCCCTTTCCAAAAATGGAACCAAAGCTTTGATGATGGAAGATCTAAGATGCTCTACCAGGGTAGAGAAGGGAGCTGAGCACAGCAATGGTTGGGCGGCAGAGGGACAATTCCCTGAGCCTGGGGAGCCCCTGGAATGAGAACTGGAGCTGCAGGAACCTCCACAGTGTGAGTGTGCATGTGTGCTGTCAGTCAAACAGAGAAATGCTTTTTTTTTGATGGGATACACACCTCTCCCTCTTTCCCCAGTAAGAGGAATGGAAATGTGCCTGGCTTCCCAGCAGACATGCAGAAGATCCTTTCCCGTTGGTGTCAGTCACTTGACTCTTGGTATTTTTCCATTTGCTTCATACAAGTAAAAATGATGGGTTTTAAAAAGATCTCTATCCCCTGTTTTGCCACAATGCCATATCCTGCTAGAAGGATACTCTTTTGACAATAAATTTCTATTAAAGTGCAATATGCTCTTAAGTGGCACAATCTTTTTCAGTTGGCAACATGTGAAATATGTGTTCTGTCCAACTGCTGTATTGGAACTGTGCTATCTAACTCTGCTCACATACTTTTGAACACTTTTCTTTCAGCCCAGTTATATTACAGAAAGGAAAATCACTCAGTGGCATAAATGATAAATACCTAAAGGATATTTAGCGCTTACTTTCTGACAAGTACAAAAGTGAATTTGCTGCAAATTAATGAACTTAAGTGACCCCTGCTGACTTCTCAAGGAATGACATTCCATAGGGAGTCCCATCTGTGAAACAAGCAGCTCAGGTACAAAATCAAACCCTTTGTCTCAGCTCCTTGGACTTTTTCTCAAAAAAGAATTCTTTCTCAGAAAGTTACTGGTGATCTGAAATGGTGCTGTAGTCTACAGTTTTGGCTGGTCCATCTAATCATTGAAAAAACAGATAAAAGGTCAAATTTGAACCCTTGCAGCAGTCAGACACAGTTAATTTGTTTTTCAGGAGTATTATCAGTTAAGCACAGTTGGAATCTGAACATCTTATATCTGCCCACATATCTGGCTGGTGCCTTCTGGCCTTCTGTGTGATGCAAGGGGCTAATAAAACGTGGCAGCACTTGATGTCAGATAGTTTGTCTCTGCCTTGTTTAATCACTCTGAATGGAGTGATGCTCAAGCCCAACTTGCATTCACTATCCATCTGCGAGAGGCTGCTGAGAGCTACTTCTCAGCAATCAGCTTGAACCCTTGGCAAGACATCTGTCAAGTACACTTTAGCATCCCCACAACCTCCAAGTAAGAGAAGTGGCCTTCTCAATTTAGATGCAATATTAAAGGCAGTTGACAGAAATCTTACATCCCGCTGCCTTTTCTCTCTAGGTTAGCAATTCTGATCCCATTAAAGTCAGTGGGAGCCTTGTCATTGACTTCAATAGACCAAACACTACAAACATAGTGTTCAAGATGGAATAAACACAACTGGATAACTCTCAAATTCATTGAAAACCTAAAATCCTATTAGGTTATCGAGGTATCTTGACACTCAAGAGACACTTGAAACCCCAGAGGATCAGGCATTTCACACAAAACCCAGGATGTGTCCAAACGAGGAGGCAGCATGGTTACTGTGCTCGTTAAACTCTTAAAACACATGAGCGAAGCTTTCAGCACAAATCATGGTGTTAGGTCTGGTTGACTGTAGCACAAACTTGATCAGAACATCTACACCCCAAACAAAAGAACTGAAAGTTCAGATGAGCTCTCTCAGACTTCTCATTACCTCCTTTGCAGCAGAGTGGGCTGCTTGGTTGATACAACTTTATTGCAAATGCAAATGTTTATCCAGTAAGAGAGCACACTTAAAAAAATACACCAAAAGAAAAGAAAAACAGAAAAAATGACCATCCAGCCTCATCTTGTGTGTTGGTGTTTACAAAACCCAAGATAACACATGTGCTTGAAAAAAATAAAATCCCTTCACAAAGGCATATGCTGCAAATGGCTTAAAAGCATCCAGGCATTCTTGGAAAGTGCAACAGCAGATAAGCTTCCCTTTTAATTTGTCTTAGACTAGGTGTTAGTGCAAGTTACGACCAAGAATTTAGCACATCCATTCAAATTATATCTAAAGCACTAAATCCAGCACAGCAGTAATTTTCTAGTCTTTCATACTTCCCAACTTAATGAAAAGAGACATTAATGTCCCAACCATAGATTAATTAGATGGAATCATTAAGAATTATTTCCCAGGTATCTTTTGCTAATACACGTATTATCATTGAGCACTACCAACCCTGTGTGGAAGGTTAATGTTATTTTGGAAGAATATTTACAGTATCAGGGATAGAAAACCCAATATCTAAAAAAAATATTTTCCACCTGCAGCTATCTGTCATCCATCCCACACAAACTTTGAAAGCTTTCCACTATCTGTCAAAACACAGGTTTTGATGCAATAAAGACTGTAATTATTGAGCATTTACAAGAAATAATATTTTCCCTCTGGTACACGTTATAACAGTTGTTAACATGCAAGTATGAATACTAATACTTCGAGCCCACCTATACTCTTCACAAATGATAAGGATTTTTTCGAATACTGATATAGAGGCAGGTATAATAAAAGAGCAAGATAAGACTGAATATAGGTTTTGAAAAGTAAATGTCAATCAGAATAAGGTTTTTAGAGGCATAAGAACTTGATTTGAGGTAGAGTTTGGAAATAAAGCTGACAATTAGATCCAGAGATATAAACAACACTTTTTTGTGTTGAAAATAAAATGATCCTTTTGCAACCAAAATACCAGGCTAGAAGACGTGTGAAGGAAACAATACCGAGGATGCAACAAACCAGCTCTGCAGATGCCACGCTAGCAGATGGCTTAAGCTGGCTGAATTACTGTATAAACATTTAACTGAGAGTTTGATTTTATAAGTGTGGAAATTATACAAAACAAAAAGAAAATGATTCTAAGAAGCACTTAAATTAGTAATTTGTAATTTTCTCTGCTAAGATGGCCTAGCTCTGCTGCCTTGCAAGAGTCCATTGAAGAGGGGAATCTGTGAGAGAAATTGCACACCGTAAAAGAGAGCTTGTATGAACACACGGAACTAAGCGAGGCACTTAAAGGTAAATATATACCTTTCCACTGATGCTGCAGCTCGAATCCATTCTAACTGCAAGTTAATAAAAAATCTCCCCGCCCCTCCCCACTCTCCATTTCCTCCTTCATGTCTAGATAACAAAGGCTGTGTCTCTCTGTTTATATCTCAGTAACTTCTACAGCAACTGCTTGTCGTGTTACTTGGGCTCAATTGTAATACGTGGGCAGGAAGGGCACAAGAGAAAAAGGCTCTTTGTGCATAGATATCTTCAACAAATACCAGTCAGAAGGCGGAAAGGCAAAAATATACAGGAAAAGGGAGAAGAATTTATGTAGAAATAATGTGGCTTCTTGTTACAGAGTGCAGTCTGGATAAAACGGAGCATCACTGTTGAATTGATGGGTTTGGTCTGATTAATGCTTAGACATGTGTCTCAGATGAATGTTTTCTATCATTTTGCAAAGAAATAACAGGCAAAACAGGAGGCTGATGATGGGTACAGGGTTTTATCCTGATTTACTGAATTTCAAAGCAATCTGTCCTCAATGTTTCCCAAAACAGTGACAATTTTTTCTTCTGCCTTTACTGGTGAGCAACCAGACCCCAAACAATTCTAGCAGTGATTGCCACGGCAGTGTCAAACCTGCCCCTTGAAACTGCCACACAGTCTGCACGACATCCTCCTCAGATGCTCCCCAGCAAGCACAACCACAACTGCTGCTCATGCTGCACGCACTTACACCTCACCACTCCAATGGCCACCTAACCATTTTACATTCCTTGCTTCTGAAAAGCCATAACTTGCTATTCCAGAACTGAGATGGCAATTACATTGGGTGCAGATAGTTCTAATAAAAGACTAAGTCATCTTCTTCCTCAAAACCTCTGTTTTCCCTGCTGTCTGCATTCCAAATTCTCCATTTGGTTTAATGATCGAGGAGGGCTAATAACTTCTCCCTCTAAGCAGTTTCACTGTGCCAGGAACAAAATAAATTACCATCCCTCTTACATCCTAATACAGAAGTTTCTCATAACTCTTTCCTCAGGATCTTCACTCTTTTCCTCTTCCTATGCATTCCCTTGCTAATATCTCCTTGCCTTCCAGTTCATCTGCTCCAAACCAACCACATCTCTGCTTGAGATTCCCTGATATCATAACACAAAGAATCTGGAAATCAAATTGATTTAGGAATTACCATGGTGGCTTAAATCCACTTCATCCTGCTAGGAAGGATTTTTGAATCTTATATCAAAATGTTTTTCTCTGTTATAGCCAGTGTTGACATCAGAAAGGTGAGAGAACCCCTCTACTGACTGCAGGCCATGGGCAGCTCCAGTTTCTGATCCTAAAAGTGATTTAACTAATTAAGAAATCCACTTTGTCAAGCCTGCCTCACAATTTTTCTGTTTCCATTTTCTCTACAGTCTTCCTAAGTTTCCTCTCTCCCATGAACCCACCAAGCCTACCTCCAGAACTGGATTCATTACTTGTATTTCTCCAGCTTTGACTATGAAATGGAAAAGTTGGGGTCTGTTTTCAATGTCTTGTTACTAGAAAAACTATTTTAAAATTTATTTTAAGGCAATCTAAATTCAATAAACGAAAAATATATGTTAAAATGCAAAGCAAATTATGCTTGTGAACATTGTGACAAAGTGATGAAGTTTCATAGTATTGTCCACATGTCTAATTAATATTTGATGAGAAATATATTTGATAACAGGATGGACTTCCTGTAATCAAACTATGATTGATCTAGAAACACACTATTAACAAAACCCCGTCTCACATGATCTTTGCCTGTTCAATCAAATTATCTCTAAATAAACAAGTGGTATGTAGACCTAAAGAAAATATTAACCTGTAAATTACCTGTCTGCCTCTTCTCTCCTTGAATGTTGAAATTGTAGGGCAGAATTTTGTCATGACTCAGGTCATAAATCATAATATAAAAATAATATTTGACTGGAAGTCCTGGGACTCTGATACAAAGAGTTTAATTCAACAGACTGAAAATTTATATTCTGACTTTAAATACCCACTCTGTGTACTGTTTGCCTGATGGTGTACTGGAGGAGTTAAAAAAATGGTAATGTGAAAAACTGAACTTAGATTCTCATGACCAGAGACAGGATGGTCATTCACATGCACAAAAACTATATTTAAATATACTTTATATATACATCTTGTTTCCTGAGATGATCAGACAAAGAAATTCAGATGAACTTTGCCTTTTGGAACAAGTACCTCCGTGCAAAGCTCCCTCTCTTTTTTAGGCTAATAGAACTTGATACATTTCTTCCATCTTTGTAGGAGCTGAAATACATTATTAAAACCTATAGTTCAGTTACAGTGCCGTAAATCACCACTGCTACCCAGGTTCTAAATCTTAATTTCACTTCAATCAGAATCAATTATTCCACTTCCCATCCCTGGCCTCTCACTCAGCGCTGGAGAAGAACCATCAGCCAGGACACTGCTGCCGTGGGCTGTGCCAGCACCCATCCATCAGACACTGCTGCAGAGGAATCATTCAGCTTCTGATCCCACGGCCAGGGCCCCAGATGGGGCTGGGGGAGCCTGCAACATGCAGGTTCAGAGGTAGCACACGTGGGAACAGACACAGGCACAACCACAGGCTCATGTGCAGTGACACCAGTGCCATTTACATGTCACGTACACTCACAAATCTCCCTTGGCAATTGAGAGCAATGAAATCCTGCTCTACAAGGTGTACTGCGTGTGACAACTGAAATTACAAGCAGCACCGCCAAGCCATGCTCTGAGAAGCTTCTGTAATTTTTATTTGATTGACAGAGGTTTACAGAAAAGATGTGCTTTACTCTTTGATATGATATGAGCATACGAGGGAGAAAACAAAGTCCTCGTATTTCCAAACAGTCCAGGCCATGGTTTAAGAAGCAGAATAGACCCTGGATACAGAGCTCAGGCAATCCTGACTTGTGTTGGTTTGCCGCCCACGCTCAGCTGAGTCATCCCAGGGGCTCTGCGTGAGTAACTGTTAACCAACACGAGGACAGCAATGAATTCCTCCACAGTTCAGAGCTTAAACTCAACTGATTCTGAAAGCAACAACTACGACGGCGTGGGAGAAAACAGGATGCCCACCACTCTGCCTTTCGTATAGCAGAAGAGATAAAGGAGGAAACCAATGTGTGACGAGATGATGCATGTTTTTCATTAAGAAAAGGGACAACAGCAACAGACTCTTAAAAAAATCTATTTGAAACAAGACAGAAAAAATTTAGCTAGATCTAAACAGGAAGATTCTTCTCAGTAGCAAGTTATGGAGAGTGTAGTCTCCTAACTACTCCAGTTTCATTGGGGTAAGGGCCTGGGTGTCATCCACCTGCACAGTGTCAAGCTCCTGGGGCATCTTGATACCTAATGTACATTTATGTTTCATGCTGCCACAGAACCAGAATCATTACCAGCTAAGGAGGGTACATTTCTGTGTATAGATGACGTGGCTGAAATTTCTTTGGAGAGCCAAGCTTGGTTATGTTCTGAAGTCCTTTACAGGCTCTTTCCACATCAGTGCAAGATGTCAGGACCTCTGTCCCACATCTTGCTGCTCATCATCCCCTGCCTGCCAGCAGGTACCACCCTGCACTACCTGCAGCCCCAGCTGCTCCCCTAATCACTCAGATGATGCAGTTGGAGGCTGCCTTACACAGACCTATTATTTAAGCTGCTGAAGATACCCAGCTTATTTTGCCAGAGCTGTGTTAGGGCAGCGGTGGCAGCAGTTCTGTCAGAGCGATCGAGATGCGCCTCTTGACGTGAGCCGGGGGCAATAAGATTTTTGGCAGACACAAGCCCCGTCAGACAATGATGCATGAACATAGCCTTAGAGCTTGCTCAGACATCTCTGCAGTATTAATGACAAAATCCAACAATCACCCTGGTAGGATTGAGCACGCGTGAAAGCTCTAGTAAGTTAAAACCATAGGGGAAAAATTCTTGTTCAAAAAAGGAAAAATAAGGGAGATCCAATACAAAGCATTGCAGGAACAATTAATTTAAAATAGAATGATAAAACCCCTACATTTGGGAACTCCTTGCTTTATGCTCAACACTTTCAAATTATCTATTGCTTATACTATTGAAACTGCAGAAATGACATACAATGCTATGTAGAAGTGGAAGAACTTCCAAGAGGCTATAACAGTCTATTTTCTGCTGTTGTTGGCTTGGGCTGGAAGAGCACAGATAAAAGTTCAGACTGATCAATAGCCCAGAACTCACTTAAAGAGTCAATTGAAGCCATGGCAGAAACATCATCACCTTCTGTGAATGCTGGGCAAACTGCACCAGCATGGTTTGAAGTTGATTTCTCTTCCTTTCAAATAAAATAGCCTGTGAATTGATTAGAGGTAATAGAATTATTGGATGTTAGCAAGGAAGGGGATTTAAGGAAAATGTAATGACACCATCAAAGCTTTGTTGGGTTGCTTTTATTAGCCTGAATCAGCTTAGAGCAGTCCTGACACTAAGAGGTTAGAGGAAGTCTGTTAGAGGCTTGCCTATGGGATGAATGCATAACAAAATCCTTTTGTGAGGGGAAAAAAAAAGTAAAAACCCCCACAGACACGCACCAAAAAAGAACGACAAGTACAGTACTTTAACAGGGAAAATTTCCTCAGAAAGGAAGCAAGCAATGAGGCTAGGAGAGGAATAAATGGTGTAGAAATGACAATCGCTCTTCAGTCAGGGCCCATGACTGCACTCACTGCTGATAAGATCCAGCATGTGTCAGTTGTCAAGTGTCTCTTGTCACACTTCAATGTGAACTTTACAGCGAAAGGGGGACAAGAGGCAGTGAAGGGGAAAATGGCACAGCTCAGAAGGACTTGTGCACTCAGTGTGAAGCCATTTCAATTTTATATTCTAAAGGACTTTGTAGGTGATCCCATGAATGCAATTATTCTCACCTAATAAAAGCAACATATGCTAAGACAATTAAAAGATTTTATTATACATCTATTCATTGTATTTACTTTTAGACAGCAGATAAACCTAATTTGAAACAAGATGTTTGCAAGGCAGGAAGCAGAAATAATCGAGGTCTATATCTATAAGAATATTAGTGAATCATTATATTCTTTATATAAAAAGGTGAATTAATAAAGCCTTCCTTTACTAATGACAATTTCACCCAGCAAATGAACAACCTAATTATAAAGCTCTCATTAAAACAGCATAAGTTTTGACTTATGGTGTCCAGTTTGGGTGACAGTACGTTTAAGTGATTTTATTATCCATCAGAAATGTCTATTTGCAGGCATATTCCCAGTCTGACACAAACCTCACACACTCACCTCTTCACCAAGACATAAAGGTTACCCCATCACAAATTAACTCCTCTACTTTAGGTAGAGATGTGCCATTATCCTGGCGGCCAACAACCTGAGTTTCTCCAGACTTGCGTTATTGAAAATAAAATTATCAGCTCTAGAAAACCAGCTGGGCTGGCCAGTTTGCAAAGCGAAGGTTTCATGCCATCAGACCAAACCAGGGCTTAGAGCCATTTAGGAACAAAATCAGTGCTAATTCTGGAGAGCAAAGGAAACACTTCTGGGTTGCAGGTAAGCTCACGGGTGAAGTTTCCTGGCAGACATGGTGTGGAAGCTCTGGAGCAGCCAGTGAGTGTGGAAGGAAGAAAGTCGTGGGTAATTATAGCAAGATTTGCATATGACCGCAGTGACTCCCCTCGTTGAGGCAAATGAAGGGCACCAAGGGACTCTGCTGCTGGGAGCCACCAGAATTAAGCAGGAATCCATCACTTCATGCATAACTGATAATGTGTCACCTAAAAATCTGATCTACACAGCAAACAACAGTTGTGGAGGGGTTCAGTCCAGATCAGTCCCACGTGGCCAGGAGTGCCAAAGGCAGATACTTCATGTGAAAAATATCATTCAGAACCTCTCCCTTTTTTCCCTCGCCAAACAAGCAATTTCAGAAGACAGCTCCTGTGCAAGGCTCTACCTGAAACCACAGTCATGGCAGAAAGACAAACTGCAAACAATAATACCACATCTGCAGAACGAATTTTTGCAGTTCTTAAAAATCTTAAAAGAAGGGAAACAGAGTCAGAGTGACCAGTTGCAGAGCACCTACAGTACCCAAAATTTCAGTGCAGGGTTATCAACCTGTCACAACATTCATGTGAGAAATACTGTGAAAACCCATTAAGAATGAAAATAAAAAGGAAAAGAAAAGGACATAAGGAACAAGAAGATTAAAAAGATATTAAAATGTGCATTTCTTCGCTCCTACAGAGTCCTGAGTCAGGTACAAGTTTGGTGAAGCCTATCAGAGATGTTTTTCCAGTTGTGGAAGAGTAGAACGAAACACCTTTTCTGGGATGGCAGAGCAATGTCTGGCTTTTGTTACAGGTACTTTCCTTTGGGTGATGGCAGAAAAAGAAGCATTAGTATCAGTCACATACAGCAGCTACTCCAACTTAGGTACTGACATGGATACCAGCTACCACACCTTGCTATTGAAAGGAAAAATGGGTCGAGATTAAAAATTCTTAAATCCTTAAAATAATCCCTACTCTCAAATAGTGTGATTTACTGTTATGGCAACACACGTGTGAATACACCACAGGAATTTTCTCTGAGCTGGGTAATGTTCACATGTGGAGATATTGGCAACTCAGTGCTACAGGTTTTATATCAACCAATTCTTTTGATTTGCCTTCAGCAAGAGTGAGAAATGACAAAACATGGAGTCAGGAGAGTGCCCTGACTTGGGGAGTCTCAGATGAAAGATCCACTTCAAGAAAAGTACTATAATTACTGAGCACAGGTTTATAAATACTACTTGACTAATGATTTAGAGCAGTGAAGCAAATGAAAAGTGTACCTAAACCTGACAATCATCAGCTATTTTTCCACCAGTAGTTGAATATCTATGAAGTGAAAATATCACTGAAGATCTGGCTAACATGAACCATGACTTATTAATAATACAGATATTTATCAGCATCCTGTCATAGATAGTCTTAAAAAATAACTGTGAATTGTGTGCAGCATAGATCCTTTGCCTGGCTGCAAATCCTTATCCAGATCCTTTGCCTGGATAAATTGAAGTTTATCCTATTTAAACTTTGGACTATGACACAACACAGGAACTTGCTGGTTTACGTTCTTGTCCCACACAGCAGCTCCAGGGAATCCTACCAAATGGAGGGCCCCTTTATTTACTCCAAGGACCATTAGTAAATAAAAAAAAAGCGCCACTTTTTCTTCAAAGGTTGTAAACAATTCTCTTTGGAAGCATCTCAAGTGTACACACTGAACTTCAAATTATTTTTTTTTATTTTCTTGATGCTGGCAGATTTTTTTCTCTCTTTTATTAAAGCCACAGTCCTCTCCTCTCCTCCCTCATGGGAAGGATTTCTTTATTAAAACCTGCATTATTATTCCCTTATTCCCCCCTGCTTTGCATCAGCTCACAGACCTCTATGCTTCCTTTAAAAATAAAAATGTGCACACGGGTGCAAAAGCTTGATGCAGACCCTAATGTGGATCATACCCTAAAGGAAGAAAAAACACTCTGCAAACTGACTTTACACTGGGAGTGTGTGACAAAAAAAAAGAGTAGAGTCTGGTGTTAACATTCCACCTAGGCCTTTGTTTGAGTACACAGATTTGAGAAGAAAACATGGATCTCTCATTATTTATATGACCAAAGTCTCCATTTTACTTGGCACCTCTTTAATGTTATAAAGTGGATGTGATGTGCAATGATTTATTAAGAGATCATACTGCTCCTGTGTAGATATAGTAGTGTAGCTGTTGAATCCAGCATTTTATGCTGTACCTCACACAATTGCAATGTTTTCCAGCCAGCCCATGAATAAATGAGCAGCTTGCTGCACTATAAAATGCATGGATTATAAAAGCATTTCATTTCCAAATGCTGCATTTATTGCTGAAAAACAGGAAGATTGCACAATATCACTGTACTTTTGTACGGATTTATCACCTGACTGTGAAGCAAAACAGCACAAACACAAATTTTAAAGTACCATGTTAATAAATGATTGCTGTGTACTAGGGGGGGGAAAAGGCAACAATGATGGACTTTTTGCCTTCTTTTTTTTAATTGCCTTAATGCTCTGCAGGGCAAAATAAAAAAAAAAAATCTTAAAAAAATCACCTGATCTTGATGTTGGAAAGGTGCCAAGCCCATCTGAGGTCCAAATCTATATGTACATAAAAAAGCAGGAAGCAGTCTTAAAAGGAAATGCTAATTAGCTTCCTGGGATTTCAAATTTTAAAAGCTTCTGTGATTGAATTTATTTTAGCAATTCTTTCTTTAAGGAATGTGAAAATTGGCCCTACAGTTGAGACTTCAAACAAACAGGATGAAGAAGCAAAATCCTTCATAACATTGCTTATTGCACTCAAAATGGTTATAGTCATATGTTGAGGACTGATCAATAAAAGAGAATTATAAAGAGGTTACAAAGGTAAAATGACTTCTGGTCAACTTTATCAAAATACTAAGAAAAGCTGGCAGAGTATTAGCAGTATTAAACACAGAACAACCAGTTTGTAAAAGGGGACGGAAATGTGCTCTTAGCAGCAGGGGTACTGTGATTTTTACATTGGATGCAGCATAAATTAAAATCTTCTGCATTATTAACAACAGCAAACACCTCCTTTGGGGCACAGATAGTAATGAAAGTTCACATTTGAATTAAAGCACAGACGCTGCTGAATAAAGACAAAAAAGTAAGGTGGAAAAACAGACTCCATTTAGGAGGGACAAATACATATTAATATGTGAAAGAGTAAATTAGGGGTTTGAAACATTCTTATTTTTGTCCATAAGATCATCACACCGCAAGATCTAGCTCAGAAAAAGTTTTGGTTTAATATTAATTCTTTGTATAAAACTTTCAGTAAAGCACCCAGTAAACTCTGGACCCAGGCCCAGCCTCTTCAAGGAAGCATCCAGCAAACCCTTGTGCATCCAGAACCAGGTGATTAAAAGTTACCTATGTACAGAGGAGCCTTGATTAATTCAGGCATCTAGGAGTTCATCTTTTAAACACTTCTTGACAACACTCCTAGTTTCACACTGCTTTCCAGGAAAGAAGTTTTCCATTTTCCTGGAGCCAGTCACCTTGCTAAATGCTGACAGCAACAGCACAAATGCAGAACAACAACATATTTACTGCAGGTCAGTTTTCAAGCTGCTACAATATCAATTTAATATTCCAGGAACCACTGGGCTTCATAGTTCATGGTATGGGACATCACATATATATATACTAAAACTTTAAGTAGCTAAAACTCTCCTGGCTGTTGGGCCAGGGTAGCCACGTTACACAAACTGCGTGGCAGTCTCTCACCTTGTCTTTATTGCAAAAATGATGCATTTTTCCATGCTTCTGCAGAAGGGCTGCTTTCAGTAAGGGCTCAGAAAGGCTGATCTTAAACACTTTCATTTTTAAGGCAGGTCTTGTTTTATAGAGGTGACAAATTTCTGAGATGATGGAGCAGAGCAAAGTTAGTTTCCTGCCTTGAACTTTCAGGGGGTAGGAAACAGGCGAAGCACTTTACACAAAAATGGGTTCAGCCTGACAAGGGTGGACAAGACCCTTTCCACTGTGCATGGTCAGGGCCACCAGGTGGGTCATATTTACCCTCTTTCTTACCCCAGGATGCAACAAGGAAGCTCAGGGGATCAGTGGTGCTTCTAACGTGCTGCAAGCAGGACAGGGCATGGCTAGAAATAACACACACCACCTGTAAATTCACTGAGCCTATTTCAAAACGTTAATAGGAACTAGACTCTACTGAAAGAATTTTTTGTGAGGGGTTACAGGAGACTTGGGTCTATGGGAAATGAAATATCTGTACCCAAAGGAATCACACAAGGGCAAGACTTCAGAGCTGTGTCTCAACAGCTCCCACTGAGAGTTAGGAGGAATAAAAAGTGTCTTGTTTATTTCACTGAACACTGAAGTCCCAAAGAGGGACCAAATTAATTTCTCCAGTGGGAAAAGCTGCCTAAGGGAACAATTTAGCCCTAAAGAAATATAAATTAAGAAGAAATTAGTGCCCTCTGATTGTTTTGCCCGGTGTTATAATACTTTGTGGAGATTTTAAAAGATGTGGCCGTGCAATTAGTTATTAAAAATTATAAATATTAATGCCTAAAACTTAAATATTTAGGCATTAGTATTTTTTCTAAAATCCTGTATAGGGAGAAGTTTTGAGAATAACATTCAGAGAAACATAAAAATTAGGGACATAGACTTACTTTGAGAAACCTTTTAAAGAAAGATAGTCTAAGTTGCCTTAGCATTTAAAACGTAGAATGTGACATTTAAAGGATTTCCCAAAAATTAAGCAGCACATTAAACCAGGCTTCCTGATCAGCCTTCCTATATGACCTGAAGATTCTTAAAAGCTACAGTAGCAAACATCCTTCATTTCTGACACATACGTCTTTTTTTAAGGTACATTTAAATATGTTTTCAGAATAAAGGAGGTCAAGATAAGAATATAGCTGAAAATCCTTGTTGTTCTAACGTTTGGCTGGTATTTGTTGCCATGAAGCAGCCTTTTGAAAGATGATCACTGTACCTGAAATGCAGATAGTTATAAAAATGGCATTAATTTGCTTAGACCGGGAGATTTTCACAGGAGAGCAACTAGCAGAAAACATTATGAAAATGTCCAAGAGGACTGGTAATTGAGTTGATTAGTATGACCTTGGTTATGAAGGTAATAGAAGAGTGAATGGTGCTTAGACTGAGTTATAACCCTGCTACCTTGCTCGGAGATGTAGTGAGCTATGTAATTTGTTCAGGGTGAATCCAGCAGCCTGGCCTCTCCCTGACAGGGTAGCACACTCTGCCTAGCAGAGCTTGGCCGGCCACAGCTCCTACCCCAGCCGAGTAAACAGAGCAGGGTCAGGCGAGGGATGATGAACTGTGTGCTTCCCTCTGCTCAGTATGGTAATTTTCTGCTGGCAGACGCTTTCTGTTAAAGGTTTCTTCTAAAATTAGGAAAATTAAAAGCAATTCACAAAAACTTTCCAGTTTCAGAGCACAGAATCTGCATTCCTTTGAATTAAACTCCAGACAAAACCTATCTTGATTTACCTACTCACCCAACCGCATGGTTCTGGTGTTGCTTTTTAATTCACATATTTCCGCCCTGTGACAATTCCAGAAAGGCTTTAAAAAGTCAAGGTTTGTCTCAGAGAATGGGGCTTTATTTGTTCAGGAACTGATTCAGCTAAAGGCCTCAATGCACAAGTGCTGTGATTGCCTTTCTTGCACTAGATTAACTGTGATTATGTAAAGATATTTTACGTGGCCTCCCTTTACAGGGAAAAAAGGCATCCAAAGCAATTAAACAAATTAGACAAAGAAGGTGAGGAAATACAATTTTAAATGCCACACTTTGCATTCTTGTCCTCACCAGTAACCTGCACAACACATAATAATCTAACAGGCTATAGAATAAGTGTTTTGAGAAAAAATAGTCGCAGAAAGGNTTTTTTTTTTTTTTAAATCAAGGAATGGATCAAAAGCAATGTCTTCAAAGTCAGCATAATTTAAATATTACCCCTTTCCTTCCATCCCTGACAAGCTGTCTTGCTATTTTATTGCAAGTTTCACAAACGAATAACTAGCCAAGGTTCCCTAGAAGGAAAATGCCTACATAAAAGATTCAATTAAATTAAAATTACTCAGTTCAGTCTCTGTGTGTCCAACGCAAAGTCTGCTTTACTAGGAAACCAGGCATAGATATTCAGCTAAAAATTGCCACACATTAGACATATAATTTCAGGCCATATTTCCCTACAAAGTACAAATCAGCTCTCTTTTGGTTTCATAGCTATCAGGATGTCATCATAGTCTTTTTCTGAGGAAATCTGAGAGGATGAAAGGAGGCGCTTAGGAAATAATTTTGCATTTTCTCTTAGAAATTAAAAATCTTTCATTTCTTCTCATTTATTTAAGTGCCACAGAGAAATGGGGTTAGAAATGGATTTAGAAAATAATCCAAGACATCTAAAGAAAACTGTAATCTCAATAACATTCCAACTATAATCATTTCAGGGGCAGAGGAGTAAAAGCAGTTTCTGTGTGTCCATGGATTTTAGAGACTTGCAAAACTACAAAGCTCTCTGAAATCAGGTGTTATATATTCGGCTCTCATTTCACAAAGCTAAAATCAAACTGAATATTTAATTCTAAGTATAAACTAATGACCTGATCCTGAATCATGTAGCATGAAGATAGATTACTGTTGACATGCAGAGTCCCAGTGAAATCCCTGGGATATTGTGTGAGCTGAGCAGCCGCCTGCCTGCGACACAAAGCTCAAAACAGCAATGCTGAAATGGAGTTTGGGATGTTAATTCACAGTTACCATCTTTAACACCACATTTTTAATATCATTCCTCCTGTTGTTTTGAAGGTCAGTAGATCCAGAGGAAATTTCCCACTCTCAGAGCAATGAGCACGGTATAAAAGTAATAACGGGCTTTCATTTTTAAAGTTCAGCTGTTGAGGGCTTATATTGCAAAGTAAAATAAAAACAACTCCAGCTAAGCCTTTAGCTGTTTGTAAAAGTTTGCAAGCTACAAGCAGGACATATTTACATGTGTTTTACCAGTACTGAGCTGACACTAATTATCCCACGGTGAACTTTGGATGAAATCCTCATCCTGCTGAACTGATGGGAGTTTTGCCACTGACTCCAGCCACAGCGGGACTTCACCCCCTGGCCTAGGCTCCGTGCCACGGCCTAATACTTTCTGCGTAATCAGGCCCATAAAGTTTATCTTGAAAGCCAAAAAATATTAGGTCAACTTATAATCACTCTGCCTTTTCCCTTTCTGGAGGGACAGCTTGTTTTAGTCATCATCACCGTGTCCCTGCTGCCGATGGAAGCTGCTCATCCATCCTTGAGGGAGCCGTGCCGGAGCGAGCGGCCTCGCCTGCTGCAGGCCGCCAGCGCTCATTTATTAGTATGCACTACCCAAATTCAAAGACTTCCCAAGGAAGTTTGACTGCAGCGGGAGCATTCTGATTTATGAAGCTTGGTTATCATTTTTAAACCACAGCCCCGTCCCCGGCCTGACTCGACTGACAATGACATATGCCCAGCGTGTCTGTCAGGCCTCGCAGGCCGATTCCTCATCCCCGCCACAGCTCTTCCCCACGCTGGGACCAGTTACACCCCAGTTTCCCACAGGTGGGCCAACTGGGCACTCTGCCACAGCTGTATTGCTGCAAAACCCCGCACAGCAGCAATTACTTTAAAAAAAAAAAGATAAAATTTTTAAAATCTGGTTTTACAAAACAAGCCTTGTGCAATTGCAGCATGCACTGCAGCCAGTATGGCAGAGTTAGACATTTCCACACAAACCAGGCTTGCAAAAAAACAGGAAAACAGAAATCTAACACCAGGTATGACTATATGCATGTCCTTGAAGGCCAGCATGGATATTTGTTTGTTGCTCCTAAATATGAACGTTAAATACTCTTTCTCCCTCTCCACCTGACCATCAAATTTTCAAAAAAAACCACTTCAGAACATATTTGAACATGCCTCCTTAATAGGAGAAAAATGTCATACAACCAACACATCTTTCCCATGTGGAGAGAGAACATTCTGCATTACAAACATAGAGCAAATGTAACCAGAGGAGGTATAGGTGGCTACAGAGATCTAAGCAATGGAAACATGCCTGTCTGGAGTCCAAAGAATTACATTAAAGATGCTCAAGTGTCATTTTAAGAGTCTGTATCTTGACATCAAGCAGACAAAGATGCTTTCATGGTCTTTCTTCAAGCAAGAAGGCAGAAACACAAGTAGGGATTTTCTTTTATGCTCAGCAAGATAAAAACTGAGTATAAACACTGAAGTATTTATTCTCACAGCAATCCCATGAAATGCACTGTTATTCCCATTTTACAGATGAGGAACTGAGTCACAGAGAGACCTTCTGTCTCGTAGTTTAAAGGTGGTTTAAAAACTGAGCTGAGGACACTGTGTTCACATCCAGTGTTTGAGCCACAAAACCAGAATACATCCTTCATAATAAGATCAGCTTTTCATTCAGTAACTATGAAGGTGCTGAAGGAATTCAGTAAATTCTTCTTCAGTAAATTCTGTAAAAGCTACGTGATACTAAAATGAAAACTAGCAAACCTGAGCTCTATTAACATATTCTCTCAAGCAGGCTCCAAAGAAAATGCAGAAAATAGGTGTTTCATAGCTGAAACAAGAAAGAGAGAAACAAAATGCCTTCACAAATTATTTTTTTTGTGTGTGAGCAACGTGCTTTTGCTGAAAGACTGGTGTGAGCAAAAAGGGTATATTTTTGGTATGTCAGCTTCAATTATCAGCAATCTAAGAGTGAAAAGCGACAGCCTTGTCCCAACAACCTCCTCCAAAGGAGATGCCCATCAGCCGAAAGCCCTGCTCTCAGCGTGACCTTTCCTGCTTTCTGACTGGGCATAAGGGAACACAACCATTTTATTTAAACTTCTTCTGGGAAAACTGCTAGTTAGATGTTGATTTCCAGCAGCCACTGCCCTCTGAAAAGAATATTCATGGCTGGTGTTTCACTTGGAATGCTAATGGGATAAATTTGAACTCTCTACACTCTGTGTCTCCGACTTGTTTCATACATACTCAAGGCCATTTACATCATTTTACAGAAAACTGTTTATGAGTGGGGATGCACATTGTATTGACTGCTGCTGGGTTAATTCCTAGCATGGAACCGGTCCTAGCAGGCGAGCTGGATCCCAAAAGAGGCAAGGCTGGAAAAAAAATCCCAGCGCCTGGAGCTAGACAAAGCAGTTTCGGTACAAGTTCCAACATTATCCCTAACAATTTTTGTCAGGCAGCTACTGAGAGCACTTCACAGCCTGCTCACCTCCTTGCTGCTTTGTTTTCTCTATTTAAATAAAAATTGCAGTCTCTCCTTTCACTCGCACGGCTAAAGGGCCCCGTAATCCAGTGTATCCTTGGCTCTGTCACTGTGCTTGCTGACCCTACAGTGAGCAGGCTCTGACCACCAAATGCGAGCGGAATAAATTATCGCTGACACTCCAATATTTAATTATGCAGCTGTCAGAGCGGCCCTTTCGAAATTCATTTTAATAAAGTGGGAACTTTTTCCTTTCAAGGTTAGAGTCAGGGGAGTCACCTTCTGTGTCAGGCTGAGGTCTCCACCATGAGCTTTGCATTCTTCCCTGAGAAGCCTGTCACTTGGCCTGATAGAAGGACCAGATAACGGCACCGATGTCTATTGGCCTCCCCCGCCCTGCCTCGATGAACATCCTTCATTTAAACCCACAATAATGAGGACCTCAAAGTCAGGCTGGCAGCCACAAGGGCAGCTCGGCAGGGGGAAAAAAAAAATAAAGGCTTCTTATTATAAAATTCACTCGATGTTATAGCTGCAATCTAAAAGCAATCATGTTCATCTCACCGTTTTAACTGGTTAACCAGAAGTATTTAACATGTTAAAAAATGTGAATAGAAACCCAGTGGGTGAAGCCCCAGCAGCCTGTATTTATCTGCATGAACTCAGACAAGGAGAGGAATATTGCTTCGTGTTTTTCTGGTAGCAAATTATCAAACCAGATCTTTTTGCCAAATATTTAGAAAATAAAACCCTTTTTAAATATGTAGTGTGTAATAGGCAATGTCTACATACTGCAACCTGCAGTGTATGGATCAGAGGTGCTTTCTAAGGTGCTCAAAGCAAAGCTACTGTGTGTGTTCACAGCTCTCTCTCTCACACACACATACAGCACATGAAACAATCCTTGTACTAAAGTGCTGACTATAAGGAACCTTGCCTTCATGAAAATAAAGACTATTTTAAAATATGTGGCTACCTCTCAATTAAATCTTCACATCTGCAGATCCTCACTTTCAAAACTTTTGATTTTTGTAGTGCAGCTGTGAGAAAACAGGTACAAGTTTGCCACGGACAGTCCAAAAATTTGTGAGCAAGAGTGCAGTTGACCTAAATCAGCAGAAAAAGAAAAACAAGGAAAAAAATAACCTACACATATTCCAAATCTTCTTGTTTCTGTGTGAAACACTTCTAATTTCTAAGTAATTTTAATAACAACTTTGACTTACAAGCTCTATTTCTTCCCTTGGTTCCTATGGTGCTACACAAGCACTGGAGATTTAGCTATGCAAGATTTTCCCCAGTATGATTATACATCTTCTACAAATGGGGAAGTGAAAAACACATAAATTGCATGTGGGCTGGGAATTAAAGCTCCCGGGGAAGCCCCACATCTCCCAGCTTAAATCAAAAGAATACTTGCTAATGAGAGAGATGTTAATGGGATACCATCCTACATCCCATAGGTGCTAAGTGACCTATCCCAAGACACAAAGTGTCCCAGGAAAAGAAATTAAAGCTTTAGTAAAAATGGGTTTTTTTTCACTTAATTTGATCCACAGTGAAGTCACGGCCAAGAGAGAACAATACGACTCACTAGCACAAAATGTTTTACTTTCTGGATTCATTAGCACTAATGAAGAGCAGGTGCAGGGTACCAGGGGAAATGCTGTGCAGAGCAGCTCTCCAGCACGTTCTCCTGCCCAAGTTGTGCCTCAACATTTGGTGTTTTGATCCTTCCCTGCAAGTGGGTGCACTTTGTATCTCCCAAATACTGGACAAATGAATCACTATCCCCAAAGCCAGCAGAGAAAAAGTACACAGGGCTCTGAAAAAGGCCAAGAGTCCACTCAGGTTTCACGGTTTTCATAAACATGCTGGGTTGTACTATGGGACTTCATATTGAAAAAAAATCTCCATTTCTATTAACAAAACATTAAATATCTCACTCATTTTCTGTTTTCAATGTGAGAGCAGTACATCCCGCCAAAAATTAAATGTTTCCTCCTGATTCACCTGACCATCTTTTACACACCTAAATTTCTATCAACACACATCAGGGTTACCCCCTCCAGCGTTAGGCACCTAAAGCACAACCTTTGAGTAAAATGTGGTTGCTCTTGTCCTCCTTTTGTCAGTGGGCTCAGCCAACACTCTCAGAGGCTGAGCAGGAAATTGAGTAGAGCGACCCTTTGGTGGTAGCCACTGCACTGGGTTTGTGTACAGCGCACAGGGTGACAATTTACATTTTAGAAGCTGCAATTAAGCTGTGTGGATCTGGGTTTGGACAGTTATTTATCAGCTGCACATGCAGTACAGAGCCAACAGGGCCTGGCTTCCAAGAGGTCTACACATGTTTCTGTACTATAAATAATAACTGACAACCTTTTTTTACCACTTAAACTAAGATTATCTCCCGCTGCTTCCTGCTTTAGGTCCTCTTGCTTTATTTTTGGCTGTGTCATTTAACTGTGGTGGAGGCAAATATTTTGACACATTGCTGGCATTTTGATTTCAGCATGAAAAAAGCGGAATGCATCCTCTCGTTGGCTTGGAGCTCACCACAGATGCTTACTACGCAGAGGACATGCTCCAGGATCTGAAATTAAACCCCTAATGCATAAAGGAAATGTATTTATATTCTGTTATATAGAATATAAATATATATATATATCTATATCTGTGGAAATAAGTACCTTAAGACATCATTGCTTTCTATGTGTTTTAATTGGGCAGCTTCAGCTTCACACCAGCACAATCCACTTGCAGGTTTCTGAGGAATTCTTCCCTCCAAGCAGCATGGCTCACCTCCTGGTGTCAATCCAAACAGATTTGCTGAATCCTACTTGTCACTAATTTTTCCAGTGAAAAAATAATTATAGAACAAAACATCAGGAAAAAAAATATAATCCTATCAACCTGGTGTGACATGCACACATAAACATGCCAAAAATCCCAGCTGAGCTACTCACAAAAATGAGCAATTGTTGAATGCACAGACCAGGAAAGGTTTTGATTCCCCTACAATAATAGGGAAAGTGCAAATAAATTCTGAGTCAATGAGACGGCTTACACTAACCTGGCATTGGGAGAATTTTCAGTCCACAAATTCCTTCACAACTGAGTAAATTTAAAGAAATAAAACTAGATTGAGCATTGCTTTAATACCTGCTGGTGTAGTTTCCCACACTGTTCACTGGCTTGTTAAATATGAAAAAGATTTGCCTTGCAAAGCCACAGTGAGAAACACAGTCACAGATGGGTTAATTGTTTGTTCCTTGGATCTTACCACTTTTATTTTGGTTTAAATATAGCCTGTTATTATAACAAGAAAACTCCCTGGCCTTGTGTACAAGACTCAAATATAATCAGCGATATCACACTGTCCCTTAATAGAAGGTGCAATATAAAAAAGATCATTTAAGATGCCAGTAGCTTCCCTCCTGACCCTGCCTGGCTGAGAGGCAAATTGCATTAGAAAATGACATGCCATTCATCTCACGAGTAGTTGCAGGAACATTTAGCTAATTAAATGATTAATAAATTTAACACTGCTTTATAATTTCATTTAGCCGTGTTGGAAATCAAACGGTGCACTGCGTGTGCACCGAATGAGATTAGGTGGGAGTTGTGGGTTTCACCGGCTGCCCTGGTAATTGAGATTAGTCTATTACTACAGTGACCTTTTTAACTTTTATACTCTCTTGTTAAAGTGAAATAAAATTTTATTCACTTTTAAGGTATATTTACTTAGTGAAATTTACGTGAAATTAAAGAAACACCAAGCTAAGAAGCATTCACTCTCTTTTTGGTTTTTTATCCTTATTTTGCACCCTTTTATGAATTCCTGCTTTAATTTGGCAGCTGAGTACCACCACAGCACACTCTGAAACAAACTCCCTTTATTACCAAAACCAAAAATAACACCCCCAAGTGCTGCAAATTCAAATACATTCAGCATGATGACGAAGGAATTGGAGTAGGGGGGTTGGTGTGTACAAAAAAAGCCATAACCTCAATATACCTATGTATTTGTACATGTTTACTGTAGCTTTATCTGGAAACTACCTCGGGAGCTGGAGTTCAATGAGGAACCTCCCTGTTCCAGCACAGTCAGCTGAACAATCAGGATGCTGTGGCCAGAGTCAGCTGTGAAGAGGAGCTACATTTATGTGATACAAATCCCCCCACTTTCTGTTCATTCATCCTCACACACAACTTTAGACAAAATGACCCCGTTTATCTGAAGGATTACAATTTGCTGTGTAATTATCCATCTGTGTGATCAGTGCTCAGACTCAGCTTCTGAGGAGCAGGAGGGAAGTGACAACTCTCTGGTTTCACCCAACTTATGGTCAGAGTTAGAGGTTGCTGCTGACGTGTGGCATGCCCCAATTTGGTACATTGCATCAAGGAAAGATAAACAATTCACAGTTTTGTTGTGATTAATTCCTGCAATTTCTTTTCAGTATAACAATTATGGACACTGTGTCTTCAGGTAGCCAGCATAGGTCAGAAGGTTAATACTCAGGTAGTTCCAATAGCCAAATAAAATCAAAATCCCTGCAAGAAATAACCTTTGTCTATTCAGGCACGGCTTACAGCTATCTTAATGTTAAAAGCATAAACATCTATCCACACAAAATTCATTTCAGCAGTACAAGGACTCATTCTATCAGTTCTTGGAAAACTTGTCAAGATTACTGACACTTAAGCCAACTCAGAAAAAATTTTCAATTGATATGTTTAATGTTAGGAGGGATGTTTAATGTGTTTCCTTTTTGAACAGATGTGTGTTTATAATGTAGGAAATAAAGGAATTAAAATGCATATCATCACTGAAAACTGATTCCTCTCTCAATCACACATAACTTGAGAAAGTATGTTAGAAAATAATTCAGAACAGGGTTGACTTTTTCCTGAAGTCCTGATCACTCATGAAAGGGATAAAATATTTGACAGACTGTTCATAACAATGTGGATATAAAATCTATGTTGGCTGAAGTGAAACAATGCACTGGAAATGGGATCTGACATCAGGAAATCAGGGTTCTGCTCACTCACTCTGGTGAAATAAAATTCCAATACAGATGGGCCCAACATGTGGGAGAAACAAACTATTATCAGCAAATGCATTAAATAAAGCAACCACAGCAACAATTTCATCTTGAAGGCGAAAAAAAAAGGCCAAACAAATTATAGGTGATAATTATAACAGCTATTTACTGTGATAATTGGAAGGGAAAATTATTGCTGGATTTCCAAACCATACCACCACCACAGATGCAAAGAATCATCAACAGGATGCAGAGGAATATTAAGTGTCTTGATGTGTTGGAATAAATTCCATTATTTGGACTCAGTGGCTAAAATCCACCTGGCTCCTGAGGGACCCCATTTTCACCCAAAAAGGTGGAGCTATTTTCTAGCCCTCAGGGCAGCAAAAGCCATGCTCATGGTCCTGAGGGACCAGTAATGTGGGGCAAGCATCAACATCCCTATTATCAGATGAGACTTATGTAAGTGTCTGTAACTTATCTCAATTCCTAGACTTCCTTTACCACCAGTGAAGAAAAAGGCACTTTCTGGGAATTCTTAATCTGACCTAAATTAGCCATTTACCCCAAGGTGAGATAAACTGTGGTTCAGGAGTGCCACCATCTCTCCTCGGACTACAAGCAAAAGCAAAACCCAGTAATTTTATGAAAAATGTCCTGCCACTAAGATGCAAGCTCTCGACAAGTACTGAAAAATAATAAATCCACTCTGAAGCCTCCAGAATGAAGCTTTCTTTTGAACTTTGTGTAGGATGTAAAGCTGCTAAAATGTGCCCGTGACAAATGCATGATATTCAGTGTATTCACAGATTTAGCAGTTTTGACTTAGGAAGTCCCTTGAAAACTGCTTCTTATACTCCAGACTTTCCCAGGAATGGTCAGTTCTGGCACTTATTTTTATTTATTTTTCTTATGGGAGTGGTCACTGGCATTTGGATGGATACATTTTTATTGCCAGAGAAGATAATATATGAAGCTGATGAGCTGATGACATGACATGATGATATCTTAAAATGTCAGAGGGAATACTGTTTTCTCTAAAAACAATGATATATGGATAGCACGAGCTCTGCCTCTAAAAAATGCAACTTGTACACTGGGCTTACTAAAGACAAAAGTGTAATGTGAAATTTACTTCTTGGAAACAGAGATTATTTATGCTGGCAACTACAGAAGGCAGAATTTAAATAGCCATTATCCACTCACAATAGCGAGTAGGAAAACCCATCCAATTTTTCCAGGAACTTATGTGTCCTAGTGTCTCCCTAAATCATGAATCATATTCTTTCAGATGAGATCCACTGCAGATTTTATTAAAAGAGAGGTAACCTATAAAAACAAAACATCAACAAACAACCTGTTGCAAGAAATAGATAAGACTTAACAAAAAGGCTGGCAGAACTCAAATTAATAAGAAATTGGGTCTATGAAAAAAATTGGCAAATTTGAGTAGATTGATTAATTTATTATTTTAACAATTTTTTTTCATTTCTGGTAAAAAAGAGCTTTTGAGGATATAACTACTAAATCTTCAGGAGTAAATATAGTCATTATTAGACTAAGCACTATGATCTTTTAAACATGACTACTTTTGTCCACTTCTACTTAATGCAGTGTCCACTTTTGCATCCATTTAAGTTGGCATTCATATCCAGTTTTAACTTAAACACACCTCCAAGGCTACCCCTGTGAGCTCTAATAATGTGCACTGAAGTGGAACTGTGGTCATTGTTTCTTATCATTCGCACTGGGAAACCATGTAAGGTCAAGCTTGTGTTTCAGTAAGTAGGTTTTGGTTTTAATTACCGCCTATAAAAGGTGAAATCTGGGTTTCAGTAAAGGCAATATGAATTTGCTTGTGTGAAGCTATGATTTCACCCAAGGTTACCGAACGTGCAGCTGTGTATGCACCCACCAAGTGTGTGTACAACCAAGGCTCCACAGTCTAGGGTTACATATGACTTATTGCCAAGCAGAAAATGGAGCCTTTAAAATATTCAAATGGGGTATGAAAGGCCCTACATATGAGCTGGATAGCAATCACCTTTCTTACAATCATTACATATCCAAAATTAGTAGACCCATACTGATAAGACTCTGGCATCACCAGGGGCAAGAATTATGGGGGTCAAAGCCATATCAGGTTCCCAGGACAAGACCAAAAGTATTAGTGGGAAATCATTTTCTTCTGAAAGCTGTTAAAGCCACATTAATTTTCCATTGTCAAAAACAGATCAATTGCTACAAAGGCTTCACAGTTGTAGGACAGCTTTGCACATCTGTTGTCTTGGCTCCAGATGAGCCACCCTGTCCCATGACGTGCAGACTCTCTCAGGGCAGCAGCCGTGCTACTGTGACACGTGAAAGAAAATAATCATCTCTTGCAGAGCTTTGGCTGATGGAACTGATTCAGGACAACACCCAGAAAAAGCAACTAAACCCACACCAAGGTGGATTAACCTGACTTTAAACTCACTTTGGTCTTCTGAATTGCATCTTAATTAGATGTGTAGAGTTGTTGTCTAAATTACACAGTGTGAGTATAACCCTCAAGGAAGTTTTGATTATAGACTCTTGACTTAGAAAAATAGCTGTGTAAACTGTGTTGGAGTTTGGAAATGGCTCTTCCCCAGTTACCAGCCAGGCCAGTGTTCCCTTCCCACAGACCCCACCACAACACTTTTCCTGTTTCCTAACAACATCATCTTCTAATTTAATTTGATGTTCTCACACAAAATAGCATGTATATGGAAGCAGAAATGGTATCCATGTAATGGTATCCAAGTAATCCATGTACTCCTCCATCACCACCAGTATCTAACTGGTAGTGACAAAGCAGCTGTTATTTTTCACACTCGAAAAAGCTTGGTGATATCTCAGTTACCAAGAGGTGGCAAAGGAAAGTATTGTCAGCAGTTGGATTGAAAAACTTGAGTTTCATTTCTAACAACAATTTAGCAGCTCAGAGATGTCAGATTCATGATGAACATGATCTGACATTCTGGCTGTTGAATATGGGACACATTTAGCAAAAGTCAATACAACAGACACAACTATGATAAGCAGAAAGCAGCCCTAAATATGGTCCTGACTTTGTTGCTGGTGTCCACAGCAGACTGGCAGCTTTGCATGGCCGTCTGCTGCTGTCTCTGGACTTTCTCCTGAAGTTCTAGGAGGAATCCATGTGTTGGCTGAACTGATTCTCACTCAGTCACAAGAGCAGTCTTGACATCCTGGCCCTACAATACATGAAGACAAGTTGCAGGATATTTTTATACACTTCTATTTCTATGTGTCCATAAAGTGAATGCCAGGCTCACTCTTTCCGTGTTGGTCTCACTGCTACTTCCCCTTCCCCCCAAAAATGCACTCGAATGCATCAGGAATGGCTGTCTCAGGAAAACTGTTGGACACATGGTATGAGTAATACTATTAAAAGTAAAGAAACAAACCATGTTTGGGGAAGCCTGGCAAAACTTATAGCTCACAGTCACATGAATTTAGCTGCTTTAATTTCCGAGGTCATTTCATTTTAATTGGAATATTGATTCCCAGATTAATTTTTGTGCCATCAGTGTCAAATCCCTGCCTTGTAACCACTGGGATCAACCGAGCAAGCCTGATGCACTGAGCTCTGCCTGGACTGACTTTACCCTAGCCCAACAAATCTTTCAGGGTTGTGACTCTACTCTCACTAAGGGCTCTAATCAAGGCTGCAGCAGCTGGGAAGGCCCAACACTGTGGTCTGTGGCCAGTGGACCTGCACAAACCCACATTTCTACACTGGATGCCTCCACTGGCTCAAGCTCAGCCCGCCCCTTGCCCCAGTGTGTAATCTGGCTGCACCATTCGGAGGATGCAGATACCCCCATGAGATCTGCCACCACCTCTGGTTCCACGCTCCTGGTTATGATGGATGATTTTCACTGCTAATGAGGAAGAGAAAGAGAAACTGAGTGTGTGTTGGTTTCTTTCCAAAAGCCTGTTCTGACTGACAGCTCAGCCGGCGCCTGTCCACTTGAAAAGAGGGCTGAACTGGAGATGGATTAGTGGTCATGTAGGCTCTCCAAAACATCAGTTTTCACAAAGCCTGACTCTGCCTCTGGGTCCCTTTTAAGCATCAAACTGATTTTTTGGGTTTTTTTTTGCAGCTGAAAAGAAACTGTGTACAGGACCGTGTATTTACTTCATCAGTCACAGAAGCAGATCTGCAGGGCTCCCTCTGCTACCCCTGAATAAAGTGTCACCAGTATTAAGGAAATCATTGTAAGCAGAAGAGGAATAATCAAGGGTGTGAGTTTTGGCGGGTGTAAAGTCCAATTCTTCACACAAGATGAGCTCCTTAATACAGCTTTAGCATTGTTTAGTGCGATCCTCTGCAATTACTCAGAATTCGAACCATTTGACCTTACTACATTAAGCGTCGGTGCTTCCCAAATCCTGTTAATAAAAAGCAAATGGCCAGCCTCTTACTCACTCTCTGGAACAAGCGCAGGGCCATGGGAGGGAATGCAATGTGCAAGTCTTTAGCGAGCCAGTGGTGGTTTAGCAGAGCAGGACGGCAGGAGATGCTCTCCCTCGGCTCAGCGCAGGTGTAAAGCCTGCGTGTGCGCTGCTGCCACTGTGGTGCAAACAGGCTGTGCATTGTACTCTGCTCATCCATCACCCGCTCTGTCAACACAGGTCAACTAATCCTGCTCTCCCTGACCTCTGACCAGAACGCCGAAGGGAGGCAACAAAAATTCAAATGCACTGCTGAGGGAGACAGAATTGTTAAAGCTGCCTTTTCTTCTCACCGAGACAGGGTAAAACAAACTTCTAAATGCTATTAGAGAGCAAACCTCCGTAAATGAGGAGAAGCTGCACTCTGAGTCTTTCCCTTTATGATTAATAAGTTGTCAGGTCCTTCAAGTGCTTTCCCATAATGTAGACATTTTATTGGGTTTTGCCCTTAAAGACTCCTGCCTTGATTCAGTCATTTTATCTCAATATTTCATGGTTAAAGAAAAACAACAAAGGCAAGCGGAGGCACAGCCCAAACAGACAAAAGGGGACTGCAGACACACTGGACCAAAGCTGCCAGCTCCACAGGGGGAGCTGATTCCTCCACTTGCTGAGGCAAAACAATAAAATATATTGATGCCTGAGTTAAAGGTATAAGGGGTGAGGTAAGAAATACATGAAGGCTAAAGAAGCCAGGCCAAACTCTTGGGCTTGGTTTGTGAGTCTGGAGCAGGATTTTCAAATAGAACTGGGGGCAACTCAAAAGGAAGCTGGCCGAAACAGGCTTTTGTACTTATAATAACAACACTCTTCAAAATAAAGGCATTTCTCCTCATTCAGAGAAGTTTCAGTACCAGAATGGCTAAGCTAAATGTATTTTCATGCTACAATATTTCTCATTTATCTTTGGACCAAGGAGTTCTCAATATTTTGAAAGGCTGAACAGGAGAAATCGCAAGACTCACAAACGAAGCAAAGATTGTTTCTGCTTTAGCTGTCAAGGTAGTCACATGTATAATGTTTTTATTGAAAAACTAAACCAAGTATTTAGAGCAAATTCAAAACACCTTCCCACTTCCTCCAGTTACTAACATAGCGGAAAAATATACACATTCACTCATTTGTTTTTGCTTGCGGGATTCATCGTCATTTCTGTAAACAGAAGGTAAGATGTGGAAATTCCTTTGCATCGAAGAGAAACTGAGCACAATAAACACAGGATAAACATTGTGCATCACATATTACAGTGAATGATGTGTTTGCAGGAATCACAGAATGGTTTGGGTTGGAAGGGACCATATAAATCATCTCACTCCACCCCCTGCCATGGTAGAGACACCTTCCAATATGCCAGGTTGCTCCAAGCCCCATCCAACCTGGCCTTGGACACTTCCAGGGATGAGGCAGCCACATCTTCTCTGGGCAACCTGTGCCAGGGCCTCAGCTAACCCTCGCATTAAAGAATTTCTTTCTAATAACTAATCTAAACTTATTCCCTTTTAGTTTAAAACCATTCCCCCCGTCTCCTCAAAAGACTCATAGTAGTGATTGGTAGTAATGAAAGGGAGGGTGCTGATTTAACAGAAAAACTTTCTGGGCAGATAAATTGAACCCCAAATACAGGAAAAGGTAACTGGGATGACCTGGTGTTGGTGCAGCTGGTCCAGTATGCTATTGCACTCTCAAAAATTGTTTTAAGATGAAACTTCTTTTGCAAGCCCTACAATTTTGGTAATTCTTTCTTTTAACGACTTTGCTTTTCAGCTTGTTAAGAGAGATTTGTTTTTCAAATGTAACTGGCAACTTGTTCACCCATGGAATGCAAATGTAAAAATTAAGATGAAGCCAAAAGAGAATCTCCCAACACAAGAATGCAGGAAAAACTACATTCAAAACCTAGATATTAAAGTCTAAACCATTTTGACCATTTCAAAATTGAGACATTACTATTCAACCATTTTCTCAGGTTTGAGTTGGGGGTTGTATAAAGGGCAAAAAGGATGGTTTTCCTCACAAGCAGACTTTTTAGGCCACCATTGTCTATTGGAAAGCAGCATTTAGACACAGACACAAGTTGACAGCAAAATGGTAACTGTGCCTGTCACTTATACTAGATAGCAGAGACCAGCAAATGTATGTTCCAACTGTATTTTTGATACTAATATGTGCAATTTTCTGATCTATCACGTGATGTTTCTCTAAGACATAGCTTTTGATATGAAAAACTGGTGGAAATGCAGTCCTTAGGCACCGTTCTAGCTCACATATGTGCACACAGCTTGCCACCGATTTCAACAGGAGTCACATTTAAACAAATTTAAACTAAATGTTCAGCTTCTGGTTGTTCCCAAGATAAACACGAGCAGGCCCCTGTGGTGTGATAGCCGTTAATGCAAATGCACAGCTTTGTTGACATGTAAAACCTTCTAAGAGCCAGAAGCTGGTTATTCTTAGTCATCAAGATGAGATTTGAATCTTTGGGATGTTTGCCTAACCCTGTAGGCTTAATCCATTCTGAGTTACAAATTACAGTACTCCAGCAGTCAGTTAGAATTGAATCTGGATCACTGCAATGTGGAAAGTTGCTGGTCAGATTATGGGCTGACCCCACATTTGAAAAATCATCAATAATATAATTACCAAAATTACTATCAGAACCCTGAATAGAAATAGCTAGATGGCCACAAAGACTTATATATGAAGGGTGAAAAGGCAGGAACTGATTAACTTCACGCTAGAAAATTGAGTTCAAAGTCATGAGATGTGCTCAGGACTGGAGGGTTTTTATTGCCAAGGCAGGAACAAGCGAAGAGCTGCTGAATGCAGCTGATATTCCATTGATAGCTAAGTAGGAGACACCCTTATAAAGCTGCTGAAAAGAAGTTTAAATAGGTCTTCACAATTCAGGCTGAAAAGCAATCTCGTGTAGGAGCCACATCTAGTTCTCTGCAATGGCCCTCATGCAAAAGTTGATGAGTTGAGATTGTCTTCCACTTGCATTTTCTTTTGTTGTTGTTTTTCGTAGGAGGCTTCCTGTTTAGGAAGTGAAATGATATTCAAAACTGGGGTTTTACTGTAAGTGATTTCAATAATGTACTTCTCCTCCTACCACAACCACAACTCCGGTCTCTGTCTCTCCAAAAACAATAATGAATGGTGAGTTCATGACATGTTACCTCGCGGTGCAACTCGTCAGCAAAAAGGAAGAGACAGGAAGGTTGGCTCAAGGCTATTACGGAGCTAAAGCTTGTTTGAGCATTTGTTTCATCACTTAAAGCACCTATAAAATATTTGTGTTATGTATATTCACTTTTTTTTTCTTTTTCCCCTAAATCGTTCTCACCCAATGTCATTAGGAGCCTGAATTTGATCTAAGTGTCCCTTTGAGGTGAGCAGTGCAGACACAGCCTGGAACCACTGGAATGCAACACAGTATTTGACAATATTTGTTACATATTTCTATACTTGTTTACCAGTGTCTTCTTTATACCCTTTAATTCAAATGATATTCCTAACTCCTCCTGACTACACTAACATAAGCAGATTCCAAGACTTGTTTTCTGCTGCTTGTAGATTTCTAACTGAAGGATCACAGTCGAGAAAGATGTCAGGGTTTTATTTTAACCCAAAGTGAGTTCACTGTAAACAGAGTACACAGATACAATGAATTACAAACTAAATTTCAATAACATAATTATTAAAAAATGTGGCAGAAAGGCTGCAAATCCACAAAGAGCTGTCGGCATGATCGTGTGCTATTATAAAAAGGAAAGAAAAGCCAAGACAATGTAAAGTGCTATGATCTACTTTCACATTATGGTTTCACTTTGGTGTTAAAGTCAGACCTCAGTACATACTGTAGTAACTTGGGAATACTGTAGTAATTTGGAGTAGTAACATTTTCTTACTTAGTATAAACAATCACGTAGAATTCAGAAAAGAAAGAAGAATTTGATAAGCCATCCGTTCCAAGAAGCAAGGTACAGCTGGAAGTACCCATCATCTCAAGACAAACAGTGAGTGATAATCCCTGGTGGTTGCTAAGAGTCCCAAGGTAAATTTTGCAAGCAAAAAGGTGCAAACATTTTTGTCCTGGGGAAAGTCCAGCTCAGAAAACCCCCCTAGGTGTCTGGATGTTTCCACTGCATACAGTTCTGCTCCCACCACATTTCAAAAGCTTGGGAGAGCTGTTATGCACTGCTAACTGACTCTTTTCAGGGTAAATGTGGACGTTTTTCATTGTTGGGGAGAGTGACTTTATCCCAGTGCATTCACAGGGAGCTTGGGCTGTCATGGTGCTGACTCAATTTTATAGAGCCTGAGCTGAAGCCAGTGGGGTTTTCTGGGGTTCAGCACCACTGAATACAAAACCATTTATGGGAAATCCTTGAAATAAAAAAAGAGATTTCTCTATTACAGAGTACAGTTTAATGAAAGTCAACCCCTTTTTTAATTATTGTTTCAGAAAATATTAATTTTTAAATTTTTATTTTAATATTCATTTTCTGTAAGAAATATTGATTTTGTTACTGAGAAGGGGTATTATTTTATATAGCTTGGAGTAAAAATAAGGGTTTTTCCAAATTTTTCAATTTCAAGCTTTTAGATTTTTTTTTTCTTCTGTTCTAGCCTTTTGACCTCTAATTATGATTTGGAATAGAAGCTATTTTTTAAATGACCACATTACTTAAAGGACTTAATTTTTTTTTTTTCTGTCTTCTCTCAGTGCCTGTAAAATGCTTAGAGGTTCTTTTGGAGAATTATAGTATAAGTTTGCATAATTTTTATAAAGTAAAAAAGAAGAATAAAAAGATACCATGTATTTTTAATCAAATTGCCTGGATTCTTTTTTTTATATAACTTGCTGTCTTAGAACATGAAAATACAGGGGAACTGAATGATCAAGCAACTCCCCATTAAAAAAATGCAAATAACCCATTTTTAATTTAAAAGATAAGCTAATTAAAAATAATGGCTGTGGACAGTTCCTGACAAAGCAGTTCAAAAACAAGAACCATGTATTTCATGAGACTTTAGTGTTTTTTAATTAAGATGATTTTTCATTTCCCCTCTTGGCCTGTGATAATAAAAAGCTGCAATTGGAAACCAAGCAGCTTTTTTTTTTTTTTTTTCCATTGAGAAGTATAAAGAAGCAAGCCTGATGTTGACTGATGGGAAGCAAATAAAATCCAAGGCAGTTCCACTCGGCATTAAAAGCTGGCCACAAATTTTTAATCAGGGGAAGTAAAGAGGAAAACTCACTGATCATCACGCAGCAGTGAAACTGTCCACTGGCTTTATCTCCCTCCTGACTGTCAGGTGCTCCCCTTTTCAGTGGCACTCACAGCTCTGCCTCTGCCAGAAACTTTTCCTTTGGCTCAATCATTTGTTATTTGACCTTCTTGCCTTCTCTCCTATGTCATCTTCTGACTTCAGTTCCTCAGAACTGTCACCAGATGTGATGCCAACAGTGTTGATTTTTGATCAAAACATGGAAATACAGATAGTTCTAACTTCTGTTAATGAATACATAAGGTTATTTCATCCTGTCATTAGAGTGGACCTTCTTAATCTGTTTTACACCAGTACTGGTTCAGGAGTTGGTAATCTGAGATTAACTAGAGCAGGGCTATGAGTGGGACAGCAAGGGAAAGACAAAGTCTCTTTGGCAGCCTCAAAATGAAGATGCAAGAAGTAAATGTAGAAACCTGGCTCTCACCACTCAATCAAGGAACAAGCAATACTATGTGGGCATGGACTTGGCATTGGAAGATCGATAGGGTACCAGGGCATCCTGTCTTGTCCCACTAGCACTGCCAGTGTGGCAGCCAGGCTTGGCCTGACAGGACACTTTGGTTCTCCACCAAACCAGGCTGCATCCAGCTGCTCGCAGCAGCATCCAGCTCTGCTGCCCACAAGGCCCATTCTCAGAGTGAACATGTCAACATGCCAGAGCACCTCTGCACTCCTCTGAAGACAAGAACCAGTGCAAATAGCCAGCTGAGGTGTATTTGCACCTCTTTTCCACCAGCAGATCAGGTGCACTAATCTGGACCCTTGTTTCCTCATGCTGTTTTCAAAGACAGCAAGCAGAAACATGAGACAGGAGTTACAGCAAACAGACATAAACTTAGGAACACAATATCCACCCAATCAGTGGGAGATTAGAAGAGATACAAGACATTTCTTGGAAATGGTGCTGTAGTGGTCACACTCCAAACGCAAGGAGGTCAAGGAGATGCAGCAGCTCCTGTGTGTAAGGCTGCAGGTCATCAGTGCAGCTTATGACCAGGAAAAGGCAGCAGAGCCATTAGGGAACACATGCAGAGACCCAAAAAGGCAAATGAGCCCTCAGCTAGCAACTCCACATCCCTCCAGCCTAAGGTATTTTGTGATTCAATGATAATTTGTCTTTCCTGTGCATCTTCGCCATCCAAGAGTGCTGTTTTACAGCTGTTCAGACAGTATTTTATTAACTGTACCACCACATTAAGAAGACACTGCCTATTTCTAATTCTACCCAAGACATCGCCCACTAACAGCCACAGTGTAGGAACTCACTGAGTGGGAGAAAATCACATCAATTGCCATCCACCCTCCTCGCCCTGCAAAGCTCTAATTCATGTCCCTATTCATTTTGGGGCTTATAACCATGGGGTGAGAAAAATCCCCTCATGAGCTGGAAAGGTGGGGCTCAGGAGCAATCAGGAAACCTTTGTAGGCTTGTAAAATGTGAGACATACCTTGCAGCTCACAGGTTCCATGTTATGAATAAAGCCCCCAGTCATTATGCAATCACATTTTATAGACTTTAACTGACCCTTTGAAAGCAACCTAAGGCTTTTAAAATGTGAGGCATCCAAGAAAAACAATTCTGGAGTATCTGAAGATGCTTATAGTGCTGCTAAGGAATTAATTCAAGTTGTGTTTCTTGCTGCAAAATTTATCAGGTTGAGAGAAATGTGTGCCTTCAGTTTTCCAGCAGAATATTTAGTGACACTCACACTTTTCCAACACTAATACAGAGTCCAGAGAAACAGCCTGCCGAAACCACTTCCCCTTCTTGGAACGCAAGAAGAGCCGACTTATTTAAAGTTTATTTTTACCAATTTAATCTTCAAAACTTCAAAGTTTGTTTTCTGCTGTATTTTTAAAGGCAAAAACCCCAGTCACTACAGGATTACAGCCAAAAATGGGCAACACAGAGGTACACCTGGAAGCCATTAAAACCTGAACTTCAAATCTTCTGGCAAGGAGGGGTGTGGAAGACTCCATCCTCCCCCTTCTCAATGTTGACACCCTGTTTCTATTAGGATAACCTTGAGCCAGAGGTGTTCAAAATAAGAATTCAAACTGCAAACAAACACATTATAAAGAACTCTGCAGTACTGCTCCAGGGTAGGGTCAGAGGTCAATTATGTCAGGCTGAGATAAAGATAGAAACCTCATAAAGAATCAGAAAGTTCCCAAAGAACTGAAAGATTTCAGGTATGTTTAAGCAGGCAGATACTTAACTTTAAAATGCACAGGAATATTTTTCCTTTTCTTGATTGTGGTCACTCAAAAATCTTTATATGAAGTTGAAAAAAAATCAATTATTTATTTCTCCACACTATCATTCCCTGGAAACTTAGGCTCAAGTCCATGGCTTGTTTGGATTTCTTTTTTAAAAACCAAAAATGCTACTATGATTTAGAACACCTTTTTACATACATACACACACAGATATATATATATATATTTCCTGGTAAATTGTGACTTGATATAGATATGAGATGCCAGATTGCTGGAAGTAAAACAGAAATTGCATTGTGAACTACCATACCAGCTGGTAACCACATTTTCTAGAAAATCTGTGGGCAGGCTGTCTTGAGAAAACAGAATGGGAGCTAAAATTGTTGCTATTTTTGTGTGATAAGTAGATAACTGAAAAGGCAAAACACAACAATTTCACTTCAGAAGTGTTAGTTTTCTAACTATTCTTTTTTTTTTTCTCTCTTTACATTGGCTTTGCCACAAAATGCTTTGTTCACCCTTTCTAGCTTACATACATAAGTCTACAAAATTTGCCTTTCCTATTCTATGTATCTTGTTTCAAGGCAGGCATAGTACTTCCATCACTATGTAGTAAAGGAAAGAAAAGAGATGGCTGCTGAGCTCAACTTCAGTACTTGCAAGACAGCATCTTTTTTTGGAAATCATACTGCTTTTAACAAGAAGCACCACAGCACTGCTGCCACGTTTGACTAACGTGTGGTTTTTATATGAACAACTTGATTCCTTTTTTTAGCATAAAATACTGATTTCTCCATTCACAGAGCAAGCAGACCTTTGTTTCCTCTTAAAACTGAACAGAATAGATCCCAAAAAGGGCTGGTATGGTCCTGTCATAGCATGTGAAAAAATCCTCGACTATCTAACCTGCAACTCATGCACACAAAACTAAACCCAACCATTTAGCTGAGGTGGGAGACCATCCTTGTCACAGAGGGCGAAGAAAACACTTGGAGAAGTTTGGAACATCAAACTAGTTGAAGGGCACCACACAATGTCACACACAGGAGAACAAGGGTGGTTTTGGATCCTCTTGTATTCACCCCAGAGCTGTGAACAGTGTCACAACCACCCTAGCTCGTAATTTTCCCTCACGAGAGGGTTGGAGGGGCTTGTCTCCCCTCCCTAGGGGTAGAGCCTGTCCATCCTCATTCTCCTCCCCAGGCGCTGATCTCTGCTCTGTGCAGTCCCAGTGCTGCCAGGGAAGCACCCCCAAAAAAGCAAATATGGGATAAAAAAACAGCCTGGGATCCAAGTGTCTGTCTGGCCACTCCTGCTGGGTCACTTCCAGCTGAACAGTGACAGACTTCTGACACTCGGGGGCAGGTGGGGAAGACTGTGATAAACTTTGTTTGTCCAGGTGCAAAGCTAAACGCGGTTTTGCTGTTTTTCTTCAGAAAACACCAGGCTCTGCCCCTGCCTGGCTGCAGAGCTTTCATGGATCCTCACCATCCCACCCATCACTGGGAGCTTTGCAGGGTTTAAATATGTTGGGGAAACACCTTTTTCAGTTTAAAAAACATGAAGAGAAAAGGCTAAATGAATCCTCTACCTTAAGCCCAGTAACAGGGAAGATTTGCTGGGAGTAATTCTTCCCCAGAAAAGCCAGATGGCTGAACGGGGTGAGAGAGGAACATTTGCCTCTTAAGCATGATTTCATTATTATTATAACTTGAAGAACTGATTGTTAAAGGCACAAGTTTCAGGGCTAAGACCATATGCAGCCGCTGTTGGAAGTGCTGTGAAAAAGTGAGAAAGGATGAACCAGAGCAAAACTCTTTGTAAGGCAAAGAGACAAATCAAGGTTGCAACTGATATGGCTGCACCCTGGAAGTGTAAATAAATGTGAAATGCAAAGGGATTTCATTCCTGAAGTCTTACAAATACTCTGAAGATTAAGAGAGGAAGAGAACATTTTCTTTGCTGCTCCACACACACACACACAAATGATTTGTCCTACGAAACTCCATTCATTTTTGTGAATTTCCCCTCTTTGCAGCACATAACCCTGTCGACATATAGCACCTTGTCTGGGCACCCAACACGAGTGCAAAATATTGCAGAGGGAGGTGTTTCCTTCCCATGAGTGCATGAGGAGTAGTGGGAACACAGAACAAAAAGGATTTGCAGAAGGAGCTGAGGTCTCTCCTAACACCTAAAGTGTGGCCAAAAAGAGCAAAGCCACCTGTTTGGGTAGGAGGTGAAGCTCATGCTGAGGACAGGGAAATGGGGGCCAAATGACTGCTCTGGTGAGTTGTCATCTATTCCCACTTCTTGGAGCAGTGCAGTTTTTGTATTCCTCCCATCTTAAATTAGGATTTAGATTTTGAGAAAAGCTGCTGTTTCTGAGGACAGCCTGGGCACCGAGGTGTTTTACACTGGGTTAGCAAATAAAAGATACTTTAAAAGCAAAAATTTTGAAGGGTATCAGAAGCAAATCCCCTTGTGTTTAACACTGACCTCTGGGACAAGGAACATTGGAAACAACTGCACTAGTATTATCCAGTGGTCTTAAGGGGCTGAAAAGCATTTAAGTACAGGCTCCTGCCTTGACTCCTGCTTTCCCAGGCCTGGACAAAACCTTTGTCAAAAGCCAGGCAAATATAAACTCACATCACTTCATCTTTAACTCCATATATTTAACTACACATAGAGTTAGCGAGCTAGTGTGTTTTAGTTAAATTATACTGACAGGCAAAACTCTCTGTAGCATTTAATGCAATTGAGCAAATGTTTTCCCCCTGAAAGTGCCCTGGGAGGCAGGGTAGGTTAACTTAGTTACTTACAATGTGAAAAGCACATGTAGCATGTCACCAAATATATTCTGAGTTGCAGAAAAGATGTGCCATGTTCTAACAGCTAACTCTTAAACTCTTGGAAATTAAAAACACCTGCCCAGTGTGCTTCAACGATATATTTATTTGTCTGTGAATATTTATAAGTATTTAAACTACTAATGTTGTTGGCATTGTTAAATCTTGATTGTGAAGTTTGTAAATATTCAAAAGAAGCAGATGTTTACTAATCCCATTTACCTTTAAGGGAAAAAAATGTAAAACTGGAACGAAAGCAGATTGTTAAACTGTTTTCCCAACAGAAAACAACCAAAATAAATTACTGCAATCTGAAGACCATAAAGAGCGACTTCAAAGGTCAAAGGATTAAAGACAGTCTAAACCATGAAATGCATTTTATTAAATTAATAAAACATACGATTTCGCTAACTTAATTACACGGACAAATTAGCTGGAAAGGAACTTGGAGGCTGCCATCCCTGATCAGGGCTGGCTGTGGGGAGGCAGCAGCAGGCCTGAGCTGCTGGCCAGCAGCACACACAGCTCCATCCCACACGGAGCCTTCTGCAAGGGCAGCACACAGGGAAGAGAGAGGAGCTGAACTGCTGCCAGGGCTCTTCACTGCCTTCAAAGAACTCGGTGCTGCTCCGGGACTGGAGCTCTGGAGCAGGCGCAGCCGGTGCCAAGGAGGCCTACACTTGGCTCTGCTGAGTAACCAAAACACTAATTCAGTTCTCTCTTCATCTGTTTTAAACCATGCTTTTAAGTGTATTTATGTGATAAAGAATTGAAGCTGTTTCTTTTGGCCATCTAAATAATTGGGACACTCTCCTTTTCAAATAGATTGACGTTTAAGTACAACAAGCGCATTGAAAAGTGAATTTTGGCTCCCAGAGCCTTGAATTTGCTTAACTCTTTCAGAGCTTAATAACAGCTTTTCTCAAAGCCAGGTTTCTCAGGGAAATACAAGCCTTACAGGGATCAATCCTGTTCCCACAGAAGTCAGAGAAAGTTTGATTTAAAGTGATCTCAAAAAGAGCACTGTAGCATGGACTATTTTACTGAAGCAAAGAAACTACTTCATAAAAGACTGCATTATTCCATTTATAAAGAAAGTGCACTCCCAAACCAAGTGACTAAAAAAGCTATCATTTACTCAAACTACATCAGCAGGGATGACGAAATCTAGGGAAAAATTAAGCCATAATTGGGGTGGTGACGTCCCAGGAGACAGCAGCAGAGAAAAATGTGACAGTGCCGTGTTTTGCAGGATGACTCTCATTAGCTGTATGAAAGTTCAGATCCATAGTCTCTTGGTTAATTCACATGCACAGACAGAGCTGGAAGGAGCAGTGCCTCTGCAGCTCCTTCTGCCGTGACATAACACGTGGCAAGGTTATCATTTAATACACCCTCACCGAAGAATTGATCCATGCCCTTGGAGGAGGGGGTGGGACTCTCCTTCCCAATACTTTACAATTTGCTTGGACAACACTGGAAACAAATCCTTAAAACTTCTCAAGTAGAAAAACTCCACAGTGCCCAGTAAAATGAGTTCATATTATTTATCTTCCTCCATAAGTTCAGTTCTCTACAGAGGTGGGTTTTTCTGATCTATTTACCCAACCTCTATTTTAGGGTTTAAATATCAAAAACCAACAGCAAACAAAAAGTAGCTTTTGCCATTTTAACTTAATATTTCTTCACCAAACAATCACTGTCTCGTGACAGTGAAATAGCATTTCTCTTCAATAGCATCATGTGCTCACCCTATTAGTAAGCTCCCCTCAGAATTCACTAAGTTTGTGATGAAGTGATGCGACATCCCTAAAAACTGAGGATTAGTGGTGTTTCCAATTGAGAGAATGTTTTGTAAGGTTCCCCTGATTGCTATTTCAGTCTGCATATAGATCCTCACACAAAACCACACTCATTTCTCTTTGTTTCTCTATTTTTTTTTTCCCCAGATAACATTCTAATGTGTCATCAGCTTTGGATAGGAAAGATGTCCATGATTCCAACATTTTTAATTTTCAAGGTCATGTAGCCCAAATCATAAAGAAGCTCTCTTGGGTCTGTGCAGCAGTGGCTGAATATGCAAACAGTTAGATCTGAAAACAATTTTCAGCCTGATTTTACCTTATACAGAATTGGGAATTTTTTGTCTAAATAAAAGGAAAGCAGGGAAAAAAAAAAAAAAAAAAAAAAGGAAAACCTCCACTTTTAGACTGACAGTAGAGTTTCACTTATGCAGTGTCATCTGGCTCTATTTCCCCATGAGGAGTGGTTTGGGCCAATGTGTCCTGAGCCAGGAATACTCTTCCAAGGAAGTCACACCAGATCCTCTCCCCCACAGTGTGACAGGACAAAAGGGGACTCTCTTCTCAGTATGACACAGGTGTGCAGATCTCCCTCCACAGTGTTCAACCCCACCTTTATCTGTCCTTACCAACCCTGGCTTCTGTCTTTGAGCACCCCTGAGGCAGCACAAGCCCAGGCTCACCCAGGTACCCACCAAAAAGTAGGGTTTGCTGTCCCACACTACAACACGTAGCAATACCTACTTTTGCTAATGGTTGCCCTAAAGGAACTGAGAAGACCATATTAATAGTAATTCATGTTGGGATGCTCTGAATCAGCAAGACACAAGAAAATGAAAATAGCAGCAGCTTTGCATCATTACAACTCTACCCCTTGTGGATTTTCTGCTACTGGCAATATCCCTGAGCTGGCATAGACTAAAATATTCTCCTCTTAATACCATTCTCCCTCTCTTCAACTCCTACACTCAAAGAAAGCTGAGTTTACTAAGTGGCACTACTTTCTTATTTTAACGAATGCATGCAAAGCATATTTATATGAGTACCAGAGCTCAGAGGTTCAACAACAAACTTTCTCATTGTAGATCCCACACTCTACTCACTGCTCATAGTCTGTATTCAAGAGAACCTCATACTACAAGTGCAAGTCAGAACAACAGCAAAACAACAATCCCTGCTTTATACTGCATTAGTTCTGCCAACAATATTCTCGTCACTTCAGAAGGTTAAACCTTGGGATAACAGTCACTGCTAAAACACAAAATAGCACCAGTGCTTCACAGCTGCGGGACCCTCACTTGCAGCCCTTCGGTGTTACAAGCACGTGTGAGGATTCCTCTGCCAGGCCAGTGAGATGCTTAACCTTGTTTATCTGTGAATGCAAAACACCATTCCCCATCCAGCAGTCACTCTGACCTCTGTGTGGAATCTCAGCTCTCCCCATGCAGCATAACAATGCTGCTTTGTGCAGCCCATGTAAGGCCATGGGAGTCAGGATTTACTGCTCTGGCAATTTAATAATGACCTTCATCCTTTCTGGCTTATCCAGCTCTCACCCTAAAACAAATATATAAAATGCCAGAACTTTCTCATTGCTTCTTCTCTCTTTTAACTGATCCTCATTATCACTCACTTCTCAGAGATTTCTTTAGACTACAAACACAGGGAGGAAAACTCCAGAAAAAAAAAATGCTTGTTCTGCTGACACAAAGTGAAGGTTATAGCTTTAAAAGCTTTCACTGAATTGCCTTTTTGTGCACCATGCAAGAAAAACTAGCCATACTTAACACCCTAAATATTTCTGTGCCCACATTCAAACTACAGAAAGCAAAGGTTAATAAACCTTCTAACATTTGAAAAAAGATATTAGAATAGTAATCTTCTAACCTTCATTGATTGCAGGTGAAGGCCTGATAGGCATTTAACAGGCATCTACAAATAGCTGAAGCAGTGGCTCTGAACTGCACAGGCCATAACATGACAAAGATGGCAACATGCAAGACCAAGGTGAATATTACAGATCTGTTCCTGAAATGAGCTGAAAACCAATGCTCCAATTAAATCAATAGAAAACACAGCAGCTCGAGCATTCTAGGGCCCAAGCTGTAAATCTGAGCACACAATCACTTTTTTTTCTCTTTTTTTTCCCCCCCGGGGCATTACTTGTTGGCCCAGGCGCGGCACCCACGGCACGGTGAGAGCGCACGGGGGCAGCTCGGAGAGGAGCTGAGCACTGCTCAGCCTGGCCACGTTGGCTCTGGGGGGTTCTGAGAACCTCTCCTTTCGGTTTCAGTCCCATGTGGTTTCACACCTCGACCCCACAAGTTCACTTTGAACTTCAGGTTCAAATGAACGCAAAATCACGGCAGTCAAAACTATTGCTTATTGCGGGGGAACTAAGCCTGACTGTGTAACAGATGTTTTTAAACAAAAAATATAAATTAATCTCATCTTTTCAGTTAATACTTCCTTATAGCCTGCTATGAAAACAGAACATTGCTACTCCTCCCTTAGCTTCAATTCAACAGTCTCTTAATAGCATTCTGTTTTTCCATGTGCTGGCTTGTAAGTGTAACCATTGAGTTTCCTGTCATGGCCCTTCAAATGGGCTCAGGTAGGATGCACAACCTCAGTAAGATTATTTTTTAATTACATAAAACTATAAATAGCATTCCTGCTCTGGACTTGCAGGCAAATCTAAATCAACACGATGCTAGGTCAGTCCTTAGGTTGCATGTGCTTGATATTTATATCTGAAACTGTGAGGCGGGAAAACGAATTACATTTATAAGTAATTAACCAGTTTAATGAACATCAGTCAAGGGAAAGAACTCAAGTTTAAATTCAAGTCTATGCTTGGCTCCTAATGCCAGAAGAAACTGTGTACATTTGGTTTTCCCAGCAAAGCACACAGGCAATGACTGATAACAGCCATTTATTCTATCTCAGCTTGCTATGCAAGTATTTGCCTAGGACTTAGCCCTATTGAATTCCAAGTAGTTTTAGTGTTTTACTGTAGGGAAGTTTTAACCTCTCTCACAGACAGTCCTGTTCCAGCACTCTTAATGCTGCTTTGATAACAGCAAAGCACTGGGCTGCTTGTTTTGTGTAGTTGAGAATAACAAAGCACTTCAGCAAGCTGTGAGTGAATGCAGCTCTAACCAGCTCTAACTAGAGCCTGATATCTTGCACACTTGTATTTCTGCATCTGATCAACACATTCGGCTTGGGGACTGCACAAAAAAAGATCATTCACTTGAATATATAAAATGCCACAGGATATGTAACCAGTCATCTCCAGGCAAAAATAAAACATTCTGTTCACAAAATAAACTCCTGAACCAAAAGCAAGGCAGGCAGCTACATCTTTGCTAAACTACGAAACTATGATTTCTGAAGAATCACGACCTCCTCCTCTATATAGCTGCCATTGGAGAATTTGTTCCAGCCTTTGCATTCGATATAAACTTGCCACATATTGATTTTTTTTTCCTTCAAAGCTAATCTTTTGACTTTCCAACTGCAAAGAAGAAATATTGTCAAGCTGATTATGAGGAAGCTCACTAACAGTTCACGCATTTGATGCTCTGGCTATAATGTTGTACAAATCTAATGTCATAAGTCCTGGATCATGTACAAATATAGAAAACAGCATCAAAGATGTAGCTTTTCCCTAAGTATTGGTCTTTCAGCTTGCAGAAGACTCAGTCATTTCAAAACATGCTGGAATAACTGACTTGCTGCACTATAACCCATAACCTTATATACAAGCCTTTGTATGACATTATTAAATGTCTTGAAACATTTTAAAGTTTTATTTCAGTGTTTGACATCAACAAGGCAATTAGTGAGACCTGAGACTGTGTACTGCTTGTACAGACACAACTGACACCAGAAGCACTTTGCAAAAGTCAGTGGTTGTCTTGGGTTTACAGGCCAAGGGTAAGTGTATGCCCAGAGACACACATTTTCATTTTTTATAACTATACCTAAGACTTTAAGGAAAAGCCCATATTCCCCAAATCAATTTGTATCACTGGTTTCTGATATAAACAACAGGGGAGAGAAAGAACAGAGACAGAATCACAGAACAGTTTGGGTTGGAATGGACCTTAAAGATCACCTTGTTCCAAAGCAGGGATATCACTCACTGTGGTTAGTCAATCACCTGCTACCAGGTGGCTCAGGGCCCTATCCAGCCTTGACCACTGAGATGATCAGTTCTGACCATAATATGAGTAGAGGAGTGAGTTTTTCCCCAAACTAGGAAAAGACTAATAAACAATAAATATATCCTTGTATTTCAATGACACCTTTCTCCAAAGACATCAAAAAGCATTTGAAAAGTACCAAGTATGTCCAAGACTGCTGCGAAAAGTGCCAGGGGCCATGGAGAAGAAAGGCAGTACTACAACTTCTACCCAGAACAGCAGAGCCATTGCTGAAGGTACAGTGACAGATCCCTCCCATCCAACCAGGCTGTAACAGAGCTGACATCCACAAAAAAGCAGGAGGGAGGATCTCATACATGTCTTACTGCACACCAGCAGGCAGAAATGGGCTTTTCCCAGACCTTTCAGTATGTGCAGGAGCTATCTGTAATCAATGCTGCCGCCGCACACAGCTGAGCTGGCTTTTGGTGGATGACATATGTTCCTAATTTGTTTCCTGCATAACCAGAAGGTGTGTTTACTGCTACAAAATCAAGTTAGCATTTACAAAGCATAATTATCTTTAAAAAATGACTTTGCCATAACTTTCAACAAGCTCAGAATAGACTGGAAAAGAAACAAGACGGCTGTAGCTTATTAAAGTTAACATTTTATTGAGCAGGTGGAAACAGAAGTCAGCTGTCTGTTCTTAGTTTCTTTCCTTTCTGACCTCTCCTGGGAAGGGATGTATTCTAACTACTGAATAACAAATTCATTCTGATATTTTTGTGGGTTTTTTTCTGGTATAATTCTGGTTAAAGGTTTTGATACACAAGAGATCAAAACCAGAAACATGAGTGTCCTACAGGCTACAAAACTGCCCTACTTAGTTTTCTAGCCAAAGTTTATAAAATCAAGCTGAGACTGAAGCATAGCATAACTGCAAGACATTAAATGTGAAATTAAGTGACAGATAAGTAATCTAACAAGACAATCTCAGCTACAAGAGTTTATTCACCTCTGCTTTTCAGAGTCACATCTCCCTATAATTTATGGCATACATATTTTCACAATTTGATGCAACATTTACATTAGTTTAATCAAACACTTTCAGAGTGCTTGGTTCATTACTTGTGTGGCACTATATCAATTGCACTTTACTTACTTCCCTAATCAAAGAGCAACTGAATTCTTTGGACTGGACAAATGGATATAGATTTTACAGGAACCCAACAAACTAAATGCATATGCATTATTTTAACTGTGAAGCATTTATATTCCCTCATAACTCTGATTTCCAATCCAACTGGCTAATATTATTCACTGAAAAATCATAGTACAGTAATTTAAAGGGATAATAAACACAAAACACAATAAATAGTAACATTCTAAGCTCTTGCCATGCCAATAAAGCTGTGATTCAGTCAAGTTCAACCATGGGTATGGAAGCAAGCCTTCCCTAGTCATCAAAATGAAAAAAATCCTATCAAGACCCATTGATTTCTGTGGGATTTAAATACAAGTTTAGGTTCTGGATGGATTAAAGGTAAGCACACTCCTGAACCAGAGCCCAAGGACATATACGCTAAATGTGTGCCAAATCTCCAATGTCACTTCAACTATTTAAAGTTCTTTCAGTGAAATCTTGTCACTCCCCTTTGCACAAATCCTTTGTGCCCATCACCCACGGCAAAGGGTAGCAGATCATGTTATTGCTTCACTTCTGCTCCAGACTTTCCTAGTGCTTTATCTTGTCAATAGCCCATAGTTATATATCACAACATTCATTTTGAGTTTTATTACCCTACCTAACAAGTACTATGCTGCAAGATCAGAAAACCTTTACAACCACCATTAAGTTCGTCTAGACAGAGGGGTTTTTTTCCTTAATTCTTTTCATTACAGAATATCCTTTATTTTCCTGTAATGACATCAGTTCGCTTTAGAAGGACACTCATGCAACTGGGGTTGACACATATCATACAGAAACTATTGGAGAAATTCTTGCTGACTGAGGCATGTTTAGATACAGTGATAAGACATGAAAATGCACTTCTTAAAATATTTTTCCCCCTTCTTTCTGATATTCAGTGATAACCTCTGGAGTACTGCAGCCAGCTAAGACAGAGTGTGCTCTGTATCCTAAATCCAAGCTCAGAACTTGCCATGCACCAAGCAGGAGACACCAGAAGTGAGACAGGCAGGGGTGTTGTCCTTTGAGCCACAAATCTGCAGTGAGGGAGAACTGTGTGACAGTATCCATCAGACTAATGCCAAAAAGATTTCCCAAGATGGGCTCTATACAATTGTTTAAGCAATTGCTACTATTTTGTATCCAAATCTAAAAAAAATTAAACATTTTCAGGACACTTCTGGTTCACACACCCAATTGTTCTTTCTTATGAGGCTCTGTTAAGGGAAAAAGGAGCAGCAGAAGTTCAAACTACTTAACCATATATTTTAGCTTCAGAATATTTTGGACTTTTAGCATTTTTTAAAACACGCATAGCCCTGTGTCAGAGCTATTTTTCACATACACCAGCAAATATGTTTTGGAAGAGAACACAAGAAACAGGGGGTGAGAGGAGGTTGGGCAGATTTTACCCCAATATTAAGTATTGGTATTAGTTAATGAATTACTGAAAATCAATATCAAATAAAAATAGTATTTGTTTTGTAGCTCCAAGTAGCATCTTTATCTTAATACTGCAGCTTTATGTGTCATTTGGAAGCTTTATTGTTTCAATAGGAAAGCTAAAGAGGTTAATTCCTCTATAACAAGGGGCTTTTTCCCTCCCTCTCCCTCTCCTCTTTGGCTCGGCCTAAATTTCTAACACCACCTTACGAAACGTAGTATACAGCTTTTAATTGTGCCCAGAGGCAGTACAACTTCAGAGAGGGTTTGGAGCAACTGGCAGAGGATTTGCAGAACAGCTGTGTTCCGGGAACATGTGCAGCAGCCCCGTCAGCACCTGCACCCTCTCCGCCCCTGCTCCCACCCCTGCTCCCTGCACGCTCCACATCTGGGATTAATCACCCCTTTTAAAGGAATTAATACTCTTAACGTTTTTATTTTATTATACCTGTAGGAACATGATGCTATATTAAAATCTGCAGCTTATAAGTAGTATTTTGTTCAAGCCAGAGTTACTGGGGGGAATAAAACCTCCCTGCGCTTTTGCCAAGAATGAATTGTTTTAATATCCCAACATTCAATATTATTTATTATTAAAGTCGAGCGCTGCTTTGGTGAGTAACTGGCTTTCTCAAGCTTTAACCTACTTTTCCCCACTGAACTCTACCTTACAGTTCCAACATTTGCTGGAAATAAGCCCCCATACTTCCTCCTCCATCACCATTTTCTCAGTGTGCACTATTCATCTGGAAGATTTTTTAAAAAAAAAAGTCCTTTAAAAATGTGATATTATTTAAATGTCATTCAATTCCAACAGCAGTATTTGCTTACAGAGTTCAGACAGCACAGAACTCTATTCATGCATGAGTTATGCCACATTAACCATTTACGATAGATTTTCATGTTAATTCTACGGGGAAGGAATCATATTAGATTTGCCCATTTTGTGTAACTTAAAATGGAATTCAGCAACATGAATCCTCCTCATTATAATGGTGGGAACTAGAGAGGAAAGCTGCAAAGAAGAAGAGGGAAATCAGCTCTGGTATTAATTCATTAAAACACAGACATTTCCCGAAAGTCAGACACCTGAGAGAACACTTCTGAGGTAAAGCCACAAAGACCTGACACTATTGCTGGCATTTTGGAGTGCACTAGAATTCAGTTTTAAGAGTGTCTCTGAATCAACAATTTATCCCAAAATCTGATGGACCAACCCATAAGCAATAGAAAAATACACTGCTAATTGTTTCTGCATTATTCTACAGAGCCAAAAAGACATAGTATTAAACCTTGGTTAGAGACGTGGTATGACAGTTTTTTGTCTTGCAATACACCATTTATCCAAGAATTGGAACAGAAATATTTATCCCTCCAAACCTTTGGGTGAATACCATCCCAGATTTCTCAATACATATTAACTTAATTTGAACACTTAGTCTGAAAACTAAGCAAATAAGTACAGCATCCAAAACTGGTGCATTTTGCCTCAGGAAGAATTTTCCTTGTGATATCTACACCATAGTCCATTTGTATCTCATAATTCAGTTGCTTAACCTTGTTCTACTGAGCTGGAATTGCTCAGCAGCAAAATGGCTCTTAAGCCAAAGCCATATTGGTCACAGCCTCTCTCAGGATAATTTTTCTTGTAACTGAGCCTCAGCAGCCTCCTGGTCCCATTTATCTGCGTTGGGTACCTTCCTCCTGATGCAGACAGACTGCAGCACAAGACTAATTGCATTTTTGGCTTTCTGTGCTCAATATCTTTACCACCTTTGCTTAGTTGTTCTTCCAAGCAGATTTTTCTATTTCTGTCGTACTTCACAATATATTTGTAGTGACTGCAGCCTAAAAAACCTAAGTACTTAATTTAATACCTTAAATTAAATATATATTTTGAGAATTACCATACTCTGCCTGAATATTATGCACATTACATATTTTAACAGGGAAGGGGGGGAAAAGGCAAATCTTGTTGCTCCAGCCCATGCTGGCAGAGGAGCCTTCCTGACTCACTGAATTTCTCACTCCCCCTCACCTCAGGAACAGCCCCCAGGAAAAATCCACTCAGCTGCTCAGGATCCCACAGCACCTTTTGTTGGGACTTATCCCTTTTAACAGAGTTGTGGAGTATATGTTTTTAAATTTAATTGTTGTTTTTTTACTATCCTAAGACATGGGTTTTGTTGCGAGGGCATGACAGATGTGTGTTAATTTGAGCCTTAGTTAGCTCCTGTCACCCTGATTTTAATGGAGTTGAACAAGTTCATGTGCCACTATCTAACTCACTGAGAAGTCATAATCAGGCTGATTTATGCAATGGGCAAACCCACACCTCACACTGAACCTGCAGCACAGGCTTAGCAGAAATGGCAACAAATGCAGGTATTGCTACCCACACAAGCCAAGATAGTGGAGGGAAAAAAGAAGAGGAGACTCCATTAAATCAGTAAAGCAAATGGATAGTTGCACAGTTTTGGCTTTGGAGCCAAAGGACACTGCTTGTCCTAAGAGGTAATTCCTCCTCTGCTAGCAGGAAACAAAAACTGACGGGCAGAGGTTGGGTCAGGCTGAAAGTAATTTTAAGTACTGATGCCTGGGGACATGGGGTGAACAGCAGCACAAACATAGTATTCCTCTTTTTCCCAGATTCTGAGATATAATGGGTAGGTGTGGTTGTTCGTTTTTTTACTTTAAATACTTTCCTTGCTGCCATTTGGATGCACAAAGAAGGAGCCAGCCCTGCTCTGAGCAGGAGGGGGGACGAGGTGACCTCCAGAGGTCCCCTCCAGTCTAAATTTTTCTATGACTCTAATCAAAACCCTCAAGAGATGCTGAATCTGGCAATGCCAAACATACCCAGGAAATGTAAAATTAGAACTGATTACCAAGACGTTTGTAAACCAGAAGCCTCTGGTGCCATTATATGGTCATCTAATACTTGGACAGAAGCCTTTGCTGCCTGAAAAATGTTGGATGAAGCAGACTAATTGCAAAACACTATTTGCTGCACTGCCAGCTTTTCCCTATGGAAAAGAAAATTGCAGAGATCTTGGGAACTGGTAAATTTGCCAAGCTGGAAGTCAGGTTATGAATTTAGAAAACTTTTTTTTTTTTCTTTTAGATATCAGTAATTAGATGGAAAATTGAGAAGTAATTAGATGGTAAGTTGAGAAGTAAAACTATATCACAGAACTCTATGAATAGATTACAAGAGAAGCAATGTTTTCAAAAGTACTAAAGTGATGTAGGAGTCTACATCTTGCTACTAAAAATAAGGACCCTGGTCCTCAAGGCCTTAAAATAGCTCTGCACTAATTTATGTCAGTGTAACAAAATTGTCTTTGGACATCATTCTTTCAACATATCTCTGCAATCGAAAATCCCAGTATGCATAAACATCATGGGGGGAAAATGCTTGTATGAGTTAAGGAACTCCTTGAAGTTCCTTTTTTTATCAGTAGACACTGTATCTAAAGCAAAAGTGCCAGACCTATAAATTACTGCAGCAGAACAGCCTAATATTTAGTCTAAGTCATACTTGAAAATAAGTTATTTTTGTGCTTTAAGATATTTTTCCAAAGAGCAAGATGAATGCAAATTGCTTAATAAAATGCTTTTAAAAACCCAAGAAGATCCAGGAATGCATGTATTATTTGTTTCCCTCCGGGGAAGATCCAACAGGACCAAAGCTACCTAAGAGAAGTCAAAGATTTTAAAAGGCCAAACCACAGTTTTTCCACAGTTTCCAGTCTAATCTCCAAGGTGTTTATTAAATTTTTTTACTACTTAAAAATAACAACAATTTTATTAACAGCCCAGCAGCGTCCATTTTCTATTTGGCAGAAGATAGAGTCACTCTTGATGGGAAAACACATTTATTCTGGAACTAGTCATAGTCAGATTTTCTCAATGTTAATGAAGACACTGCTTCAAGCTAGGTTTATGGAAGCAACAAAAGCAAAAGAAGGCTGGACAGAGTGACAGTGGGAATATTTAACTTCTGGTTTAAAGTCAGTGGCAGAGCTCCATGCCCTGGGTGTTATTCATTTGTTAACACCTTTGCAGCAAGTCCTCGATCTCCCAAAAGCCCTGTGGGATGGGGCAGGTGCAGCAGCACGGAGAGCAGGAGATGTGAGGAGCCTGTGTTCAGTCCTGACTCAGGTGTTTCTCTCTGTATCCTGAGGGGAAAATGCTGATTCATCATCATTTTCCCCTTATAAAGAAATGTTATGTATCCAAACTGAGATATTTGTCAGTGTTTTAGGTTCTACTTACTTTGTCTGACCTTGTAATTACATGAAGTACAGATGCTGTTGATGATTAAGACACATTTTGTGCGATGCTCATGTTCCTGGATATCAGGTAATGTGTGCTCCAGAACCATCTCATAACTCCATGATTTTCTCACTCTACAAAAATAATTTTACAAACACTCACCCTCTTCATGATTGTCGCAATTTCTGCCAGAGAGAGCCCAGGGCTGGTAAAGTGCCAAGCAGGGCTTAAACATACTCAAGAGCTTCAAAGAGAAATGCACACAATGCTATTGATGTCAGCCTCTCAGTTTAATACATGCTTAAATTCACAGCATTAAAAATAACCAATCAAGGGGTTTTCTTTGCCATCCCCACTCTCAGAGTGAGCCTGAAATCTGTGTTAAAAAAGAACACTAAAACTATTGCTTCTGCAGGGTGTTCAGTACCTTCAAACTCTCAACATGATTTTCATTAGAGGGCAAAATGTTTGGAAAATTGTTATATGAAGTCCATAAATCTGAAGATGAAAAATGAAAATGAAACTTCCCATGAAATGCCCCAGTGTTCATTTTATTTAACATTCTCCATTGGTGAAAATAAATTAAGAATGAACAAGACTTGTTTATGCCTGCCTTACACCATTCTCTGTGTTTTAATAGTAACTGCATATTAATTTATCAGGATCCCATAAATTATAATTAGCCAGGAGGATTAACAACATAAATCCTTGAATTTAAAACCAACCTGCCCTGCTCTCTCTTCCCTTAGCCCTAAAGTGAAAAAGAGCCATAAAACCCATCACCACTGTTTGATCCATGAAACTCATGAGACACTCTTATTTCAGCTGAGCTACTGGAGGTAGAGGCTTTGCAAAATCTGTTTTAAAGTTACAGCAGCCTTCCTGGAAGCGAGAGAGAGCATGCACAGGAAAGGCCCAGCCTGAACATGGGAAGATGACTCTTGCTTTTTCCACTGCATCACCAGCTGACATCAGGGAGGCTTCTCAGTATGCAGGAAATGGGCAAAAGATCTTACTAGTAAAATAGGTGAGGCATAGAGGTATTGCTTCCTAAGCACACCTTTGCCAAGATGAAAGGAAAATGTAGCTGAAGTGGCTACATGTTTCACTGGACTGGGTAGCAGGAAGGATGTGCTGCAGGTGGAGCAGATGCTCTGGGATCAGGAAGTCCCCCTTTCACTACAGTTTAATATCCTCAAGCATCGGCTGAGGGAAAAATAAGTGACATCCCCACAGAGCTATAAATCAGCCACGATGTTGTATTGGTACTCATTACCCCAAACAACTTTAGGTGCTTTAAATGGCAGAAATGCACAACCCATTTGTACATGTAATCAGGAACTTCCTCACAAATATCAACTTGAAAACCCACTTCCTTCCCCCTCACTCCTGAAAGGCTTGCATGACAGATGTGAAACACTGAAAGCTGAAACCCATCAGTCCCACCTGAACGCTCAGGGAGTGTCGAGAGGATGGTGCTGCTCAGCTGCAGCTGGGAGAACAAGCCCACACCAACGCACAACGAGGTGCATCTTGTCCTCCAAAAGGATATTTTTAATTGAAATATCTGCCATTTCAATATATTAGATAAACAACAAAAAAAGGAATTTCTGCCAGGGTTTATTTTTGGTCTCAGACTTCTCTGCAAGGGTCAGATCAGCATGTGAGCCGCCCAAAGAAAATCTTTAACAGGCATAGAAATTTATATTAAGTGCTCAGGTTTTTTTTTTATTTATTGCTTGAAGGAGCTTAGGCGCTTTCGAAGACACCAATCTCTTATTGTCATTATAGCAGTGCTGCACACAGGGAGAAGGGATTATGGAGCAGAGCCAGAGCCACATGGCTGCACCTACAGCACACACAGGAGCTGCACTGCCTGTTCAAAGAGCCTGCAGCCATCAGGTTGCCCCCATGGTGGAATAAGCACATTTCAAAACCAGGAAAGCAGTGTGGTCTAAGGCAGAAAAATACTAAATACAAGCCTGCACCTGAGGGTGATGAGGGCCTCGCACAGGTCACCCAGAGAAGTGGTGGATGCCCCATCCCTGGAAGCGTTCAAGGCCAGGCTGGATGGAGCTCTGAGCAACCTGGAACAGGTGAAAGATGTCCCTGCCCATGGCAGAGGGGTGAAACAAGGTAATCTTTAAAGTTCCTTCCAACCCAAACCGTTCTATGATTCTATGAGCTGAAACATAAAAATCCCTCAGGAGGAAATGTCAGTTTGCTCCCCTCTACCCAAGCAAGAGCATTACAAAAAAGAATTTTGTTGCATGGTCACCAGACAAGGGGGCACCTACTGATGCACCCACAACCTGCTACCCTTCCTAATCTCAGGAACCTGTGAGGGACATTTATGTGCCATCTAGGCTTTGGCTGGCCAAATTCCCAGATGGTCAATGGAAATAGCCCTTCTCCCTCCCTGACAGCTGGAGGTGATGTCTACCACATCATTGTCTTCTTGGCCTCAGAAACCAACAGAAAAAAAGAGACACTGAGAAAAGGGTGAGCAGAGAGGAATTGCAATGGACACCCATGACAGCCCATGTCTCTGAGGTGTGGGTTTAGGGATAACCAAGGGTGGTAAGCCTCAAAGCCAGAGCCTGGCTCTGCTCAGCAGCCCTGAACAGGTTACCCCTCAGGTTTTACTCTGTTCACACCACGCAGGTCTCCCAAACTGCAGAAAACCCGTGACCTGAACCTGCAGAACAAATCTCTCACAATACTGTTGACTGAGACTATTTTTTCCTCCTCATGATTAATGTTTCAGGGTCTGACAAAATACAGGGGCAGCATTTTTTGAGCTTGATATCAGTTATCCAGGGAAAGGCTGCAGCAGGCACACACGCAGTAGGAGCAGATAAGGGGGCTCAGATCAGCGTGTGATATACCTGCGTGCACCAGATGAGCTGAACATGACACAGAGTACTTCTGCTCACTTCACACAGCTGATATTTATCACAGCTCCTTTCAAATGCTTATCTCCATCCTTTGGAGTTCACTTATAGCATGAACAAGGTGAACTCCCAGGTGGAACGAGGGCCCAGATGTGTCAGGGGAGGTTTCCATTCAGTAAAACCAGGATATCACCTGGTTTAGAGAGATAGGGGATACACAGCTCAGCAAAACGTGTTTCTGCAGGACTCTTATATGTGCAAGTAGTATAAATGCACTTAGTATGAGATACATAAACAAAGGAAAACAACAAATCCTTTTCTTTATGCATACACACATTATATGCATATATATGCATATACATCCCTTTATATATATATATATGCACAGACACACAAAACCCTGCCCGACTCTTCTATTTGCCTTTAACACTAAAGGTAGAGCAAAATAGCTTTCATTTTCCCTATTCCTCCTTCCTTCTCAGTAAGAGAAATGAGACCTACCAATTTAGACAGCTATGCTTAGTTGTCCTTACTAAGCACCAAAGTGAATGATTTGACCAAGATTATGCAGCCAGGGGGTTATGCACCTCTCTTAATCAAAAGAAAACACAGCTGGAATATAAAGTATTTATCCCCTTGTATTTAAAGGGAGGAAAAAATAGGAAATTGGGTTGTATGCAAGAAGAGAAAGAAAAGTTGTTAGGCATAAATGCAAAGAGCTTTGCAAATAGAGGCTGGAAATAAGCATCTTCTTAAAAAAAAAAAAAAAAATCACTGCAGCATATTGTAAAGGAAGCTCCTGCATTCATTCCATGAGGGAATAGGAAAGTGCACTCTCTGTACAAGGCTGCAGAAGACGGAAAGCTCTGTAAGCCCATCCCAACTCCCTTAATTATTTTAATTGCAGCAGTGTGATGCCAAGGTGCTGAATTACCCCCTCAGGCTCTGGCTGCTTAGCCAGGAGGTACTGAATTAAACTGTCAGAACATGCAGAAAAATTGCAATGGTGCCTGTCAACGGTATTTGTTAAGAGACACGGGTGAGGCCAGTGACTTGTATAGAAAAAGAGCTGCCAATGCAAAGTCGTCAAAGCACAGCACTGGAACTAATGGGGTATTCAGAGGTCTTGTTCTACTTCATTGGTTAAAGCCAACAAAACTCCTGTAATATTTGGGGCGGTTTGCTATTTATGGCTATGGTAATAAAGGCCAGTTAAAGCTGCAAAGCCAGCCACAGTTAGTGGTCCCCACTGCTTCAGTTCTAAATGGCTGAGGGGGCACTATTCCATCTGAAGCTCTGCCTTTAAAAGAGAGGAAAAAATTATAAAAAGAATTGCGTATTTAAAAATATGAAAAATTAAATGCAGAGTGGGCCACAGTTTTACAATACACTGTTCTAGTTAAAAATAACTACATTTTGGATGCCTTACCCAGATGATTTTGAATTCAGTTATGTCTTAACTGCAAAGGACTGGCATACAGCTGGCAATGTGGCCCAGGTTTAGCATCCTCTCTTCCTGACACGTGGCAGTTTCCTTCCAGAGACACTTACCAAGCCGAAGGTGTGTTTGATACCAAAATCTACTTTGTAACTTCTAAACCCACGCAAGTGCAGATAGCGATCAAAGCCATCTGAAGAAGTCCTATTTGCTGCGGCTCTGCCTGGCTCCCTGGCAGCTATTTTTAGGAGTAAAATCCTGTGCTTGTGAAATTGAAAGGCAGATAACAATGGCTGGAGCTGGCGCGTGGGCAGGTGCCATGCAAACACCTCGCGGCTCAACACTCGTGAGTTGGCTCCCATTGCTTGGTCCCCTGAGGAGATTTGGTTCTCTTTGGGGAGGATGAAGCCAGTCGAATTTTGGGATGGGTGTTAGCTCCTGCAGAGGGGCACACAGAGCTGTAACCCAAGTGAAAGTGATTGAGGGTTTATGGTTAGTAGGCTGGCTAAAGGCCAAATACACCTGTCCGTGGGATTTTTAGAAACTCAGCTTCTCAGCCCTTCTGTCTTTGAGGAGCTGAGCACAGCCCTTGTAGAGGCTGCAGAGTAGGAGAATCTTCTTGTATTTGTCAAAACCACCTTTCCAGCATAGGAGGCAAGTGGAGACAGAGAAGATGAGCATTACTTCACTGTAGGTGCTTGTCCCTGTCACTGACCATTTCAAGAGCTCTCTGACCAGATGGAGCTGCATCCCAATTTTCCAGAGTCTAAAGGGCTTTGAGAAGTGCTACATGCCCCACCTGGCTCCTCTGCTGGGATATCTCCCAGCTCAGTGAGCTTACTGGGATTCTTCCTTAACAGGTCTCCATTGCCATGATCCTGTATTCACTTAATGTGGTTTTTACTAAGAACACAAGTTCAAGAGAGGTTAATGATCCATTAGTGTACATTTTTAACTAGCTAATTTACATATTGAATAGCCTGTATTTATTTTATTAAAACCAGGTCACTATATTCAGCTGACTGAATTATGTGAGATACCACATGAATTACACAAGAATTGTTCAGTAATTAATTTTCCCCATGATATGTAATTATTACCTATATTTCTAAACAATTAAAACTGTGAACGTTCTCTTAAAGAAACTGAACTCTTTGCTGCTACAAGGGCTTTACAACTGCAGTGCTCTCTGAGCTGAAGGGTTCATTTCTGCTGTTCCTTTGGGATAATATCCACACTGCTCCTGGTGCAGAACACAGCACACCAGCTTGCAGGAGCTATGGTTCAGGTCAGGTTACAAACGCTGTTTATAAGCTGTATTTGTAACTAAATAGTGTTGGCCATGCAAAGATGTACCATCACAAATGCTTATACCCTTCTTGCCATCTGGGAGCTAAAGGACAATCTGCATTAACTTTAATTAAGGAAGTTGGCTCCTTTCAGATGAGGGTGAGAATCCAAGTGTACATTAAGCAGTTGAACCCACATATTCCCCCCAGAATTACCTGTGCCTCTGTTCCTTTGGCCCACAAATTTAACATATTCTGTCACAGAGGGAAGAAGGTGGGGTGATGACTCCACAGCTCTGAAGACCACACTCCACCTCCACCTCTCCAACTCAGCAGGTTCAACAGAGTTAAGTTACATTAAGCCATTTTCTGATATTTTTCTTGGCACGCACTTTACTACATTTCCATAACCTGTCACTAACTTGGATACCCGAAGAATATGAGATACAAGTGATATGATCTATGGGAACTGCACCCTCAGCTGTCATGATCTCAATCACACAAACAGGTCTGGGGGAGCCTGATTGCTCTCCATTTATCAGAGCACAAGCCTGAATGGGTTTTGTTCTCCTGTGCTGAGGACGAGTGATCCAATGGGCATTTATAAATTGCTAAATTGCTCAAAGCTTCTAAATCACAAACCATACCTTGATTACCCTGTGCTCAGAAAATGCCTTTGAATAAATTTAAACACTTCTGAGCAAGTTTTCAGCATTAGCACTGTTCGTTTCTTTTTGGGGTAGTGGTGGCACATTGTGAAATGCCTCCTCCATGTTCCTTGCCAACATCAAAACCTCTTCACGCTGCATTTTTGAATGTCACGTTCACAAGAACACGAGAGGATTTCTGGTTCTCAGTGGGAGAGTGTTATGTTTTTCCAAGTGCAAACAAAGGGTATTAAAACACCCGTAGTGCTCATTATACCACTGCAGCCCACCAGAAACAAAAGTACGGATTCGATTTTCCACCACATAATGACTATATCGTGTACAGAGTTGGATGAACTAATTTATTACTTAGGGAAAGTACTAATTGCTGGGCCCTTCTGCCTATGGGTGCAGTGGCACATGCAGAGAAAGACCAGCTTTAGAGCCAGATACAAATAAGATCTGTCATAAAGGATCATTGCCGTTATTCCATCAAATCTACCATTAGCTCAGCATTAGCCCTAAAGAGCAAGCCAAAGACAAGCATCAGGAATTCAGATATTGTTCTGCAAGAACAGAAGAAAAATAGTATTAACATTTCTTGGAATTCAATTAGTCTGAAGCCTTGTTTTCAGTGCCAAATGAGGCGCACTTTCTATTGAGAGAGATTTGTTTTCCAGAGTAAAGAGGGCCTTGTCTCTGATAGGATTAGAAATCAAAATAGCTGAGTTGGATTAGCTACCTAATGATTANTTTTTTTTTGTGCTGAAGACATGGAAATGTGGAGTGAAGGAGACTTCCTGGACCATCAAGTCTCATATCCGTGTTATTGAAGACACCACATCATATAACTCTGTTCACAAACATGTCAATCTTATCACAATCTGGATTAATTTCGACAATGATGTCTTCAGCATGATAGCATCAGCCATGTGGACAGAAAAAATAGCAAAATTTCCTTGATGCAAATTCTGTTTCGTACGAAATTCACAGTCATCATACCACAGGATTTCTGGGAAGAAATGTCTGTGTTTCTTTCTGAAGTAATGTTTGAAGATTTACAAAGCCTTATTTTTGTCAATGACATACCAAAATGTGCAAAACGTTGCAGAGAACTGAACAACTACATAAACCCCCCCCACCTCAATTTTTTTCTCTGCTAATTTAGCTTCATTTTATCAACTTAAAAAAATTATATTGCATTTAATGTGAACTTTATTGTTCTGTATGGCCTTACTGGGAGCCTGATGTGGCACTGAAGCCCTCTTCCTCTTTTAACACGGCTGCTCCTCAAACCAATACTGAAGCTGAACAATCTTTTGTCTGAAAATCAAATTAGCACTTTCCTAAGGGTAGTGTAAGGCATTTGCATGAGTGTGAAAACTCAATCAAAAGTAAAGTTTGAACGCTGGGCATTTATATCCTGGGCTTGCCAGACTAAAGCAGCATTAAGTTTCTCACTAAGACTCAGATTTGTAAAGATATTTAGATGCAGATAAGGTGCTTAGTGGTGCATTCAAAAAAGCCTAGGACTTTTCTGTCCCGATGATTCATTCTAATATACATTTCATTTACAAGTCAGCAGTACTATGTTGTGGTAGAACTGATGTGGTAAAAAATAAAACACAAGAAAAAACAATAACTGAGGGTAGAAATCTGGGTACAACGAAGGCAGCTGTAATGGTCCCAGTGGCTTTAATCCATACAAATCCATACAAATTCCTCTCTCTCAGACTTCTGAAGATTTCTTTTGCTTAAAGCAGAAAGCAATACAAGAATTATTATATTTAATGGCATGCCACAGGACAGCTGCGTTTAGAAGTCCCAGGCTGATTTTCCTTTCCTCAGTTCTGTTTTCCAGTACTGAACCTATTGAAAAATGAACCTAAAAATTGATTCGAGGAGTTCTCTTTCTCCCCTGAAGTTTGATTCAAATCTACAGTCTTCATGTATTTCAGGCTGATTCGGTGAGACCATGGCATGTCTCAGCTCTGAAGCTGCTTCTTGCAGATTGCAGTTGTAGGGAGAAATACGTCTACATATGAAGCAAAGTGATGGAGTGAATTAAACTCCAAACACAGCCTCCAGCTAATTTTTTAATAATCTGAGTGCAAAACAGGGCCTTGAGGGTAGGCAGAGCTTTTCAGTAAACCAATCAGAACTGGATTTTATTTAAACAACAGTAAAGTCAGTCCCAGAGAGCTCAGACACTTGTATACAAAGCAGCCGTGTCTCACTGAGAGCCTGTACAGTAGCTCAGCATCTCAATTTCAATCACAATTCATTCCCTGCTGGTAGTTTTTGTCTGCAAACAAGCTGAATGTGAGCTGACAAGGGCCCCCAGAGCAAATAATAAGAGCATTGGAGGAAGAAACTCACATGGACACGATGCTGACAGTTGTGCAGCCAATTCAAAAAGATTGCACAACAAGAACCCCAGTCCTCGGCTGGGGCTGCACACCAGACAAACAGAGAGAACCTGACCTAAGGGGTTTCACCTCCTGAACCACACCTCACCTGGGCAGAATGGGTGTGTTAGACAGCCTCAGGTCTTTCTGCGGGGCCAGAGGAGGAGCATGGCAGTTCTGTCAGCTTTTCTAAGCAAAGTTCTGCATCATTCTGTCAAGGGACTGGGTTGATATGAACATGTCCAACCTGCACGTCCTGCCTGCTTTGTAGGCCTGCAGTGGATCTGAAGAGGATGTGCCTACAAACACTTTGTAAATCTGAGTTGTTTCCAGTCTTTTACAGTAAAGGAGCTGTGCAAGTGGCCACAGTTTCTTCCAGGGATGCTGGTTTCCCCTGAGTGATACCAGGATGTGTTTGTTCTCCGTGCCTCTTACCCACATTTCCTTACAGAGGAGTGTCCACAGGTGGGAAAAAACTTCCAGAAGGGACCAAGATCATGAGGCTACACCATATCATGCAGTACAATCCGTCCTCCCTTTCCAGGAAATCTCGGATGGCCACGTATCAAGCCAAAAGAGGTGCTGGAAATACACTACTTCTCATGATAGTATTTGAGATCCCAGCCCTGAGAGCTGCACTTTGATAATTGTACTCATGAGTTGAACTCACACATCTCAGCACAGAATTAGAATGCGCATCCTTAAGTTTGTAAAAGACTTTGAGGCAAAATCTGCTCAATAAATGGAAGCCACCAAAATGACCAGCTACAGCTGTTAAAACAGACCCACCTAAATCGCTTGATGTGAAGATGATAGATGTTATTTCTTTGCAATCTCCAGTTTTCAATATCATTACCAGCTTTAAACAGAATCATATTCACTGGTAATGGCATCTCTCCCTTATAGGGGGAATGTGGCAACTAACTGGAATATAACAGCTAGGGATTTGCTGAGGCAAAAAACCCAACACTATAGTGGGCTTTTTTTAGAGAAAATAATAATCATAAATCCCAAAAAATAATTTGTGACCTTCAGATCGATTTATTGGACTACTGCTCATTATTGGATTTTTAATCTGAGAAAAAGAAAAATAGGTTAGACAACAGCATGTTGTTTTAGACTTAATTTCTTCTAAGAAATCTGATTTTAAAGATTGTGGACAAAACCAGAATATAGATGTTCTCCTCATTTTCACTAAAGAACATGTGACATACAGACATTGTCCTTAAAGATAAATCTTTATTTACTTTATGTCATTTTAAATATGCTTCTGCAGCCCTCTGCTAGCATCTCTAGCAGATGAAAGGATCAGAAGGCTTCATTCTGCACTGCTCCTGTACCTGCCACAGGATCTCAAAAATCAGTGTACAAATACTGCCTTTGGAGATGAGCTAATATCCTCTTTACTTTGCCTCATTCAGCCAAACCAGAGTTTATAAAACAACAACTTTTTATGAGATTTCCAGTAACATTAATTGCTGGTCACAAAACTTCAAAGAAAACCAGATATTTATAGCTCAATTCATGTTTCTCTTTTTTTTTTCCACACACTTTTACCACAACACTTTCCAGCCCGGTTCCCATGAGCACGCTGCAAACAGAGCTATACCCGCTTCCTGCTGTGGCAGCCTCCTTAACCACTTCACTCCTGGTGCTTCTGCTGCTTTTTGCCTTTTTTTTCTTTTTTTTCTTTTTCTTTTTTTTTCCAGTGTTCATGTCCTTTCATTGTTTTCCCCAGTGTGTCACACTTGCTTTTTCCCACATCGCTTTATCATTCATCTCTGCTCTCTTCAGCCACCCGCACAACCATTAAAATGGTATGGGAAATGAACTATATATACAAAAATATATAGACATATACAAACACACATCCCTGTGTGTATATATAGATCTATACACACAAACTACACTGGGAAAACTTTTATTCAAAGGAAAAAAAAAAACCTCCTATTCAGTAGAAAAATTACTTACTAAATGAACTCATTTTTATAAACATGGAAGAGGGAGGTGGAACATTTTCAGATACATATATTAAATATTTCCCTATTCCTCTGAAGAACTGATATTCATAACCACTTATTTATTACAATGTAATCAGCATATTGATTATATTAAGCAATCCCTGTAAATCTCTATAAGCTGAGGTTAACAATGGCTTTTCAAATGCCATTAACCATCACCTTGCAGCTTTCTCTCTATTATGTACCATAAAGTTAATCATGTGCAAGACAGTTTTTCCAAGAGAAAAATCTGCTATACAGTGCAATGATCACCTTGGTATTTTCCTAGAACAAAGAAAAGGTCTTTCTAAAACAGGAAAAAGTCTATGCCATCAAAGAATGAGTGCTGGGCAAGATAATCATGGGTTTCCTGCAAAATTTCTCAGGTTATCTCATTAGAGCCTAAATTCTCCAGACCTTTCTTTCAGCATTAAAATCCCTGTGCCTGTTATCATGAAATAGGCTGAGACTTGTGATTCTGTAGCGTGTAAGAGGCACTGGTGTGAGGCAGGTGCTGAATGAATGACTCTCACAGAGGGAGGGCACAGCCCTTCCACCCTTCTCTAGAGCAGCTGCCTCAAAACAAGGTGGTCTAGGACAGGATCAGAAGGTTTCAACATTTGGAAACCAGAGCTACAGGATTTTCTCTCTTGGTTCCACCAAGGAGTGTGTGCCATGCCCAGGCAGCAGCCCAGGGTGGAGGTGCTTCCCTCAGCACCCACAAGGGTTAATTCCTTACACAATAATTTCTCCCACAAGAGGAAATGAGATACAGTGAGATATGCCACTGGCACGTGCAGGAGGAGGAGGCTGCTTATGTAAATGTAAAGATAGATCCATAAATCACCCCATGTAAAGTCACTGGCCATACCTTACACAGCAATAACTCCTACAGGAGATCATTAACAGAGTCAACTATTGCATTACATACAGGATAACACTGGTCTCACACTGAAAGAAATTCAGCCTGCTCATAACATATTTTTTCATTTGCTTACCAAATCAATATTTATCTCCCTCCATGGTAAATTAGACAAATTTATTTAACATGGAAAAGTAACCATGTAGCATGAAGCAGGAACCTAATATTAGTCTGCATATGATATTCAGGAGTTCAAGCTCTGAGAAGCATTTCACAGCAGAAGCACTCAGAAAAACATTTCAATTGATCTTTCCTCCCCCCTCCAAGTTCCTTTGGCAAGTGATTTGAAACATAGGTGCCAAATTAGTGTAGCTCGAAGGTTTCTATTACTATTTGGCACACTGAGGAGCCAGTGATTTAAGACAATATGAGATGTCCATTAGCTGTAACAATGAATTCAAATGCTCAGAAGCTAGGCTATAAATCTACCCTTTTGGAAAGATTAACCACTGTTTGCCTAAAGTTAGCAACTCTACCTTTGAGGGGAAAATGCACCCCCTCCTGTTAGTTCCTGCCCAGCCAAAAACAGCCCAGGAGCTGCATCCTGCAGGAGCAGCCAGCACAGGGAGCACAGACAAAACAGTTGGGAAATTCAGCCTTTGGACCCTGGCAGTCCCAGAGGATTAGCTGAGTGCAGAGAGGTCGGGTGCCTCTCGAGTGCTCTAACTCCCTCCTGCACCTCTGAGGCCACCCTGTCAGGAGGCCTACCCAAAAACTTCTGGAGTCCAAGTCAGGGCAGTCTCTGAAGACAAATTATTAAAGCAGAAAATCTCCAATGACTTTCCTTTCCCACCATCACAAAAAAAAAAAGAAAAAATATCCCCCAGGGCTTATGTCTTTCTAGTTTCAGGCCAAATGAGGCTTTTAATTCTGATTTTTGCTGAACTTGTGCACAAATAAACTCTACGTCACAGGAAATGGTAAAATGAAACCACTCCAAACCTACATTATCCAGGATGCCTGAAGTTCAGCAATCCAGGATGCTGGACATTGGGCAAGTCTTATTTCTTATAGCTGTGAAGTGGTGTAGTGCTGCTCCATGTGCTAGAGATGGCAGGTAGGAAGTGAGAGGCAGGGATGGATAAAGAGAAGACTGGGTAAAAAACCACATTTTCTTTTCCTGATGTGCCTAGATTAACAATATGTCATTCACTTATCTACTGGACAGCTATAACATAGACCACAGCAAAAACTAGCAAGGAGCATCAATTTATTGCCTCCATTCAAATTTTGTAGCAGGTTTTGGCAAGCAGCTAAAGCTGCTAATATAGCACTTACTGTGTTGATGGCCCTAAAGTCATTTGTAATACCATAAAACAAATTTGTATGATATCCACAAATCAATTGCTCCATTTAGATGTTATTTCTTACACAAACAAGTAACTGTGGTCTTGGCAAAGAGATATGTCAGACCAAAAATGGAAAAAAAAATAATAAGGAGAAAAGGAAAAGACACAACTGCTCTTAGCAGTATTCTCTCATCCTCCCTCCATCCTTTCACAAATTTATTTTCACAATGTCACTGAAAGTAAGTTCAAAAGGAGTTTTCAAAAATCAGTTCTGCTGGATGATGCAGGTAGGTCTGTGGATGTCATCAGCCTCAAGATATAGATGTTGGCAACAGCAACAAATGCCAACACAGAGTAGAAAATGAAACAGAAATGCTCAGCCATGGAAAAAGAAGAAACCCTCAGCACAAGGCCAAGAACACACAACCACTTCCTCTGAGAAGCTGCTACTCTCCTGTTTATGTTAGAACTAATGTTTGGGGCACCCTTACCTCAATAGCCACATTCACAGCAAATCTTTGAAGGCTTCAGAAAAAGAAATTTTAAAAAAAAGGAATATATAACTTTTTATAAAATCAGCTAAAAACATTCTTCTGGAGGCAATAATGGTTGTGCTGTCAATGCTCAGCTTCTAAATATTTGTTGCAGTGTGTAAATGCAGGGGTTTAACCTCCTGATTTACAAGCATGAAGGAAAGGTGCTGATACAAATTAGAGGTATGTAAAAACACAACTCCCCTGCCCCACGCAGGGACTGTGAAAACTCAGGAGTGCATTGCTCACAGTTTTGTTTGGAACCTTATTTGTCACGCTGCAAAGAAAAATGAGGGTGCAGGATTTCCAGGGCTGGAGAACAATGACATAACATCTTTGTACATCCACATTTTACAATCCCTCCCTGTGCTTCTCTCACCTTCTCCCACCTCAAAGTAGCTCACAAATGATGATGTTGTAGATGTGGTGTTTTATAACAGCAGCGAGTGGTTAACCAACGTAAATCCCACAGAGAGAGCAAGGGTGGGCTCCTGGGGTGGGGCTTATTTAGGGTTTAGTGCTTCTTTCTATGAAAATGCAAATCAAAAGCAACTGAAACCCACCCAATTTCTGTATGGAAGAAATTTACTGGCAGTTTACACGAAAAATGAAAGGCAACATTGGTGAAGTAAATACAAAAGTCAGAGCAGCAAAACCTCTCAGTGTTGGTGAATAACAACAGTCCTTTTGCAATATTCTTACTGAACTCCCAAAACTTATGCCCTTTTTTATATTCCTACACTTATTCTTAAAGAAGAAAAAAGACATAATTTGCAATAATCACAATTTAAAATAAATGTATCTGGCAACCAGTAGCAACCACACTGCACAGAAACTTTGAAAAAAACCAAACCCCAAAGACCAAATGCTGATGCATTTTCCTTCAACAATGACTGTGGTTTTCACAGGGACACTGAGTAAAGTGACATCAAGTACAGTTTTTAATGAAGTCAAGCATAACCTTTAAGTTCTGAGCAGTATCTCCGACACCAAACGATTTGGGGGAACTCTTAAGCTACGCATTCTTTTCCTTTTAATTAAATTTCTCAGCTGAAAGAGTTTGAAATTCTGATTAAACTTCTTGAACTTCTTGATCAGACTTGTTTATGCCATGGCAGCAAAAAAAGGGCACCTAAATTCCTTTGCACAAGAGTGGTGTTATGGTAGTACCTGCAGAGCTCTCGGCCACTTCCACACACTGGAAGGGTTGGTGGAAAACGAGTGGAAAAACAGGGTCAGAAACTGCTCCAAACAGTCAAAAATAGGAATAAATTGCAACCAAATAGTTGAATTAAAAAAGGAAGTACTCTAAGATTTGGTCATGTCAATGGATACCAAAGGCCAGAGAGAGCTGAGGGCAGACTGCAGCCCCATGGAAACGAGACTCCTTCTTCCTGCGGGGGGCTTGGAAAATAATGATCGAGGAAAAGGCAGTGAGGAGAGAAAACTGCAAATCTAGGGAGAAACAGGAGCAGGCTGTTGGCATTGCAAGCTCAGCTCCCACATCCTGCTCAAGCTGGGAGGAGAGCTGGGGTCAGTCCTGCCCCATCCCATCAACACAGGGGGGCTCAGGCCTCTGTGGGGCAGGACAGAGATGGGAATGGGCTGGGAATGGGATTTGGTGAGGAGGGCCAGGACAGAGATGGGAATGGGATTTGGTGAGGAGGGCCAGGATCAGAGATGGGAATGGGCCAGGAATGGGATTTGGTGAGGAGGGCCAGGCTCAGAGGGGCAGGAGAGAGATGGGAATGGGATTTGGTAAGGAGGGCCAGGCTCAGAGGGACAGGACAGAGATGGGAATGGGCTGGGAATGGGATTTGGTGAGGAGGGCCAGGATCAGAGACGGGAATGGGCCAGGAATGGGATTTGGTGAGGAGGGCCAGGACAGAGATGGGAATGAGCCGGGAATGGGATTTGGTGAGAAGGGCCAGGACAGAGATGGGAATGAGCTGGAAATGGGATTTGGTGAGGAGGGCCAGGCTCAGAGGGACAGGACAGAGATGGGAGTGGGATTTGGTGAGGAGGGCCAGGCTCAGAGGGACAGGACAAGGCCCTGGTGAGCACGAATTTCCCGAGACAGTGCTGGCACAGGCAGAGGGTGGACTCTGAACTAGGTGGCTTTTTAGTTCCTAAATGGAAAGTTTTATACTTTATTAAATCTACTCTTCCAGTTATCTAAAAGCATTAATGCGATTGTTAAAATTCACAGCTTCCAGTTACTAAAGAAATGTGATTGTTTTATCTGGATTTCTATTATATGAATAGAACGTAACACTGTCTGGATAAAATGGCCCCAGAGTTTCATTAAAAAATAACAGCATAATTCCCTAATATGAAGTTATTTTAAGTGTTTTATTAATATTGTCTTCTAAATGCACATAAGTGTGATCTCCCTTTAAGTGCAGTATCTTTAGGGCTAGTTGTAATTGTATTTTTCTTATCAGTTGCTTGTGCCTGCATTTCAAATATTCATTGCTTACTTCAGGCACTTCACTCAGACAAAAAAGAGTGTAATGAAAAACTATTTAATTTGGATAATACTTGAATATCAAACTTTTCAGTCTTTAATCCAATAGCTCTTGTCCCTATTAAGAATCTCAAAGTACCACTAACAAAATTCCTAGGATGTCCATTTATCTTGCCACAAGTTTCATCTGTTAAAACGAAACTCTAAATAAAAATCAATGTGAAACATGAAAAGCTTGACACAGGGAACAAAATTCTCAACCCAATCAAGTCCATAGCAAATTAAATTCTATGTAAAGGCTACGACTTGTCCCATCTAACTTTATCATCTGCCAGCGATGCCCGGTTTCAGACCCTGCATATCTGTGAGGCCCTCAGTGGAAAAAGGAAAGAGGTGTCTCTGGTGGGAAGTTCTCATTTTATCGGGTGCTGGCAGCACTTCCCCTTAGCCAGAGAGTGCCAAGAAGCCCAGCTCTTACCTGAGGTACATTGTTACCTAATATTAAAGTGAATTCAGGCTGGAGCACATCAGTTACAGGAGAGAATCATACTTTTATTTAACTTGTTTTAAAGAGTAAAAGGGTGCTTTTTTGAGGAGTAAGAAACAGTTCAAGGAATTCCTGTTACACTTTTATCAATGACAAGGAAGGGAGACAGGCAAGAAAAAACATTAGAGAGACAATCAGTTCTTCCTTGGTGCTGGAAACAGAGCAGAGCAAACTGCAGCACAAACTGCACATCTTCACAGTTTCCAAGCCTGGTCGCAGGCATCACATTACATGATGCCTTTGAATTTGTCTTTGCAGGGTCACACATATACAGCTGGGAAACTACAGGAGGGTGTTGCAATAATTTTACAGTACAATTATAAAATGGAGATGTGTGGCAAACATAATTTTTCTATCACTATCCAAATGCAGCTATAATTAAAAATTAATTTTCCCCAGTAACTCCTCTGTGAGCCCTGTATTCCTGAGAAGCTTTGTCCTCCTTATTGAAAACACTGTGGGTTGAAGAATTGGGGGTTTTCTACCTAAGCCTTTATATGAGCTTTTCTGCATCCTGGTATTGTTTCAGAAGGACCAAGTCACCTGAACAGAGAAGTTGGGCAAAGGAGTTTTAAACCACACTTCATTTTGTGAAGTTTTATCCTTGGCCATGTATAGTAAATTGATTGATTATTGCTGAGTAGGGTTTTCCTTTTCTGGAGAGGATCCCAAAATCAAATTTACCAGGAGAAGATGGGAAAAGCACAGCTCAGCATTCAGACAATCCACTCCTGTCATTTCTCTCAGGGCACAGACTCCTGCCAGGAGCCTCCCTTTGCTCTGGATGCCACAGCTGTGGCCACCTCCCCAGACTACCTGGAGCCCTCCAGGTAAATCTATATGCTGAGGCCGACTGGCTGATTAGGGCAGGTTGTAGCATGCAATAGCATGGACAAAGCTAAAAACATAATTTAAGAGAAACATAAGAAAAGGTTATTTCATGGCACCTCCCACCCATGCAGAAACTGTTGTTATTCCATTGGCTGTATCCCACAATCAGCACTCTGCAACCTGAGGGACTTCCCTGCTTCCTGCTGAGCATCATCCAGCCTCAATCATTTCCTTTTAATCCTTCCTTTGAAATGACACACACTATTGACACTTTTTTCTAATGGGTTGCAGCATTTTCTAACAACTTTACAAATATCAATCACACTCCATTCCAGAAGCCCTATTGATTTCCTCCCTTGCACTGTATCTGGTCTGCCTTAAAGCTATCCCACATCACATCGAGCAGATGACGAACAGAAAAGCTGCTGCAGGACCTGTGCTGTGGGGTTCTACTCATTTCTCAAGAAGAACATGAGCTCTTCTTTCCATCATGTGAGACTGCAAAGTCCATTCCTATCTCAAGGGCATTTGCAATAACTGTAAAACATTTGGTTCACAGATTATTTACAATGTGTGAGTGACATAATCACAAAAAACCCTTCATTTTATTCTATATGCAAGCTTCACAGAACAAGCATTGTTGTGTGTTGCTTGCTGGTTTAAGGAAAGCCCTTAGCACATACAACACTCGACAAATTAATGTCTGGAATCAGGGCTTACCACAGCTGCTTAAGAAACACACATGTTCCTTAATGAAAACGGATACTTGATTTGTTATTAATTTTTCACATCCTTGGACAAAAGCCAAAAATATTTCAGTAAGTATCTGTATGGTAATAGTCATAGCCAGAACTATTTCACACACAGATAATTGCTGAGGAGGTTTCAAAACACTGGAAATTATCTTCTAACCTATGTCCAAACTTCTATTTCTAACCCGTATTTCAGCTATAAAAGTTGTTGTCTTTTTATTTTTTCCCCTTTTTAAATATACTTACTCATTTGCAGAATTCTTAGTGGAAAATTTTGTGTCTATTCTGGCAAGAGGAAAACCAAATTTCCTCCTGCTGCAATTTGAAATGCTCCACAAAACTAGGCTTAAAAATGTGATGTGAATGCATGTAGCTGCAATGAAAAATGCTGCACTGCCAGTGCTGAAATGCACAGTAATTTCTCAGATACGTTCAGTATATATAATAACATATTTTGCATGTATATTAATTTTGACAAATCATTTACCTCCAGTTAAAGAAAAAAACTAGAACTACTGCATTATTTCTACTTTTTTTTGACCACCCCACCCTTTTTTTTGTAATATAAACTTGTTACCTTTTGCTTGAAGGGCAAAGGAACTCTCAAATCCCACATCAGCTTATAGAATGAGTATGGCCAAAGACCTATTAAGCATTTTTCCCACACCAGCTTGACCAAGATCATGTTAAAGAGATATTTTTTCTTTTATGAGAATGAAATTCTCAACTTTTTTTTTTTTCTCCGAGATCAGTGTGATTTAAAATAAATGAGATACCAACCAGATCTTGGTGCTTATAACTGGATTCCCAGCAACTGTCACTGTAATGACAGCAAAACACTGCACATAAAGATACAACGATCCACCACACTGAAAGGGTTAAATTTACAATGTCTTCCCCATTGCCAGTCCCTTAAGGAAAAGTAGAGGGGGTTTCTTTTGTCTGGAGAGGAAACTGTCACTTTGTGTTTTCAGGTTTGTAGAAAAGCCTTTTTTAATGTAAACATTCATTAAACTAATTTGAAGTTGTCATTACTCTCCTCCCCTGCTGCTTTATATCAGATTATTCCTAAGTGCTTGGTGAAGAGCCCCATAAACACACAGTCTATTTCCCTGCAGGGTATAATCACACAGTTTGCACTGTGATTTATGCTCTATGGCGCTGGTGAGTGTCCTAAACTTTGAAAGGGCTTAGTTCTTCAGCAGATGCACTACTCCCTTTATATTTAAACAAAGTTCAGCTAACCCTCCCAGTCTATTACAGACATTGTTTAGCTCCTTCCCTTCACAATAAGGCTTGTTAAGTGCTGATTAAATACAAATCGGTGACACTTTTAATTAAGAAAATGGGAATTCAGAAATAATTGCCTTTAAGTTTCAATAAAAACATTTTACAAGTGTTGTTTTCCCTTTCCCCTTACCCCAGCATCAAGAAACATCTCGGAAAGGAACAGACTAGAAATCTGATTTGGATTTTGGTGGAAATACTAATTCTGACTCTAGAGGATCTTTTTCGATGTCTTTTATAAAAAGACAGATCCCAGAGGAAGCTCTACAATGCCGAGTTGAGCAGAGAAAGAAAGATCATTTTGCTCTGGAGACTGAAAACCTGAGGATAGCTGGTGCTATCAGCATCTGCTGCGCTCATGAATATCGGAGGCCTGAGAAAGATAAAATTTCCCTCTCAGATAAGATAACCAGTGATGATTCCAGTCTACTCCACTAACAAATGTTAATCTAGAAAACACAGCAATTACTTCCATAATAAAACACTCTTCAGTCGATCCATTTATACACTTTAGGCAGTTTGTGCATGGAGCGTGCCAGTAAGGAGCTGGCAATGGAACACTTTCCTGACTCACGGATGTCCCCAAGGAGCAGCAGCGGCTGCAGCTCAGCTGGGAACAGTGTCAGACCCCCGGATCTGGGGCTCACACCGCCATGGGCTGCCCCCATTCCCCCCTGTGAAATCCTCTCTCGGGCAGAGCCCCTGCCTCGGCTGCCCGAGGGGCTCAGCACCATCCAGCTGTGTGCCCCCCAAAGCCAGACCCAGCAGCAGCAGCCTCCTCTCTGTGCTCGTGGGGCCCTTCAGCAGAGCCCAGAGATGTCCCCATCAGCAGAAAGTTCACCTCCCAGCCTGGCTGTGCCATCAGCAGGTAAAGATTTCCCTCGTCTCTAAATCCCCCTGTGTTTTCAGGGGACCCAGAGCCAGCAGCAGAAGTCCAGGTGCTGGCAGTCACCTTGCAGGCTGCTCTGGGCTCCAGAACTATTTTTGGCCATTACTGCAGATGTAATCCTGTGAAGTTCAGGAAAATTAGCAGGAGCACCATTTAGATGGCTATTTTAAAATAAAATTAAACCTTTTAGGTCTCTAACCTCTCCCCTTTCTGTTATGATAGCCGCTAAATCGAAGTCGTGCCACAAGGAGAGTACAAGGAGAGTGCTCAGCAGAAACTACATTTTATTTTCAGCAATTTAAACCTTAGTGTCACCTAGTTAAGTTAATTAAGGTTCTCTATTTTTCATTGTAAATAATGAATTCAGTTAAAGAAAGTGTAATTTGGAGTGTATACACAGAACATACAAAAGTAAATCCTAAAAGAACATTTAAAGAGAGTAAAAAATAGGACAGACATTTAGTAGAGAATGTATTCCTGGCAATTAAAATCAGAATGTGCTTTTCTATTTACCTGCTTGAGACTAATGGATTCAGCTAAGATACATTTCACATTAATATCACATTGTATTTTCTAAACATAGTGTAGCTGTTAACATATTTATAGTTTAGCAGTAGTAAAGACCTGTACTTGGATGTAACATTTAAAAGAAATTTTTGTCAGAATACTAGGAAAAGCTATTCAAACAAATTAAGCCTAAATGCTAAAAAGAGCCAGTGACAAATCCAGAAGTGCAAGAGTGGCACTTTAAGTTCCACGATATCAGCGCAAACTGATGTAAACCTGCCCACCCAGGGAAAGGAAAGGTGAGAAAATAGCAGGAAAAACAGCTAACAGAAAGGTGTAAAAAAGATTATGTGCGGTGGGAAAGTTTTATCTGACACCTCTCAGATGCTTTTCCTCTTAGCACACCTTTTCTCTCTTCTCCCTGTGAATTACACCAACTCATACTATGTAGAATTGATGAGCAATTTAATTTGGCATATTCAATTCTAGGAGTCTTAAAAAAAAAAAATCCTAAATTATACCTGTTTAAAGCCAACTCCTCCAGTCACACAATGCTATAAACATTTATCAATCTGACATGGTAAGGCTGGGCCCCCATTATTATCCTTTTGTGACCTGCACAGCTGGTCCAAAAAACAGTTGTCTCCAATTATGCCCACAGATAATGGTGGGTAAATTCAGCTGTGCAGTATTAGCTCAACCTAAATATGATCCCATTTGACTAATTTCCTAATTCTTAGCAGGGTGCTTAAAGAACCTATTATCATGCAGACTCCAGGAACACAGAAGTCTGGTTATTTGCATCTGTTCTGTGAAAGGCGTTTATCAACTGCGCCACTAATTTGTTACCTACACATCCCAATCGCAGGCGCTCGCTGCCTAAAATAATTGCATCTGGAATTTGTTTTAACTTTTAATGTTGCATAAATGGGTGTTTGTTTCCAACCAATATATCTTATAATTAAACAGCTTGAAATAGGAAAGGTTGAAATGGGGTCAAAAAAGATATATTCCTTCGTGAAATCATGTGTGTATTCATTAACCCAGCTGGAATGCTGTTATTGGCACGGTTGCTGCTACTTGACTGAACTGTGATCATAAAGGTTGTTAAATGGATTAAAAATAAGGCAGCAGAAAAATGGAAATTACTTGCATATACAACCACGCTTTTTATGGAAAAAAAGCAAATTGTGCACATGGTTTCTATGCTGTGGAGCACAATCTGACGTGCATTACACCGTTTGGGCTTTTGAAATCTGATTAATCTTCTCAGTAGCCTAATATAAACTAGAGCTGCAGGCATATTGATATTTGGATTTTCTCCCTAAATTTGCTTCTCTAATCTTCTTCATGAACACATCTATTACTAAATCAATCTTCAGTGTTTCTCTCTGCAAACTTCACACATCTATTTGGAATTTCTTTGACTTTTTCATGCCTTCAGTTGAATCTTCTTTGTTGTATAACATACTGATGTATAGCAGCCCTCATCTGCAGCCCTCATCTAGTCTTCTGCAGGGTCTAAAACAAATCTGGACTCAATTTTTCAAGAGCCTTCACAGATATCATTCTGGTTATGGCAGAAACCTATATGTAGATATATTTCACTTCCTTGCATACTGCCATACTTCTCATCTTTCCTTCCCTCTCATTACATTTCCTACCTTTCTCAACTAGCCAAACTTCTTTAACTCCTTTCCTCACCTCTGCCATTATTCGAAGAACTTCCAATGTTCAAGTACTTAATTATACTCCTACTTTATGAACTGCTTGAATTTTCACACCTCCTGACCAACTTGTAATGCTCTGCATCCCACTGTTTGTGCTAAGGTAACATGAACATACCAGAACCCATCTACCCATGAACAGACCCATGTTAAAGGCTGACTCTCGTTAACTACAGGTAATTGCTTCCTAGAAAAGGGAGTGGATCAAATTTCAGATTTTAAGGAATACAATTTTCTGCAATTACAAATAGAGAAACTACAAACAAATCTCTGAAGGCATTGTAGAGACAGAGGAAGTGGCAATAGGAAGGCAAGAACAAGCATATATTGAAGCATTTATAAAGGATGACCACAAAAAACTTGGCTGAAAGTGATGGGAAACAGTAGGATTCATAAAAGAAGCTATATATTCAAAAATGGAACCTAAATCAAATAGTCTGTGACCAGATCCTCAAGAATAATCAATAGTGGTGTGGAAAGTGGTGCAGAGATGCTGCACAGGCATTTTGTAATGCACAGACATGCACTATCTAAAATGAAGGTGATTCATTTTGGCAAGGTTCTACCTTCTTCAAATATCACAAGTCTTGAGAGAAAAGTTGTAGCTGGAGGACCTTCGAGGTGGCAGTAGGCACTTCAAATGATTTTTATAGGGAGAGAAGGAAGGGGAGAAATTCTAAAACAAAACAATAAGACGAGATTCAGTGTCCAGATAGGAAGGTTCACACCAGGGAAGATGGATGATAAGTGTGGCTGGGCATAAGTGCAGCAGCCTAGCAAGGGAGCTGGGATGCAATGACATTTTCACATAAGTCCCCTTATTAGTCCCCACACACATCAGTCTGGGCTGCTCCTTGGTTTCTTTAGTCCTACATATCACCCTAACTCTTCAAATCTCAAATCTCTTTATTTTCTCCCTGGCCACTGATTCTTATCCTTTTTTATACTGTAAATAACTAAAACTTCACTGCTTGACCCCCAGCTTTACAGCCTTCAGCCTCAGAGTCTTGTAACTTGGTCACTGAAGCAGATTTCACCCCTGCCTTCCTGATAGGGCAGTAGGCTTCACCTCATTCCTGTGCAGGGAGAGTTTGTAACAGATATAAACCTATCTTTAGGTTTATATCTAGGTTAAAAAACCTATTTTTATTACCTTAAAAATTCTTTAATAAATAAATGCCCTTTCATTGCAGTTTGGCAAACCCAGGTGTCCTGTTTGGAGTGGAGCTGTAACAAAAGCACACTCAATGAAAACTTTCCTACTTATTCAGACATTCCCTTGCACATGGGCACATTCCTCATGGGTTTCCATCCTGACCTGGCATGGAGATTAATTTTGCTTTGGTGATGATTTAGCCTTTGATCCCCTATTGAGCCCCAGGACAAACTGATAGTTGTGAGGTTGTTACTGGGATATGAATGCTCTGCTATTAGGAGATTGACTGACATCCTATCCTCGTCTCACATAAATCCTGTTCTCAATATTGATAATAGCTTTCAATTCCTGCTGGCATGAGCAGGAGCTGGCTGGATAACCAGGAAATGAAAGACATAACCAGCCCCTTGAGTGATCCTACCCCTTGGAAGAAAAAAAATATATAAAATTGATGAATGACGAAACGCAAATACTGCATTGCATCAGAGAGACCATTATTGGTGTAACCTAGAAAATGTAGATATCTATCCAACATACATGTGGGAAAATTAATTTTCCAGCTAGGTAGTGTTTGTCTGGTTTTAGCAGTAATATTGCATTCTACCAATAATTTGCCTGCCAGTGAACAGGACAAAGAAAGGGTAAAACCTAAGATGCTGATAGCAAAAAGGAGTGCTGGATGGCAAGAGGCATTGTGACCACACAGTTGTGGGTGTCACAGGGGTGTAAGAAGATCTTGGGTGGGATGACTGCCAATGAAACAGAAGGGAACTGGCTACCACAGAAATTCTGCAGTGACCTTGTCCTGCTGGTCACCGTGAGCAAAATAGGACACCCAGAGGCACCGACTGCCTAAACCAGGGTGTTTGTACAGCAGCTCGTCCCAGCTTTCCTTGGGAATGGTACAGTGTTCATAACACAAAGCATGATTCCCATAGCACAGCTGCCACCGAGGCTGGAGATAAATGGGATGGAGCACATCAGTACTAAGTGCAAGCTTTGAGGAATTTGTTTAGGTTAAATTCCACAGATTTTAGGATGGCGATAATAATGGTCATTATGGACCAAGCATTTTCCAGAGAAAGTGCCTTGAAATTGAAAACGCACTAAACTAATGCTTAGTGAGAGCAGTTGGTAAAGTGTTACCTCTCGTGAATTACAGTTGTCTTCTTTCTTCTCTGATAATTTGCGACAATTGCATCCTAATGCTATTTCATTGATTTCTACTCCACTTCAGCTCCCATGCTGGGTTTAGTCAGGGTGACAATACACAGACATTAACCTGCTATGGGGAGACCTACTACACACACTTTCTTCATAGAAAAATCCTATGGAATTTAAAAGGAGTGGACTTTAACGTAGTTCTACAGACAGTCTTTTAGAGATCCATGGGATTGAATTAGAAGTCACATCAGCCATAACACTTACTATTCCCTTAAGCTTTCAGGGGAATTCTGATACATTCATCTAAAAAGATAATGCAGAGAATTTCTTGATATGTGGGAGCTGTTACTTTACAAAATGATCTGCCTCTGTTCTGCATATCTACTGTTGCTCATAAGGTCTTTACCCTCAACTTACCAGGCCAGAGACAATAACAGCGTTAACCTAAACTAACACACTTTGACTGAGTGGCTGCTGTGATGAAGCTAAGAACCATTTTTCTCTGCAGGGGACTTCATTTGGAGAGTGGGAAATTCCCAGGCACCAAACAATAATGCCAGGTGTTTGAAGAGAGAAACAACTCAGGAAGGCTCCCAGAGGCAAGTGAAGATGTGGGAGATGAAAGAGGAAACTGCTAAACTGAGAGAAGAGCACGACAGACATTGGCAGGAAGGGTTAAAGAACAATCCCAGTCAGGGCATCAGCTGGCTTCAATGGCCAGTAAAACTGGGGGATGGCAAGCAGTGAGTTACAGAAGGACTCTGGCCCAGCTGACCTGAGATCTAACATTTAAAAAGGGCTTGATTTATGAGAAAAATAAAACAAATAAGCATAGAATTCATTTTTGTCTACATCTGTGTATCTCACCATTACAAATAAACAGCAATCGTGTCTTAGAGTCCTCTGCAAAGCCCATGTTATTTATATGTTGTACTAACAGAGATAAACTACAAAAGAAAAATTGTCAAACTCTAGAAAAAATAAAGATCTGTGGGAGAGAGGAAGTGCTGGAACTTCCAGCAGTGCTTCTAACATTTTGGGTAAATATTTGTTAAGTTCAGTCCCCTCACAGACAAAACCATAACTGGCATTTCTATAAGTTTCAGAATCAATGTTTGTGCAGAAAACTTCCATGTCATCATGAGCCTGTGCTCTGGCAGGTCCTCAGACACCCACTTCTCTTCTCCCTCCCAACTTTGGTATGGACAATTCCCACCAAAATATTTGTACAGCTTCAAGATGTGCATTCCCAGGCCTCTAAACTTAGACTGGTGCCCACCTCTTCCCTTTATGCCTGATGTCACAGCCATTACCAGGGAAGGGGGGTGAGAAAAAGGCATTCCTGTTGGAGAAGTATTTATTTTCTTTCACAGTCTGTCCAGCTGGGTTGGCCACCACAATACATTTTGCGCTTCTCCACTAGTCAAGCATGGTGGCTTAACATTAATAGCACAGGATGGAAAGTCTACTTTTGTCCTTGTGAATGACAAATTCCTGGTCCCTAGGACACCAAACTAGGTAAGACATATGGAAATCTCACATGCAGGAAGATCAACATTTATATTAGTATGCATTTTCCTACAGATTTTCTATAGCTACTCCGTCCTTTTTCCTCAGCAATGACATATAAATACATCATGAAATAGTGAAGTATCATAAGGGAAAATAAGTCTTTAAGACCAATGACCTTTCCTGAAAGCACAATGGCAAACCATCTGAAAAGAAAAATCAACAATCTGACTGAAATTACTGAGTTATGCAGACACAAGGGAAAGATTCTGAAAAAAGCAGGTACAAACCCAGAGTGAGGTTTTCACAGATGTTACCTTACTAGGGTTCCCACTATATTTGACAGGATAAGGCGGAAGAGAGCCTATTTTTGGATCTTGGTCTAAGCTGTTAGAAGCTATTTTTAATTCTACAGTAATGATCAGTACTTTCATTTCCCTCAGCAAACCAACAAAAAACCCCAGAAGACAAAGCCATAAAATAGGGAATAGCAGGCTGTAGGGAAAGAGCCAAGGAGTTCGCTATAAGCTGCTAATTGTACAAACAGAGGAAGACACAGACATTAAAGGAAAATTTAAAAAAATGGAAATTTTCCAAATCACCAAGGAATTTGAAGTGATTGTGGATGCCACCAAAAATAGCCGACCGTAATAGGACAGATACAAACTCCTACACTTGTGATGATCTGTACAGGGTTTACATTTTCCACAAGTTAAGCAGTCAGCACTCCATATGCATGTCATGCTCAGATGTATGCAAACTAGATAGCTCTCAATTTATCCATAACTGCATGTTCGTACTGCATATAATTAGAGTTACGCCAAAGCATCATTGCAGAGACATTGGGTCTCTGTGCCCCACCTCACAAAACACAGTCCCTGTCACACGCAGACAACATAAGATGCATCCCTCCAATTTTTGTTGTCCTTCAGTCCACATCATAGATAAGCAGATTACTGGGTCTTTACAACATTCCCCTTTGCTGGGCTTGGATATTTTAAAGCTCTTTGGTTGCTTGCTTTCCTTAACTGGCAAATTTCACTTCTGAAATTCAGGCTGTGAATTCACAAAGCACACCTTGAGAACCTGGTCACCGGATTAACCGTGCCATTTGCATAACTGTAAACTTAATGTCGCACTTCCAGAGCTTGTATCCTCTAAATTGCACTTACTGATGAAATACAAAATCCTCTAAAAGGGTTTTCCAACCTAAACCAATTTGTAAAGTTGGGGTTTTTTTTTATCTAAAACATTAAAGAAATTAAAGTGATCGGCATATAATTAGATTAATTATTCATATCTTCCAAGTTGCTTTAATTCTAATATATAAAAAAAGATTAAATATTCACTCAAAGGATTAAGAAAAAAGTCAAGCAGCAGCAATGCATTTACATTACCTTACTGTGCAAATTATAAAACTAATTAGTCTAAAGTTTCACAAAAATGAATTGGATCTTCATTCACACGCTGACACAACTTTACATATTCAAAATTGACACCCATATTATTTTCTCATGTTTCTAGTACGACTCAGCCTCCTGCCTCTGCAACTGCCATTGTGCTAGAACAGCTCTGCTTTTGTTCTAACTAGTGAAAATTAAATCTTGACCTAAATTTATAAAAAGCTAAAAATGTTTCAGTCAACTGCACGAAAATGAAAAGTCCAACAGAGCCTCATTATAAATCTTACACCAGTACTGTTGAAATAGTCTGAAATAATTCTTTATGAGAATCTAAATATTGTTTTGGTTGCTTTTTTGATGCTTCTTTCTGATCTAGATTTCTTTATTCTGAAAGTGCATGTAATTTCCAGTGTGCTGCACACTATTTTCTCCTCATCTCAAATCATGGGAATGTTCATTAAAAGTCCAAGGCTGTGTACTATAAACAACTCTACCCCTCTTCTTTGAAAATCACTCTTTTCTGAATAAAAAGAGATTTCAGAGGAGTGCAATGAGAACCAAAAAAAAGAGGATTTTCCTAGACTGCATTTTTGCTGAGATGATGCTGTAGGGCAGTTTCTAGGATGTAATGAGTACCCTTAAATATCACTAACACTCTCTATGGTCAGATATTCCTGTTTTGGGTAGAAAAAAAAAGAAAAAAAAGAAGAAGATAAAAATATTTCCATCGGCTCATTCACCACTGAAAAAAACCCAACAACAACTCCTATCTTGAAGATAATGTCTGTTTTGATCTTGTGGGCAAAGAAACAAATTGTTCTAGTTTCTTAAGGTTGTTACTCACCCTTATCTAAGACACAATGAAACCCATTGCTTTTTACAGTTTTCCAAAGAATTACTTTACCTATTTTTAGCCACATAAGCTATGTAACACTTCAAAAGCTGACGGCACTGTATCAAAGAGCACTTTTTCATTACACCAAGGCCTGTAGGAAGTTATGCAAATTACCTTTAGAAAACCCTAAATAGGATATTCACATCTGAGGTGTCCAGCGATACCCAAAGACAAAAGCCAAATTTGTCAAAACTAAACTCTCCGTAAAATGAGGGTCAGAAACATTCCCTGGACTCAAGCCCTGCTGTTTGATGCTTTCCAACAGCTTCACGCTGATCCTGTTCAGGTCTGCAGAGTGGGGTGGTTGTTCTTCAGGGGCTGGTGAGAGAGAGGAAAGTTCTGCTCCCACACCTTGGTTTTGTGAAACATTTTTTTTTTGTGAAACATTTTCTGGCTGTTGACTCCAAGTGTGAACCCACTCTGGCACAGCAAAGCTCAGAGCTGCAGCCAGGCTGGCACAGATGCCAGTGGCACGCCACAAAAACAGTCAGGCTTTTCCCAAACCCTTCTCTCCACAGCTCCGTTCCATGCATCATGCAATTAACTCCTTGATGGGGTTCGGAAGCAATATTTTTTTTTCCAACTGATGGAAAGATCTTTACGTGATGAGACAGCAATCATCTTGGATGGGCTCTAATAGTTCATTTCAACATGGAGTGCCCTGCTATTAGGCATCTGGAAGTTCTGATGATAATAGGAAAGATAATTAGGCTGGTTCACTGACAGCAGAAGGAGCACTTGCCCTGCTATGGAGACAGCTAAAAGTTTAAAGAAACAAGGAAAACTAGAAGGAAGGTAAATTCACTAGAATAAGCAGTTGGTACTTTAGAGCATAATTATCAGAAAGAAAACACGTTGTTTAGCATACTTTATGTTAATAGAGGGCTAGCGTGGCCCACTGTGCATAATTTAGCTGAACAATTGATAAGAAATTTTAATACATATATATATATATGATTACGGCTACAGAAAAAAAAGACAAAACACAAGAGAGATCATAACAGGCACGCATGAACTTTGAAGGCCTAATTACATCACGGGGGAGGGTAAGCAGTTACTGCTGAATCAAGCAGAAAATTGGGGTAATTTGTAAACAGGTAGAGCTGTTATCCAGGTGCGCCAGCATGTGTGTGGGGGCTGGCAGAGGGGCCTCGAACCAAGCCCTTCCATCTGCACTGCAGAGCTCAGAGCACAGCTGAAAGCTCCCCTCGCCCAAGGAGGATGCAGAGAAAGGGCCAAAGAACCACCCCTGCCTCCCACTGCAGCCCACTGCCCAGGCTCCAGCCAGCAGCTGGATAACAGGGTGCAGTGGGATGATGGTGGGAAAAGAAATACTGTCTGTGGGTGAAAACTGTGCTGGCGTGTGTGAAGCCCAGAGATAAAGCTCCCTGACTTGGTGTTCTGCCATCAGTACACTCCCTACTCCACCGACAGGGAAATATTTCAGACGTGGCTCCCTAAGAGCAGAAGGAACTGGGCACAGGTAAGATGCTGCCAGCAATGACTGGTGAGGGCATGATCTCCCCCCTGGGGAAGACAGGATTTCTTTCCCACTTATGGGATGGAGAAAAGGAAATCAAGCTGCTGGGAGTCCCAGCAAGAAGGATGCTGAAGGTACCTATTACTAGCACAGATGGATGGACGGGAGAAGCTGTCTTGCACTAGCCAAGTGTCTTGCAAAGAGGTTTGAAACTGTTTTTAGACAAAGACACTTAACAGAACATGATATTTTAACAAGTGCCTACTGGTCTCTTTTGGGATGGGGTGGCAGAGCCGTTAAAAGGTCTCCTGGTGCCTTCAAAACAGGAGTCTGAGTCTCACTCTGACCTCCACCAACAAAGGAAGCTGGTAGGCACCACTCAGAGAAGCATTGCACCTGCAAGCTAACCTGCACCAGGACACTCTCACTGCACAGACAAGCTCCTAACCCTGATGCATTAAAAATGTGGGAAATAAAAAGCACTTTGGAAATGCTTACATCTCCAACCAAGTGCTCACACATGTAGATTTTGCAGCCTGCAGGTTTCAGCAGAAGCTCATGAAATAGCTCCTGACAGCACTGCATGTGAGATATTCTTCGTGTTTTTGGAGAGGCCTTTTCCAGCTGTATCGCTGTGGTACATTCCTAGCAGATCTTGCTAAAAAAAGCAAGAGTGTGCAGACCTGCCATGCATGCACAGCAATCCTGGCAAGCCCAGGGTGTGTTTTTCCCACCGTCAGATTCACTCATCTCACCAGAAAAATGGCAAGCAAAACCAAAATGGGCCTTTATCTTAAGAAAGAGTCAGGCCTGTCAGAGTCCCAAGGTGCAGGGACAGCTCCACCAGCACCTTCCCTGCAGGACTCCCCTATGGCTTTTGGTTAAGGAAGGATCCCAGGAGGCATCATGTGGATGATCCCAGGCCACGCTCACAGACCTGAGGGAAGCACTCTAAGGTGTGTGAACTCTTTGAGTTCATGGACATTTATGTTGCATCTTTGCTGTATAATGTTTTTACGAGTGTCCAGGATGACCAGCCAGCCCCAGCCACCAGATCCCATCTGAAGCTTGCAGAAGTACTTAAGGATGAGGAATGGGCATTGCAAACTGCAGAAAGCCAGGACTGTTTTCTAATCATTTTTTTTTACATCAAACCTCCCTCCATCTGTGCCGTCTTGTGCCAGACAAACCAGTAATTATCAGGAAATCCCTTCACTTTTAATCTACATCAGTATGAAGGCAATCTCAGAGCAACCCACGGTGACTGGAAGCTATTATTTTCATAGGAAATAATAGTGACTGGAAGTGATAACTCACGGTGCTCAGTGTGTGTGTCATCATCAGATAACATGCAAGGCTGTACATCCCACTACATTGCTCTGTTGCAGGGCCTTTATTAAAGGGGAACGACTGAACCAGGCAGGGGAGGCTGTGGGGGCTGTACCAACATGGAACTTCCATTCATTACTTATGGTCATAAAAATTTGGGGCCTTGAAATTGGCAGCATGAGAAGCTCTTTTAATTTGAGCTATAATTCTCTTTTGTACTTTCAGTCATTGACTGTGTTTCAGATAAACATTCATTTGGGAGGCCAAGATTACGGTGTGGAAAAAAAAAATATAACAACCCAAGGATATTTAGCTCTCCTCCCACAAATTCTTCCTGGAAATATTCTTGCAAAATCCTCTGCCCACTTGAACAGTATGCTTATGATTAACTGCAGATGAGCCCAGCAGCTTGCATATGTAGTTAATTTGCTCTAAATTTTCATGCTGTATTATAACACTAATGATCACTAATAATAGACAAACCCACAGTTTATTGAGTAAGTAATTTGAGACATGATGATTTTTATCGTGTGAATAGGATCAGGCTGACCACTTTAAACTGGGCTGAAAAAGATAAATAATGTGTAAATCAATCACACCACCAGCACGCTCTGTTTCTTCACAAAATTATATGGATTGATTGGTGGAAAGAAGGCCCTGCTACTTAGTACTGCTAGGAAAAGGAGTCAATAAACTTCCCTGCTCAGGAGTAAAAGGTCAGATGTGGAAGGAAGGTTATGCCTAAACTGCAGAAGTGATTTTTGTCACCAAACTGCTCGGGCTGAGATGAACTTGCATTTTGTCCCGATGGGCGAGGCACGCCTTGAAGGGATTATGAAGACAGATAACGTATCATGCAGTCAATAAAAAAGTAAACCATGCTAAACACAGACAAAACTATGTGAAAAACAGTTGTGCTCCGGCCTGTGGTCAAAGCTATCTTCTAAAATCATGTAAACAAGATTGCCATCACGTGCTGTCTGAGACGGCTACTCTGGAACTAAAATAGAAGCTTCTGTTTGCTTTCCTTTCATAGGAATTTTTAGTTTTGATTGAAGCATTTATTTTTAACTTTAGAAAACAATGAAAGTTCATTAATTAAAAAGCCTATCTAGCACATTTGTAATTAATTGCTGTAAAGAATAGTTAAAAATAGAAATAACCAAACTACATTTAGCAGCTTCAGGAGAGATTAGTGCACTGAAATGATGAGAACCTGCCTGTGGCAGTGGGACTTGTAAGAGACTTTGAGAATTTTGAATGAAGTTTTGTTTAACATAAAGAATATAAAGAATTTCTAGAGAACAAAGGGAAGCAGAGGAAGAAATTTCTTGGATGAATCTTTCTTTGGACTTGGCTATATGAGCCTCAGACACAGCCTTCACTCCAGCAGAAGGCAGCTGTACATTCACATCTCCAGAGCCTGCTAATAATGCTCAGAGGTATAGACAGAGTAGAAAGTTTTAATATAATGTCTCCACAGTACTCTTCTGGGAATAAGAGTTAGCATGTGAATTGAACTTGCACCCAGTTATCTCATAACTGCAGCTTACCCTCAATCACAAGACAAAAATACTACAAAATGTACTGTGGGGAACAATTCTTGATTGTTTCCAGGGCATGGATTAAGTGTAGCCAAATGACTCTTCAACTCACAGTCTTTTATGGCCAGCAGGCCAGTCAGATTCTTCATGTTTAGAGAGAAAACCTGGAAATGGATCACAATATATTCCACTTTCCTACAGATTTTTACCTCACTGTGCTCAAAATACCCTTTTTACTTTATTATTTTTTATTTAAATGCAACTCATTTCCTGTATGCATATGTAGTGTCATGTCCTGGAGTGATTCTATACTGACAAGTCTAGCACATCAGAATCCATTAAATCTTGGAATAAAAACAGCCCAGTTTTGCCTATTGTGCTTCTCAGGAAAATGTTCTGTTAAACATTGAAAATTCCCCTGATTGAAGCAATGAGATGCTCTCTCAGAAAGGGACAGAAAAGAGAAGATGAACACTGAGCAAAAAGGAAAGAAGATAAAAGAGGCTCAAGTATGATTTAGTGGATGGAGTTCCTGCCCATAGCAGGACCATTGGCACTAAATGATCTTTAAGGTCCCTTCCAAATCAAACAATTCTGTGATAATTCTATGCTGAAACAAGACAATTTGAGACTTCGACTTCTTCACCTCTCTTTAGACAAAATCACTCCTAGCACCTTCAGGAGAGCCTGGCCTAGCTAGCTCCCATCTTTAACAAAGTATTAAATACTGATAGCACTCCATGGAAATGGCCAGTTTGGTTTCCACACTGGTTTTTCTCTCGAAGCCCAGACTAGATAGAAACAAAGACTTTGTGCAGCCTCTGCTGCACTGGAGGAGAGGACAGGGAGCAGGACAGCCTGTGCTGAAAGCCCTGCTGATGTTTCCCAAGCAGAGAAGGGTTAGAATCAAACAAGGATTCCCCTTGGCAGCAGAGGAGGGCAGGCTCATTGCTTCAGCCCTGATTTCAAACCAAAGGCAAAAATCCTGAGCACATAAAGTATGAGACACAGCAAACAGAGTCAGAGTAGATCCACTACCAGCCAGCCCAAAGTGACCAACTTCTGCAGCCAAGTCTTGCTTAAAACAGGAGAATTTGGCCATCAGGGTGTGGATTTGACCACACCTTTGCTGAAATATGTGATATGTGAGCCATGCTCCCCTCACTCTGTTTGCTCTAAAGGTGGCTGCACTCCCATCTCTGCCTTAGCCATCTGCAGAGTGTTTCTCCTGATGGGCAGCCAGGCTTAAAGCAGCCACTTTTATCTTCAAGTGTAATTCTCCATTCATACAATTTGAGAAACACTTCGCACCTTGTAAACTTTTAGATGGCACTGCTGAGCCAAAATGGACTTGATATTTTTAAGGACTCATGGACCAAGTGTGCCTGAAGTATGAATGAATCATCTGCATTCAAGCCATAGTACTGGCTGTGAAATATCTACTGACTCAGTGCACTGTCAGCAGAATATGCTTAAGCATATCCGCTTTTTTTAAATTATTTAACAGATTTTAAACATTAACTTTAAATGAAAAATACTAGGATAAAGAAAGAATTTCTAATCCAGAGTAAACTCACGTTTTATTAAAAATAATTAATTGATCCCCTGATACTTCACAGGATGCATGCAGTGTTTCTGATGTCTCTTTCCAATCTGTAAACATAGATATGGATAATTAATCTGACTTGCTAGAGCCCATGTTTTCCTAGGCCAGGTCAGAGTGGGATCACCTAAAGCCATGGGATATATCTGTATTGATGTACAAGTTCAATCTCAACAGGGCAAGTGAGCTGCCCTACCTGCCCCCAGACCAGACCCTCTGGATCATTACAAAGCCCTTCCTGCCCCACATCCACCTCCAACGAGGCTCCAGCCTGGATTCACCTGAACCCCACGCAGCCAAATCCTCCTGAGTAACCCACGGAACATTATCCATGTGCCTGGGGCTGGTCTCGAGCTCACTCACACCTTCTCCACGACACCCTCCTGCCTCAGTCGTGCTGACCCCACTTCTTGGGAGGTTCCAATGAAAACCAAACCACCAGCCCGAGCCTGGACTCAGGAGTCCGGGAAAAAAAGCAGGGAAACAGCATGGCTTGCTTGGGATAAGGCACCAAAGAACATCTGAGAGTAAAGCACCTCTCAGAAGCAACGCTTGAGCAATAGCATTTGCCAGACTGCAGGCAAACAATTTTCCCCAAAACACCTCTGAAGTGCAGCCTTTCCCTCCTTTTTAATTCCCATAAGATATTAAGTTGAAGAAATGTCCTTCCCAAACTGCTCATTTCTCTTCTCACTGATTCCTGTAGCATATTTCTTCAATTTAAACATTTTTAATGGAAGCTGGTTTATCTCTGCTAGCCTAGAAATTCAACCAGAACTTCAAAGTTCTTTTTTTTTTTGTCTTCTTTCTTTCCCTCCAGCTGCAATAAAAGATCTTGTAGGTGTAGTGTTCATCTCTCTGTCCTCCACAGATACGAATGGGAACAACTGTCACAAGCTTTGGTTACTCTGCTTATCATTGTATGGGGAGGAAGAAACCCTCATCAGACTCTCAGAGGGGCTGCCTATCCTATATCCACTTAGTAAAGAGGAGCAATAATTTTATTTTAGCATGAAAATAAGATCACTGGGAGCCCACACTGACTTTGCAAAATAACTTCTAAGAATGAAAGCCTTGAAATAATGGCAGTGTTGTGCAAGCAGTGGTTCAAGACCTGCAAAATACCTCTTGGGCTGGGGGAAGTTTCAGGCAGAGACAATTGATTTCCTCTCTGTATAACGATTCTTTGTGATACTCATTTGGAGAGTCAAGGTATCAGGCTTCCGAGAGTCTCAGCTCTACAAGTGTCTGTGGAAACAGTTTTTCATTCCTCATCCTTTTAGCACAGCTCACCCTTTCTTTACAGATATTTATCAGGCTTGGGTAAAAGCTGTAGCTAAAAAAATATAAAGGAAAGAAAAAAAAGTTGTTTTTAAAAACAAAACACCATTTTAAAGTTCGTTTTTAAATTAGTCATTCTCAAAATGTTAATGAATTTCAGCTTGGCTTGTCCATCTTAAAACTCCAGGGCCTACATCCAGGGACTTAATACCTGCACTATAATTTTAAAGCTGCTAAATAATCCCTTTATGGCAGGTAACAGAGCACTGTTGGGCTTGGAAAATTAAATTAAAATTAACTGGATTTTTAGCAATGTGAAGATGTTAGAATTAGAGTTGTGAAGGCCGTTAAGTATATTAGTAGGATAGATAATTAAAAATTACCTTCCCAAAAGAGGAAATCCCATCTATTACACATTTTTCAAAATTTTGGATTGGACAAGTGAGATCACAACCTAATTCCAGTTCTTTTTCTATTTCTGCAGCACTTTGTGGGGTGCCCTGTACCAGAATCTGAGACAATGTGTCAGAATGTAAGTTCTGCAACACTAAACATAAGAATATTTTTCAGCTGGATGTTTCAATACCTAATCTGAATTTATTGTGGTGGGTGGAAGCAAAGAGAATGCTAAAGAGGAATCAACACCTCTGAACTGGCAGATCCTGCAATTCATTCGCTATTTCATGTTCATTACCTTCCCTTGTTATTCAGGGAAGAGAGCACACTAGGAAAAAGTGGCACGTTTCATGCTCTCTAGACTTGATTAAGAGCACATCTTTTCAGCAGAAATTGGCACCTCCTCGGGCACCGAAAACCAGAGTGGGACGTGGCTGTGCTGGATTTCCAACCAAGAGCTCTTGGCTCTCTGCAGAGGAGCAGCAGCACGAACGTGCAGAGGCCTCTGCAAGCAGATGTTCAGTGCTACAAGAAGGAGCCACAGGAGTGGGAACCAAGTCTCTGCAATCAGTTAATCTCAGCAAGAATATGCACTGTAACGAAATTTGCCAAGCCCCTTTGATAGGAGGCATTCAAAACAATGATGGGAAAGGGAACCGAGTGGGGATTCAGGAGAGTGGAACCTATTCCATTTCCAGCTCTTTCTCTGTTTCATCTACAAACACTTAGTTTTCCTGTGCCTCATCTGATCCCTCTTTAAAGCAAGGATAACAATATTCATGCACCTTTTTCAAGTTATTTGAGATTCATATGGAAGAAACCCTACCAAAAGGCTGGGCATTAACTTGCCAGATATACTATTGCCTTTGCTTGCAGCTGGTTCTTCTGGAGAACAGTTCATTCATCCTCAAATTCATAAAGAAATATTTGGTTTATATTGGATCTTTCATGTGGAACCAAAATAACAGAACACTGCAAAACTCTGCTGCCAGAAAAAAAAAAAAATCGCTATTATTAAGCTGGTATGGCAGGAGCAGGACAGAATGAAGGAAATCTGCTCAATTTGTATCAGAAATACCAACATCTATTTCCTGTGATTCCAATATATTAATTTTCCTAACCTCAGTGATGTTGCGCAGTCTGCTTACGGCTTTTTCAACCACAGCTTCATCTAAACAAAGCTGTCAGTGTGGGAATTATGAAGTTGCTGTTTCCTTACAACCTGGATCATGCCATTAATTCCTCACTGCTCCTCTCTGTGTGCATCAAAGTGTTCTGTCAAACACAGCCTCTAACACAAGAAAACGTGATCCATCTCTAAATGGGAGGGGATTCTGGAGATTTAATACAGCAATGAATAATCCACACCTATTTACAACTCCACCATGAGAATCTGTGAGGTTTGTTCTCAGTGATGTTAATGGGGACAGCTCAGAAATAATCCACACACAGGATCTGGAATATGAATCCCACCACACACTATGTGGAAACAGCTGGCAAGAGGTCAGATAAGTTTGGGGCCCGCTTAGAAATGCTGGAGAGGGTTGGTTTAGTACCTGGTCAGTAGTACAATGATATGCAGAATGTACAGATTGGCTCACATTGATGGTGGAGTTTCCACAGCCAGTGAAACTCAATTTAATTTGTACATCGTGTCTTCCACCTACAGCACTCCCTAAAGCTAAAAAATTACATAAGTGCTGCAAAAGATCTACTGAGTGAGGAATGTCCTTGTTGCCCTGTGGGTTAATGAACCAAAACCATGGTGTAGCCAGGAGTGAAAAATCCTCTGCCAAGCAACTGAGATTCTCAGAGCAGCTTCCCCCATAGGACTGAGGAGTAAAGAGCAGAGTTACAGATTTGGCCTTCTTCAGAGAGCTGGTGTGGCATGTGGTAGGGAATAATGGTTGGCACTCACTCAGTTCCTTTGTGGTGAAGCCTGTAGAGGCATCTTAACCTGTCACAGCTAATGGGTTTTGCTACAGATGCCAAGGCATAACATGGTGAAAACATTTGAAGAAAGAAGCATGAAAATATCTAAAGCATTGATAGTCTCAGGGGCAATTAAAAAAAAAATTCCTTTTCTTCATTTTTCTTTTTTGATTGGTTTTCAAGAGCTCTACAAACACTGGAGGAGAGCGAAGATAATGAAGAAGTAATGAAATAATTGAGGGGGAAAAAACTGTACAAGTTTTTTTAAGTAATACAAAATCATTACAAAGTCCTGGCTAGACATGCATTTTTAAACAATGGCTGTAATAACAGAAAATTAGGCTCCATGACTTATTCATAGGCTTCTGGTTAACACTGTTCTCCATTGCAGGTGGTTCACTTTATAAATAGCATCTTTAGATGAGATGTTACTGTTTTGGCCCCGCAATATAAAATGTAACTGCCTGTTCTTGTGAATCAGAGATCGTTTGTCTGCATTCCGTAACCACATCTGAAGATACACATTTCACTGCAGAAATCGAGGAATTGCTTCTGTTTGGAAAGGTAGAGAGACCCTCAAGCAATAAATATTGCACTTTCAACTCTAAAACTGAAGTTACCTGTTTGATATAGAAATCATAAAAATTTAAAGGAAGAAAACAGTATTTGATGAGTCTACAATCTTTATACTTAAGGGATATTCAGAGGACCTATAAATCCTCAGTGGAATTAATAACTGAGACTCTTGAAAGCTCTAAAAGGAAATATTAAATATGCAAAATCTTGGTGAAAAGCATAATTAAGGCCATAAATGCCTAAAGGTTTAAAGGGCAGGCTACCTCTCTCAAAGATTTTCCAGTATAACATTTATATGGAAGTATAACACAATACATTTTTAAGCAGCATTCTATATCACCTTTTTTTGCACCATTTTTTATCTTTTTCTTTCAGTGTTAATAAGTACACTTCAGAATACAATTTCCAAGATCTCCTGAATTAAATGGTTAAATGGTTAAAAAATTCACTACTCCAACTTCTCAAAGTTAATAGTGTCTTCTGTGCAGAGCAAGCAGCATTCACTTATAAGGCCGAGGTTTTCCCTTCCCTTTTATCATTAATTTCTTCCCCTGCTCTTCTAATATTCTCAGGTTGGCCCTTCTCCAATTTTAAGCACAGTCTTCAGTTAAGGAGGAGGAAACCTCCAGCCCTGACACAAAACTCCTAAGACCCACAACTGAGTTGGCTCAGCTGTCAGTGGAAGGAAATCTCTCCTCTTTGGCTCCAGGCACTGAAACATTTCCCATGAGTTCTACATGACACCTATATGGGTACATATGTCCCCTGAGCTCTCCCGAATGCTTTCCCTTGAAACAAACAGAGAAATATATCATATATCCTACGAATCATCAAGGACACTGTTTTCAATAGTTCTGAATACTTGTACTTCATTTAATATTTTTAAAGACAAAAAGTGCTCGGTACCTTTGACTATCAAGTTCAGTTTTCCAGAATATTTTCACTTGATAAAAATATTGATCTTCTAGTGGAAAGGAAAAGGGTTGTTTTGGGGTTTGTTTTTGGCAATCATTTCTAGATAGAAAATATTTTCATTTGGCACAAGGTGGCTTGCAGAAAAATAACCATTCATTATGGCACAGCCTATATACAGTTTCCCTCTCTCTAAACTGGCACTTTCTCTTGATGCTAACCCCACCCCGTGTATTTGGAACACCTTCCCTCTTAGCAGGGATTTCTGTTTGCTTTTACATCTAAGCATTTCTGCTCACAGCAGGTAGTGAAGTAATGGAAGTTAATATCACACAATTCTGATAACCATCTTGCTTTTTCTTCCTCAGTTCCACTGTGACAGGAATTTAGCAGCTAAAATAAAAAAAAAAAAGTCCTGCTAGATTTAAAGATTAGTTTTGTATCATTTGAAAGAAGTGATTCCAAGCCTCTTTTAGGAGGTTTCATTGCTTTGTAACTCAAGACCCTGACAGAGGGAGGCAAGTGAAGTGGAATAGAGATATTCACATGACAGAACTCCAGCGAGACAGAACAGGGCCCTTCCAATTCTATAAAGTCCAAAGCTGTGATTTTTCTCCCAATATGATTGCTCACTCATTAGGGTAGCCCATGCTTTTTGCCAGAGTCCTGGGACTGATCAAGCTGGAAACTTCAGTCCAAAAGCATTTTTACTCTTCCACTCCTTTTATATTGTTGTAATGCCTATTTTGCTTTGGAGAGCAAATTTCAGGATAAAGAGAGAAAAAATAGGGCCATCCCAGCTCAAAGGTAGTTACAGGCACTAATTTTCACTAATATCTAGATTATTCACTGCCCAAGTTTTATGAACAATATATTTTAGCATAGAAAAAAAAAATGCGAACAGAAAGTATCAGCGATGAGGCAATTTTAAACTGCATCCTTTCAGAGTAATTTTGTTGGGAGCATGAAGGAAGCCTGAACTCTGTCAAGACAGAACAGATGATATATTGCTTGATAAAGGCTTTGTAAGAATGTCAGTCTTTTAACTGCATGCTTTGTTGTCATAAATGCTCAGCTATGTATGTAAGTATTATATATAAATGGCAACCAAACTCTTAAGAACTAATTTAGCTACATATGCACAGATGCCTAAGTAATACAGGAGCACATAGCTCTGTCTGGTTAGGATTAAAAAAGAAAATAGTGGCACTGGATATCACCATAAGATCAGGAGAGCTCTCCCCTACGACCTTCCTAAGGAGGGGAGGAATTTTATGTTGCCACTGGGGGATATTTCGTTTTGCACAATAGTTATGATACCCTGGATCACTGGACTCTCACAACTATTTAATGCCAACAGGAGCCTGATTATCAGGTTGTTATTTTTCTTTGCACAGCTGCTGTTCTCCACATTTTACACGTTTATCCATGAAGCAGTGAAACAGGACTCCCTGGACAACTTTTGAAGAACTGGGCTGTGAATTTTGCTGCTTCACAACACCTGCTACTTGGGCATTTACCTCCCAAACTTTCCTCCAGCTGTTTTCAAACTTCGGTTTCCTCTTGGTCTGGTTCAGAGCATGACTTAAAATGCAAAGCTGAGCAGCTCAGCCCCCTTTTAATGGATGGCTGTTCCTGCCCACACTGCCAGTGTACATCATTCCAGCCCCAGCACCACTGACAGATAAGGCACAGAGATATGGGAGGCCACCCTGGGCCTCAGATTTAGAGCATGTGTGGGAAATATGGTATTTCTGACACTCTTTTAAAAGGGAAAAGAAATATGTGAAAAATGAGGGATTTTTGACATCCTTTAAAAATAAATAAAAAAGCAGTGAAACATCTGAGCTGCCTCAAACATGGCTCTGAAGGCTGCAAGGGGATGAAACATGGGATAACTCCCAGCAAAGTCAACTCAATAGCATGTCAGATGGGCTGGTGAGAATATTATATATCAAGCTACTTTTTTCATATTTAGTCTTTTTAAAAAGAAGCCATCATAGAGCCTGCAATAGGTATTTCTGACCAGGTATTCTTAACAAAAGCCACTGAACTGTCAGCTCAACTTCACTGCCTACAGCAAAGCATGTCAGACAAGAATGATGCATGGCACACTCTTTCTTGCACTTAAAAAACCCCTAAATCCAAAACATTTGCCAAACATTCAATCACTGTAAACCAGGATATAAACTGTTAATTTACCATTTCATTCTATTCTCATTTTTCCGAGAGACACAACTGAGAAAATAAAAATAATCCTGACCAGATTCACAGATGAGGTGATAATGACATCCCTCCTACACAAAATAGAATTTCTTCAGGAAAGGAAAAAAAATGTATCCTTCCACTTTAACCCATAGGGCTTTTGTGTGATGAATCTGCAATTACTACAGAAGCTGGAGGAGCAAGTGTTACCATTCCTAACACATGGAGTCTTGTGTGGGTCATTGATGTGCCTGTGCCACACACTCCTCCTCTGTCCCCACCAGCTCTGGTGGAAGGCAGTGAAGGGCCAAATGCAGAAAAACTCTCATTTCTGCCCTGTACCCTTTTCTACCAGTACTTAGCCCTCTTAAATCCCATTTCAGAACCAGTCCCAGGTGAGTTTCTCTCATTCTCTATCCACTTAAAAAGCCTGACCTCCCAAGTTCTCTCCTGGTGCAAAGAATATAATTAATAAGTCGCTCAATCCATCATATTGACCTGCAATATTTTAAATTAAAGTTAATGGCAGCAATGAGAAAAGGATTATAAGGTTAAAATATATGTACTGAATATCTCTGTACCATTTCTTTTTGGTCATATAGATAAAATTTACATGAAAATATAGCTTTGCGATGGCCAAATCATCACTAGGTACATACATCATGAAGGTCAAATGCTTTATTCTGCGCCAAACTTCTACTACCTGCTACTAACAGATCTCCAATGGTTTGCAATAATGTTGCCATCCTTTAAACAGCTACCAAGTCAATCATATCTCTAATTTTTTAAAAAATAACATCTATTTTTTCCCTCGTGACACTCAGGATCAGGAAGGGGACCTCTCTCATCAGGTAGGAACGGAGCCCATACAAACCACAGCTTACTGCTCAGCTCACAGAATTACTCATTCTGTTTAATGTGGAAAAGGCTGTTGATAGCACATAAACAAAAAGCACAAGAGAAAACCAAAACTAAAAATGACAGGCAGCAAATACGTGATGTATCTTCCCTCCTTAGGGAGCACTGATATAACACACAATAGGCTTTGGAGAAATGCTTTTATTCAACTGTTGTAGAATAAATATCTTCTTGTGTACAAATAGTACTTCATAAATCCATTGTAGGGGTAACCAACACAATGAGCCATCATTGGGCAGTTGCAAGTAAAGGATTACTGAGGAAGCTGCTGAAAATCTCTCACGCTGGACAGGGCCCAGTGACTCACAAACCCAACAAAATATTTCCCGGACAGAAATACACCTCTGCCAGCCTGGAAGCCACATGCCAAGAGCAGCACATCAGATGATGGCTCCATCCCCAGTGACCCCTGCAGGACTGAGAGCCTCTAAATGACTGCCTGAGAAGCATTTTAGGTGCCATCTGACAAAAGAGTGAGGAGGGAAGGCAAAAACCCTACAGCTGGCAAAAAGCCTACACCATCCACTCTTCAGTTCAGCCTTTCACCTCTTTAACCCAAGGAACCAAATGAAAAATATATGGCAACAAACAACCTGCAAACAGCTCCCCATCTATTATACAGCTGAAATCATAAGAAATGAGCTTGTTGAAATAACAAATGAAATTGCAATTGCTTTGCTTCACATAACTCCCATATGTTTTTAGACATGTTTTGAAAGACAACTTTTTGAGATTAATAACTGCCATGCAATAGACTTGGTTCTTGTCCACTGAGAACTGGGCCCAATCACAGCTAAAAGCTTTTGCCACTTAGAATATGAATGGAAAACATCACAGCACAAATGGAAAAAATATATGTTTATGGTTATGAGAACATGCAAATGTGCTGCCTGGTCTCCATAATGTCCTTGCCATGTTCATAGATTTGAATTTCTCACAGGGGATTGAGCTTTACAGAGTAGAGGGCAAAGGCAAAAGACAACTGAAATACCTTGGAAGGGAAAGGCAATGATATTCCATACCTTGTCTCCCTGACTCAGATAAAGTAAGACTTAACAATTGTTTTGTTCCCTGTTTCATAATACGGATTATTATTATTATTATTATTATTATTATTGAAACCTTAAAAACCGAATAGCGACGTTTGGCCACTGGAAAGTGACTTCCTAGAAATAAAATAAGGATGTTCTCATTCACAGTCGTTCCCCTTATTTGTGGGAATTTTCTTTCAGCATGAGAAAGATTTGCACTTTGTTTTCCAGACAATCCTCATTAAATGATCCAAGAATGACTGGTCCAATGTGTGTGATCCAGTTGCAGCATCATATTTACTACGTAAATGGTAAATTAATGGTAATTTACTACGTGTGCTCATCACTCAGCATGGAGGCTTGCACAGGTACTCTCCAGCTTTCCTGGTCGTTACTGAATTGCATGGGCATAACAGCTTTTATGTGCTGTTTCTTTTTTTTATTTTTTGATAATATGAAAATGCTCTTCACATTCTGTACGCAATACATGAGTAAACACTAGCTGAGGGTTAGGGAATGCTCTGCTTGGCCTGCAGTGCAGCATGGTCTGGATACAGATCACACCCCTAGGAAAAAAGAGCCTTTGGTGTAGGGAAGCACAGGTTATGAAAAAGATCAGTGGGAAAAAACAGCTGAATGAATAGTATCTCACACACATTTGTTTATATTTAAATTTTTATCATCTTTGGAAAACACTTTTTGAAAGAGACAGTTTGTCTAAGATATTATTTTACTGCCAAGTCATCAGTGTCTCCTGCAACAGAGCAAAAAGAAGAGCAGAAGATATCAGATATAGCCTACAGAAACTAGAAAACACAAAGATTAAATTCTGCATTAGAATAATTTTACACACTATATTTGCAGTATACATAATAAAATTAATTATAAATTATGTAAGCATTTTGTTTTATGACCACCAAATTCAATACTGTCTGCAAGTCTACCTTCCTACCCAAGTGTTCTAAAATCCCTGAGCCTCTTCTTCACTCATCATCAAGTGTCACTTGTACCTCACAGCATAAATATGAATTTTTCAACCAAGAGCACTGGAGAAAAAGAACTGACTACAGGAAATAAGGACCACATCCAAACCATCTGTTAGAAAAAAAAGAATTACTCAAACCAAAATGATGCGAACAAGAAAGACTACAACTAAAAACATATAGCTCATCACTACCACTTCTCCAAAATCCTAAAAGCAGCAATTTGAGCCATAGTAAACATATAAGGAAGTAAGCAATCTGTTTGTCTATGTTTAGATCACAAAACATATTAAAAAATAAAGGTCTAAAAGCAATAAGCTGTGACAAAAAACCACATGTCCCTAAAGCATACCACTGAAAAGGCTTCTTTAAATCTCCTGAAACACATCTATGGAGATCTGTGGAGATCAATATTTTCTCCTTTTTTTATTGCATATTTTTTCCTCCATTAAAGAAGTGAATGAGAGGAAGGCTGCCTGGGAGAAGGGATAGGAGGAGGTGTAGAGGGACTCCCTGCTGGAAAACAACCAGTTGTGGAAAGGACTGAACTCCAAGGTGCCCAGTGAGCACAGGAACAAACCGGAGACTATAATTTTAGGGCTGATCCCATGTTATATGCCAATTTTTATTTCAAAGAGCAAGCTCTAACTATTACAAAACCTGTAGCAACTGGGCAGCTGATCCCTCAGTGCTGGGGCTTCACCAGCACAGATTTGGAAGTGATTTACAAATGCTAGTATGTAAATATTAACAAATATTTTAAGTGAGGTTATTGGTTTTGTTGGAGGGTTTTTCTTGAGTCTGGGGTTTTTTCGCTTAGATGATTGGTTTGTGTTTTCTCAGGGGGAGTTGCTTGTTTATTTTTTTGTTTAAGTAGGGAAATAAGGGTGAAAAATGAGATTAAGAAACTCTCTAAATCTCACATGACAAATAAATCACCACACAGAGCAAGGAAACAAGGAAGAACATATCTGTAAGCAGGGCTGACATCCTGCAACAGGTTCAGTGGTAAATTATCCTTCTACATACATGGCATGAACAGAAATTAGATGATAGAGTGAAAAAAGTGGACATTCATGAGCAAGTAGTAAATTATTTGATGTACAAAAGGGACTGCTAGAAATCACCATGTTCTCCTGACTGTTGAATTCCTCTTCAAAATTTGCTACCAGTTCTTGAAAGAGTTTGCAAATGATCAATTGGAATTTGCATTTTAATTTCATTTGTTTCTGAGATTTGCCACTCTTTCTCCCTTTTTATGGCTTCCCAAAGCTGGAACTCACAAGCATTCTGAATGAATTCCCTTTGGGTCTCATCACTGGAATCAAAGGCAAACAAATGTCTGGGGGAAAAGGTTATTCTGGAAATCAGGTCTGCTGAAAGGAGCTGACATATTGCACAGCACTGCAGCTTGATTGGTTGTAGCTGTCATTTTTCTGTATCTTATAAAGGAATACAAAACTATATCTTAGCTATGGCAGCCAAAACAAGACTTCTTAAAAATAAATGGTCTTGAAAACCATTTGGCCAATTTATATGTCAATTAAGTGAGACTCTTATTCACTGTACACTTCTTATTTAACTAGTAAATAGCAGCTAGAATAACTTGGCTGAAGACTGATAACCAGCTTCTGAAGGCTGAAGTATCACAACTCGAGCCCTTCTCCAAGCTCAAGGAAGGCTTATCTTTAATGACCTCACTAGTTTTATTTCATAACATCTCTGCATGGCTTTTCTTGATGTATTTTTTCAATTTTTCCCTTCAGAGAGAAGATCACTATTAATTTAAGTGAGCTGAGAAGTGGTTCAGATGGATGGATTTGGTTACTCTCCAGTGGCATCCATGCAGTTTATTACATAAGCAGTTTACTGCAGTGAAGTCATTACACTGCATCCAGCCACAGAACAGCCTCTATTTGTTTGACTCCTCAGCTCCTGTTTAACCACTTCCCTCCAAAAGGTGAGTGTGCTTTCTTGCTATAACAAACCTTTACTTTACCATTTGTTTCCAACTGACATTTCCTTTCTTCCTTTTTTGATTTTTTAAATGTTTTTTAATATACTGTAGATGATTACATAAGTGATTTATTATAGGAACCTTACTGTATGAGGGGCAAAACTTGTTTAAAGGAAATCCAACAGCTACAGTAATCCCTTAGGGCAAAATGTACTTCCACTTAATTTCTCTACTGTGTATTACACACCATATAATTGCTTAAAACAGAAGTTACACACACAAATTTTGCTTGGCACCAAATACCTGGCTTCAGAGAGTACACTCAAGTTACATGCTGTGTTTTGCTACAAATCCATTGCACCACCTAAAGTATTTCAAAGAGATCACTAATAGAAATATTTTGAACTACCTAAAATAAATCAGCAAGTAAGCAAACCACAGTATTTTGCTAAAGGTTATATTAAAATAAGCTACAGTGTTTCTGAAAGATATTTTATATGTGCATGGCTTTAGCATTCCTCATGCCCTTTTTCCAATGCACTAAATAAAATCATGAGACAAACTTCAGAGATGGAAAATATCTGCTAGATCATTTAGATCATCCCAGTGCCAGTTCAGGATTGTTTCCTTTATTTTCTAGTGTTTTGTCAAACCTACTTTTAAATACGCTGTATGTTCCAAGTAATGAGATTTCCACTACTTTCCCCTGGGAAATACATTTATATAACAACTTTCTTCCCCAAGGATCCCAAAGTGTTTTATAAAAATATACATACAAATCACTTCCCCACTGGAGTACAATCACTTATGAGGCACAGGGTGGTAGCCAGGAGGGAAATGATACACAGTACTCTGCAAATTTATAGCAGGAGGGAAAATCCTGCCCAAGGACAGAGGGGCAAATCCCTATCCTGGTGACAAATGCCAGGAACTCACACACATCCACAGACAGCAAATGGAAGTGTGGTTTCAACCTGCACCTGCAGAAATGAGCTTGAGCTCCTTCTGAGGCAAAGGACATTTTGGACAGATTTTGAACACATGGTCACAAAGACCTGGCGTAGCTTAACAAAGCAAATATGTTATCCTGGTAGGAATACCAGAAGAGAGACTGGACTCCTGAAATGGCTGCTGAGGACTGTGCTTGGACCATTCCATCAAACACACACTGACACTGACGGCAGGGCAGTCCTGGCTGCTCCCAGCTATCCCAAGTCTACTCACAGCCCAGGTGTCATTTATTTATTGCTCGACATTGGCACAGCAGAGCCCATCCATAAATGCACTGGGGACTGCCTGCTGCTACCCCTGGGCAGCCAGGGAAGGAAGGGGAAACAGGAATCCAAGAGGAAAGAAGGATGGCTTGGTGCTGGTAGATTGCTGTGTTTGAGACTGAGTGCCATTGTGCATTAAAAGATCAGAGTATTATAAGGGCTAGGAAGCAAATAATGCCAGAAACGACATCATATTTGGAAGGTTAACAGTTTCCAAGTTCAAACCCCTTGGGTGGAGTTCAGGGATTTTCAGTGCAGATGGTTTGTAGGCAGAGGTTGAGGGTAATGAGAGGGTCAAACCTCGTTATCAGCATTGTTTTAGGAACCTTTTCTCATCTTAGGGGGGGAATGAGAGGAAACAGGACAGCCTGTGCTCTGAATCTTCCTTCTGTTTGGTTTTGGACATGAGACTGTTAACAGACCTCCAGTTCCCTTGCTCATTGCCAGCACTCAGCTAGGAACTAGTCTTATATACAGGACATAAGTGATATGTACAAGTGATTTAGAGCATCTTCCTCTCACTAGACAGGACAGATGCAGCTTCTTGGATTCTCTCCACCTGGAAACACACAGGGTATTGGTAAAACTGGACTAATAGATTCTGAAATAAACCATGTTAGATAGCTCTGAATCACAGTCATTAAGTATACTTTCAGGATAGATGAACGAAAGAAGCATTTTCCACCTCCCCTGAAAATGGATAATTTTCTGCACTCTCATGGTGGCACACCACATCAGGCAAGTGACTCTTAACTAATGAACTCACAAGGCAAAGTCTTCTACCCTGCTCCATGCGCATTATTAACCTGAAAATCAAGCTTAGCTGCTGTGCATAAGCACTCCTGCTCTCCCAGGCTGCAGCACAACCATAGCTTGGCAAGAGCTCACCTGCCCTTGCCTCCAGCCACCACCAGAGATGTACCACTCCTCTCCCTTCACTGATGAGCAGCACTTGCACTTAAAATGCAGAAACGAAGTTTTATCCTAGAAAGAGAATTTAACAGGTCCACGCTAACAGCTCCTCGTTAGCAAATCCCTGTCCCATTTGACTCTCCACGTGCCTGCAGCTGCACAGACAGCGACAAGCCATTTGATCCAGTGCTACTGAGAGTCTTTGTGCAGAGGTGAGTCTTTGATCCTTCCCAATGTTGAAGGAACACGGATGTGATTTCCGAGGGCTTTGCATAAGTTTCAAGCTTGTGGGATTATGGGTGCACAGCACAGTTCCTAAATGTCTGCACGTGCTGCCAGGATGGCACTGATAATGGGGGCATTAGCAATGCAAAGGTGGGGAGCTGAGTCATTTTCCTGGGGAGGAGTCCAGCTCTTCCAAAGCCTGCTCTAAACCATGAGCTGATATTGCCAGACAAAAATGAGCATGAAATATTTTACAGACACACAAGGAGATACGTTGCTCACAGGGACACAGAAGGGGCTGGCTGTGGGTCAGAATAACTCCAGACAAGGTCCTGATTGCTGTAAGCCCATGGCTCAACCAGGTCTGAAACAGCAAAGGAGTTACTTTTTTTGTAAACACTGGATTACAACACTTTTAATCCCGACAAGCAGTAACCTGCATATTAAGCCTTGCTACAAAGACAGTATCCAGGCAGACACAGGGCTGCAGGAAGAGGTAGAGTGCTTCAGCAGTTTTGCACGACAACAAAATGAACAGCACTACATTCAGGGTGCTATTGAGTTGTAAACTATCACTGCTCTATTTAGGGGTTAGAAAGTCTGCAATGTGATAGAGCCAAGCAATATCATTTTTCCATGGGTTGAGTCATGCAGATCCACACACCCTCCAAATTAATTTATTTATGTCATTTTGTTTCCAAAGATCTTCCACCATGTGTATGATGAGAAGCTGCCCAGGCCAGACAAGCAGATGTTCCACAGACTTTGGATCCTGACAGCCCATTCTCCAACCATTTCTGACAGCTAAATAATCAGTCAGTGCCAAAGCTGCATATTTAACTTAAGGGTTGCCAGAAATCAGATACCCACGCCTTTTCTCTTAAGGAGTACAAGGGTATGAAAATCAGGAGAAGTAGCATCATCCACTGCCAGATACACTTAAATCCTCCTCATACACATCATGAATATCATGTGAGTCCATCGTGGTGATTTGTCATTAAATTAGACGGAAGTGATGAAGTAGGCTGTGGAGAATTCTAAGATATGCAAACAATTACAGTGTTCCAACTGCACACATTCATATCCCATACTGTCTCAAGAAATACTTTATTTTTTAAAAACCAAAATTTGGTGTCCATTAGATCGCCCAAGTGAAGAAAATCATGGCTCTTAGCTAAAAAAGAAAAAGAAAAAACACTCCAAAAAGTTACCAATCAATGGAACAAAAGAAGAAAGCAACCCATCCAACTGATGAAAACTCCTTCTCTCATTAATTTATAGGGATTAAATCTGCTTCCACATAGAGAAATATTTTCTAGATAAAATGATAAATGTGTAAGTGGAAATGAATTTATTTCCATTGGAGAAAGCATAGCTACAGCACAGAAAGATGATTCACTCTTCAGCCAATTCGGACTTAGGATCATAGAATCAATAAGGTTGGAAAAGACTTTTAAGATCATCAAGCCCAACCATCAAGCCAGCACCACCACCACGTCCACCCCTAAGCCACGTCCTCAAGTGTCTCCCTTCATCCACGGTGGACTGAGAGATGCTGCTCTGTTCATCAGCACATTTTTTCTCTTTAGGAGCTTCACAGCAGATGACTGCATGGAGGAGCTGGGAAGAGGAAGGAAATCTTTCCTACTTTACCAGTAATTTGTCAGACAAGACCACTGCTTTATACATTTTTGAAGCCCCATGGGCTTCCACATTACTTGTAGGTGCACAGCAAACTTGCCCCCAGTGCCTGCCAAATTAAACTGCAGCTCCTTGAGAGACCCTGAGAACAGCTCCTGTGAAGCACAGTGCTCATAAACACCTTCCTGCAATTCACAGGGATCTCTTTAATAAATTAACAAAGCTGTCACAGAAGTATAAATGGGAAATCATTTTTTAAAATAGAACCATTTAAGATCACACAATTTCAGAAGCCTTTTGCAACATTTTATAATTCCTTTAGGCCACTGCAGGTCTCCTTTACACTTGTGACGATGCCCCTTTCAATTTGCATTTAAAAGACAGTAAATTGCAGGGTTCATAAACATTTTTATAGTGATTTATTGAAGACTAGAATGTCACTCCTGTTCTTCACACTTTAGCAGTCCTGGGAATCGGCTGCAGGGCTGTATGTGTAATCTTGCTTTACCCATAAACTATACAAGAACAAGCCAGCTCTGAAACCTATTATTTATTTATTTTTTCTTGCTTAAAAGACATTTGTGGCACTATTTTACATCTATATTTATCTTTCAGTTATAAGATGACCCATTTTATTCAGCCTTCAAGTTATAACCAGGTTTCCACAATTTACAAAGTACTTGGTTTGCAAATTAGAACTGTTCAGAGACAGGATTGCATTATGCCAATGAACAAAGGATTCTTTCTCTTCTCTTTTGAATAAAACACACAAAATCCACAGAATATTGGATTTATTATCACCAGTAGATAACTTTACCATACAGGAATGTACTCAGATTCTTTTTTTATTTAAAACCTAAACCACAGAAATGCACTGTGAAACTTCAGCTGGAGAATATTCTAAGGTTCTTCTCCTTCAAAGACAAAAGGGAAAATGTTCATTGCAATTGGACCTCTGATACTCCTATCCTCCTTCACAGGCAACAAAGTCACAAAAGAAGGTAAACAGTGCCAAGAAGTGTTGTTTATAAGGGCACTGTGATCTTTTCTGCATCCCAGTGGAGCTTTACCAGGGGGAATCTAGAAACCTCCCTGCACAAACAGTGTAGGGGAAAAAAAAAAAAAAAGCCTGCACCTCATTTGCCCTTCCAGTGACCAGGAGGGAGTATTTCTTTCTACTTTTTTCACATTACAATAATGGCTTCACAGCTCTTGAAAAGAGCGCTAGTGCACCAGCAAATGGTGCATGACACGCTGAAGCCCTGGTCTTTGTCGCAACAGCTCCGCTCCAAAGAAAGTCCTTCCTTGCCTTCTTTTCCTTGCCATTAACTGTGATGAAATGAGTTTTTCCCCCTTTTGATTCCACCCCCCTCGCTGTCTATTACAGTCTGACCTGATTGCACTTATGCACAGATTATTTCATAGAGACATCCTTTTATTCAGGTTTGCGAGTTTGCCTGCAAGGTTATCTGTTCACAAAGCAACGCCTCATTCCTCGTACTCATTTTTTTTGAAATCTGATCTCATTGATAAGAACAAGACCATTCGCATTGCATTTGTCAGATAAGTAGCTCCATGCCAGAGTAATAATTTTTTGTGACTATTGTCAGGGCTCCAGTTAAAATACATCAACCGATAAAAATGCAAGTATTGTAAAAATAACCTTGCATCAGAAGTGTTGGCCCTCCAGTTTTTCCAAAGCACGTTATGTCCTTTCCCTTCATAACAATCCATTATGATCAGAGCATCTTTACTTTTTCACAAGAATTATTTTTAAGAATTATTTTAAAATATTCCTATTGCGGCGCTGCCGTTGGTAGCACTTGAAAGGAAATAAGTAGAGAGGATCTATGTTGCACTGATTGGTTGAATTGGGTTTTGATTAATTTTAACCAAACGGTTCACTCAGTTCTGATTTGCGACCATTCCCAGCAATAACAAACAGATAAATCTCGCCACCAGCACACGCCGGGCGAGCAGCAGCGCGGCGAGGACACGGACAGAGCCGCACTCGGCTGCTGCGATCCAACACTGGGGAGACTTCAGCACTGCCAGGCGACTGATTACCTCCAAGTTTGCTTGTGAGGGAGCGCTCTGCCCCAGAGCAGCGGAGCTGAACCAGAAGGGGCAGCAGGAGAAGCACACGCAGAGGTCAAACCCTCCGGAGCAGCCCTGACGGGAGCCCAGCATCCCTCATCACCTTGCCGCGGAGAGCCACGGAGCCACCAGCGCACCTCCTCACCTGGAGAGCGCGGCAGTGCTTTGTGTAAATATTAGCGAAAAGCCGAGGCGAGGAGCCCTGCTGCCGCCCTTCCTGGCTCCTGCCGCCCTTCCCGGCTCGCCCCCGCGGCGGTGGCAGGCGCACAAAGGAGCGGGCAGGGCCCGGAGCGGGCAGCGCTGGCAGCCGCAGCCGCATTGAGCAGCCCCGGGCCCGTCTCGGTCTCGGCGCGATGCTGCCGCACACGCGGGCCTGCAGCTGATAACACTGTAATAGTTCTCCTTTGAGGACCGAGGCTCCTGTGTGCTGATTACCCATTTATCACACCTGGCAGCCCTGCTGAACTATAATTACTCTTCTCTTATCCTGCTGCACTGTCATGTCCGAGAGGAGAAGAGAGGCAAAGGCTCCTGCTAATGACACATTACCCTCTTGACAAGCACTTGAAGGTTTTATTGTAAATATTCAAGATATAAAACATCTGAGATTCCCTTTTTAATTATAAAAAGCAATTTTCCGTGCCTCCCGTTCGCCCCCTCCGCCGCCACCAATAGCAAAGTTTAGGCTCTGTTATCCTTCGCTTCCTGCAAACAAACCCAGCTCCCTTTGTCGCCTTAACTCACGGCTAGGAGGGAACTCCGGTATCTCGGGGAAATTATCAAGTGTAACGCCTGGAAAATGTGCCATTTGAACACACATCGCTCTCCTACAAAAGTTACATTGCTGCCCCCCAAAAAAGGGGAAAATGTGCATTTATATTGGAAAATTAGGAAGAGGGGGAAGGAGAGAAAAAGTCCTGAGCAAATGGGCGGTGAGCGAGTCTTTCATTGGGTGGCTCTTGGGAGATGTGCCTTTTATTGAGAGGAAAGGCCTTGCATAAACTAAAAATTAAAGGTATGTGAGGTGCTGTGGTAAATCCAGCCTATTTGTGGGTCTCCAGATAGAGGGCTATGAAGCCAAAGACTTATTTCACCCTTGCCCTCACTATCAGCTGTGAGTTGTAAAGGTTACAGGAGCCATGAAATTCCCCAAAAGAGTGGGGATTCCTAAACACCAGGATGGGATGTGGAGAACTAAAAACCCAAACAATCTTTAATCTGAGATACACAAGACAGTCATTAATACTCCTGTCACTACAATGATGGTACCAAGCATTATTATACATTATATGTTATTATATGTTAATTACATGTTCATTGCCTACACCCATAACGTCCTACAGCGCTCTAGCCAAAAAGTACATCAGAATTCCTGGAAATCTTGGAACTTGCCTGACCTATAGTTTTTTACTCAGAAACTTGATAGCTAGGCTGATTTCAATCTCAGGTAAAAAAGAGATTGCAGATAGCATCCATGATATAGAAAAAAATTAAGCTGCGAATGGAAGTGAATCCATTCATGTGCATCCATAAGTCCATTAAGAAAACCAAATTGCAATGTGTAACAACAAGGAGGCTTTAAGCATTTCAGAGGGACATGACTGAAGACAGGCCACTCTGCAAAAGGAAGCCATGGACATATCATCCCAAACCTTGTCACTACACTTCTGTGTAGCAGCAATCTGCTCATACTTGGCTTATTTACTGATATTCCTTGAATTCTAAGAGTTGCCCACTGTGAGAGGAAAGATAATGTGACAGATACAGGAACTGTCCATTAGAATTTGGTGCTCTGAGTTCTTGCCTAGTTTGCTTAACAAGTGTAATGGCTGTGATGGTCACCCTGACAAGACCAGACGTGGGTTCCTTGTCAGGAGCACAGCACCACCTCGGTGATGGCCGAGGAGCAGCAGTACATGACATGCTGCTGTGGAAATTGCAAACATTTAATGAACAGAAACGTCCTACCAAATAGACATACACGAGGATGGAAAACAGCAGCAATAAAAGTCACTCATAACAACTCTAGGCTATGCTTGGAGCATGCACACGATTTAAAGCAATGGATACAGCAGCTATTTTCTAACAAATCACAGATTTGTATATACTACTGACTGCTCTGTAAAATACATTGAGATAATTAAAGTTATTTGGTGCTATTAGATGCGAATGATTCAAACTGATATTAGACTACAAATTACTGAACTCCTAAATGCCTGATCTTGGTATATTTGGGTTCCTGCTTTGAGGTGAAACCAGTCATTAGCACTTCACACGCTCTTAATAAAAGAAATTGCAGCGGTCAGGCTTAAAATGACCATTTTCTCCATCTACTCACAATGAGTTGAGGTTCCTAAACTGAAATATTAACAGCCTTGCTGAACCAGAATTATTCTGCTTCTCTCGCTTTCTGCCTGCTTCTGTCAGAAAGCCACGGAGCATAGAATGGCAGCGCACAGCTAACCAGATAATTGATATCTCCCCAGCCTATTCACTGTGGGAATCTGTCAGTTAGAGTCTAAAGACACATAGGCACGCTATGAAAATGAACTTACATAAGCCTTCCTGTGAAGTGAATGCAGCCAACATTTTGATGTTTAATTGGCTGGGTCCGGTTTACCAGAGCACACGTGTGTTCCAGGGGCCGCACGCCGCACTCCCGCTCCTCCTGACAGATCTATTTAGTCGGGAGGAGCTGTATTTTCCCAAGGTAATTGCTCAGAACCATGCTTCCAAAGTCAAACTGATTCAAACTTTGCTTATTCACTCCTTGCAGACACACAAGTAGCACTATTTGAAAGCAAATGAAAAATCCATAGATCAATGTACGGAGCCTTCCCCACACAGTGCCACGGAGGGAGTCTATTTCAAACAGGGCTGGTTGTCAGCAGCAGTTACTGCCAGCATCTTTTTAAATATACATCTTTCAGAGCAATGCAGGTCTTTGAGATAATGAAAGATTTGCAACTACTATATTATCCACGGAGAAGAAATACACAGACTCAAATTGGGCACACTCCCACGCGTAGGTCCCTGCTAAGTATGAGGAAAAAATAATTGACAGTTATTCAAGTATTTGTGAATATTTTTTACCTAGACTTATTCCCCTAATTAATAGGGCATGTCTGATATAGTGTGATTTTTAGAGACTTTTTCCTGTGGGCTTAGTGGCTCGATGTGAAAGCATTTGGAAATCATTTCCCTACACCTGATATGGCAAACACAACCCCAAATTACTCATTTTGCACCTCTTTGGCTTCAAATCATCAACTTAAAAAAGGCTTAGACTGTCTCATCACATATATGTCATGAAGACTAGGGATAAAACTCGTGTTTTACTCGTCTACACAGCAGAATGGGTTCTAGATCTTTCTATTGCTGAAGCAAATATCTACTCAGCATTTCCTAAAGTTTCTCGTCAATTTAGACAATCAAGACGTATTTGACTCTCTTTTCTCTCTCCCCTCAAGACTATAAAGAAATTGAACGATTCCCAGAGATGTTGGTCTCATTCTGAATCCAAAACACAGCTCTGTTAACAGCTACTGAGAAGAAATTAACACTGTCCTAGCTGAAACCAGGACACCAAGTCATGACTCAAAAATCACTCTGATGGCGAGTCTTTAGCACTTGTGCTACGCAAGGACAGCAGCTTACAGAAAATTTTAAGCACAGGGGGACGCAAAAACCATCTGCACTGCACCCCATTAGCATGGTTACACAGGGGGTCTGCACCACAAGCAGCTTCCTCCCCCCAGAGCTTGGATCAGGACAACATTCCCAGTGTGCTGACAATGCCTTTTATAACTGGCAGCTTTGAGAGGCAGTAAAACTTGGACAGGGAACACCTGCAGCTGTGTTGGAGAATGGAAACACCACCTCTTCTGCACCCCCTGGGTTACAATCCTTTATGGTTTCTTGGCTGTAGATGTTACTGTCAAATTTTCCCAACCATACCCTATCAACTTGTCTTAATTCACCCAGGAGTTAAAAAGATGACACTGTGACACATCTGGAGGGAGAGCTACAGGGACTATGGGGAAGGATCAGCTCTGCACTCCCAGAATTAAAGCACTTCTTTCTGACACCATTCCCAGAGTGTCCCTTCAAGCCCTTCCTTTTCCAAGATAATTATACAAAGGTCTGAGTGTCACTCACAGCTTCACGCCTTCATCTCCTGGAACCCTACATGCTTCAGAACCTGTAAGGCCTGTGTACACTTCAGGTAAACATAGGAGAATGTTTCCAATTCATGTCTTTTTTATTTTTTTTTTTCCTCTTCTGAAAATATAAGCTAATGGAAAAAATACTTCTACACATTATTAATGCACATTAATGATAAAACTAGTGAGCATTAGTTCCAGAAGGGCACATTTTCTGTAATGATGAAGAACGATGTATAAATTAACACTACAGAGCTTCACAGGTCCATTTCTGGGCCAACCATGATTAAATTAACTACAAAAAGACACTTGACACAACCAGTGCAACACTTGACTGAGTTTGGGAGTCATGTAGGGATCTCACTGAAAACCAGGAAGTTAAATAAATCCATCTTACAATAGTGACCACGTTTATGTGTATTATTTAATACAGCAGGGTGCTTATTCCACTGTTAACGTTTCAGCGAAACAAAATAAATTGTGCCTTCACCTCCATCCACGGCTCTGCTAATAAACTGGAGCTTTTCCCAAATGCGTGGCCTTGAAAAAATAAACTCTTAAGCTTTTCACAGAACCAGATTTTAAGAAGGCATAGCATGTTTTAAAGATTCCAGCTATTCGTCACTTAATACTTATATTAATTTGACCCATCAGATACTCATATTTCACCATCTGATCTGGAAGCTGGTTAATCAATTAACTGGTTTATTCCTATACATTTCAGTACACTTTACTGAATTCAATAAATGACTACTTTATCAACTCGTTTTGTTAACAGGCTGGTTTCTTCATTGGGCTTAATTTAATTTGATTTCACTGTAACAGCTGACATAGGGGGATATTCAAAAAAACTAGGGTATTTCTGCACAAAAGCAACTTCTTGGAAGCAGGATAAAGATATTCAGAGAGCTACGCTTTCTGCTTAATTTTTTTTTTGCCTCTAAAAAAACAAAGCTACTTGAAAGAAGAAAGTTAAGAGTAAGTTAATTGCTTAACAAACCATAAAAAAACACAGAAAAGAACTAAAAAGAGAATAGGGACACTCAAACTAGTGAAAATTCAGGACTATTTTTAATAATTGGAGTTCTTAGGGGCATAAGAATTATATATCAGTTTAAAAGCATGAGTAATGTTTTGAACTTTACAGAAAAAAAAAAAATCTGTTTCAATTCTTTTCTCCCCTGAAAAGATAATTTCCCCTCAAAGGCCACAAGCTTTCCATAACATGTTTCCAGAACTACAGAACTGAACACTCAGAGTTGAAAACTTTCATTTATAGAGCAAAAGGCTCAAGAAGAAAAAAAAAGAAAGAAAAGCCAACACCCCATCCAAGAAATAAACCTGCCATTGTCATATCCTTGTGAGACTCCAGGATAATAAAACCTCATTGTTTTTTGTTTATCAGATGATATAAGTTATGAATTTTTAAAGCAATGTCTTTTACACCAGACAGGTTATTTCTGTAGGCTAATTTTTCATATCCACTTTGCATTGAAACCTCCGGCTTCATGAAGATGATATTTCTAGAACAATTCTATTTTTCTTTTTTTATCACCTTAGTAGTCTTTTCCCAGCTGTATCCACAGGGGAATGGAAATACCCAATTGCAAACGTGACAGCGCTGACTTCTGCAAAGTAGCTTAATTACTCATTACGAGATTCCATCAACAGAAGCTCCGGTCTGTGGTTTTGTAATAAGTGCTGTTATCTTTCCTTGGATTTTCATTCCTTCACAAAGGGGGATATGGCAGTGCTTTCCACATCCACATTTTATATGGAGAGGAATGAGAGAATTTTAATGCATGAATTTGATGTCATTAACAATGCTGACAGCTGTTTAATCCCAGAGGAAACAACAGCTGAGTCCCAACTGCACCAAAAAAAAAAAAAAAAAAAAAAAAAANNNNAAAAAAAAGTAAAATAAAATAAATTAACTCTTCAGTGCATGTCACTGGAGGTACACTATGAATCAAATCACACCCTATCTACAGTGTTTGTCAATTCTTTAGTTACAGAATCAGTAACCTCGGCTGATGACAAAACTAAAAAGCTACTCCATCCTGACTGCTGGACTTTAGTTCTGAAAACACATTTATTAAATGGTCCTGTTCTAAATTTCCCATTAATGAAAATTTAATTCCCCTCCAAACACAATGTGAAATAAACCAGCACAACAAATAATAATGATAATAATATAAATTATAAATATAGGTGAAGCTGAGTTCTGAAAAATAATGTAGACTAATCCAAAAGGGATGGTATAAAAATACATTTAAAATGGATCCTCCAGCAGAAGTAGAAAATACAACATGGGTTATGCTGCAACTCTGTTACCATTCAATTTAAAATAGAATGTTTAGATATGAGCCAATGACAGCAAATTTGCTTTTGTTCTGTTACCCCCTACACACACACACACACACACACATACAACAAGGACTTCTTAAGGGTATGGAATGAAAAGGAGTACTTATAATATGTATATTTAGGATACATACCCACACTTCTTTAATCCACTTATTTTTCCATTGGTTATGGCATCATTTGCCATGTACATATTTTTTTGAGTTTTGCTACCGACTCAAATATTAAAAGACCCAAGCTATAGCTGATTAAGACATATCTTTACAGTCTGCAGCCCTCGTGAAACAGATAAAGCTTTATAAGCCCTGCCTTGGGAAGGCTCCCATCCATTTAGAACACTAGACTTTAAACAGATGTCCAAAGTATTCCCGTTATAAACAGCAACATTATACGAATTTAAATCTCACTCTTTGTCCCACCATCCTCTCTTTAACAGCAGCTGTTTCCCTTCACGTGGGAGCAAGGCTGCCCCTGCAGCTCCCCTTTCCCTGGGATGGGGCCACCCCTCTCCTCCCACGCCAGACCCCTGATCCCAGGGAGGGCTCTGGGGACGGAGATGTTCCAGGGTGACAGCACGAGCTGGACGAGCTCTGGGACCTGGGGGAGGCAGCGTGTCAGCAGGTTGATGAACTCCAATCCCAGCATCATGGAGAATACAAAGGTCTCCCTACTGACTAAACGAGACGATTCCAGGCACAGCAAATGTGCTGCTGAAATGCTTCATAACAAAACGTGCAGTCATATTTTCTTGCAGTTAGTATGGCAGAGGGTGAGGGAAAAAACAGATTTTTACCTTTTGATGTTCGGAAACAGTTCATTCTCAATAGGGGAATATTATGTGACAAATGTGCCAGACTTCTTTTTTTGTGGTAATATTGCTCTTTGCAAATGGCACACATCCAATCCAATTGAATGTAATAAAATGAAACAATCTGTGCCATCTTCAATGGGTTTAATCTATACCATGTTAATGAATCCTTAAACAGACGTGCATGATGTTTTCCTGAAATACATGTAGTTATACTGTGCTCAGTATACTTGTCAGCTTGAAAATAATTTCTGCTTGAGAGACCACCTGCTATCATCACCCTATTTAGAAGCAGCTCATATTTATTTGGAAAAGAGAAATAATAGTTAAATAAAGAAGCGACTCCTCTTACCCAAGCAAGGACAGTAAAATGGCTTTGATCCTCTCTGCACACTCAGGGATATTTTTTTTCTTTCTTTTTTTCCCCCTTTGCACCAGCTGCTTCCCAAAATTTCTGGTATATTTGTACTAATGCAGTAACAGGCAAAAGCTGCTTATTCTAATCTCCCAGTGTTCCCCCATTTCCTGTCTGATAAACTAAAATATTGGAGTTGAAAAGACGAAGTGAGTTAGGTGACAGGTTTCAGGCATTATGCAATATGGGTTGCATTACACTGTATCATATAATTTTAAGTTGTTAAATATGCCAGAAAAGCAGATTTTTACTTGATGAAACACCCAAATACTAAGTACAAGGTATATTTTTTTCTTCTATTTAGGCTGTGCAAATGGAACAAATAAATGTTATGCTTCTGCTCCTTAGTATTCATTTGCTGAAAAGATGGATTAAATTAGATCAACTTTTCCTAAAAAGATACCTAAAATAAACCATATTTTTCAGGCAAATACTATTAGCAAAACCACTACTTTTCACCCACAAGAGAATAAAATAATCAATCAATCAATAAGGTTGTGAGAATATTTATGAGCACCAAAACATGTTGTACAAAAGTATGCCTAAGGAATGTTTAGCCACATAAATCCAAAATCAACAAACCTACCAAATATCTGTGCAATTTGAGGTGTACAACTTGTCCCACTGATTGTGTGATGATAACAGGATGATATTCAGGTTAATTTTGAGTTTATACAATTTTCTGGTTTAGTAACAAAGTGTAAAAAAGGATTCACCACCATACAGAGGAATCAAGAATTACAATTTTAGCTCTTTGGACCAATAGTGAATTTAAAAACGGAGACAGGAAGAAAGAAGAGAAGAGTTCCATGCCAGGGGAATATTTCCATGCCAGTTGTGTGCTAATCAGAACCACCAGCTTTAAAAAGTGAATTTTACAAAGGCACAATAATTTTTTTTTCTATAGATAAGCACATTTAAAGCACACACTTGGTAAAAATGCAATGTGTGGACTGCATGCTTGTGGGGTTCCTTAGTTTCAGAGTGTGCTAAAATGTGCAGAGAATGGACTAAACTGATATTGGTTTGAACATGAACAGGTAAAAATAAGTTTTGCATTGCTGAGGAATCCATAACAGATACTGCTCTCCAAACCTCAGATATTTATTGTTTTCCTTGAGGTATAACATGAATTTTATACCAGCTTGCTGTTGTGATCAGGTTCACCTCATTGTACATATTGATGATCTTCAGCATCTTTGTCAGGAAAGCCCCTTCTACCTGACAGCTGAGGTGGCAGGATTTAATAGATGGTTAGATAACTTTCCTTTCTGAGCAACTGAATTTTCTCCCTGTTTATATCCTCGTATTTGTGTATAATTTTAAAGGTGAAGAGAAATAACACCACGAAAAAATTCCAGCTGAGAAGACACTTCAGTGGCAGCATGGTAGAGCCTGTGTGCTGCTGTGTCAATTTTACATGACACAAGTTTTATGGTCAGCCTGAACACATTATCTGCAATAGTTTTTCTGGAGGGAAAAGAGTTTTTAGTGGGTTTTTTTTCTCTCTTTAAGAGTACAATTGCTCACTTCTATAATGGGTTGCTGCCACAACAAGCTTTACATCAAGAAACCACATGGAAATGTCAGTTCTGTTACTGCTCAGTGGCATTTCTGGTACAGCACATCCAAGGAGCTGGATCTCAGAGACATTGTTGATTTGTTTCCTGGTGTAATTCCAAGCATTGGTTTTGAGCTGAGAAATGCTTTGTTACGTTTTCTGTGGTGACTTTTACAGAATTCTTCTCTGTGCGTTCAAAGGTGGAATCTGAGATTACTGAACTGACAACATCAACATTTGCATGACTGAGAGTAAGGTTGTTCTCATCACAGAAACTCTTCCTTCCCCCATATAAAGTCTTATTTTTCAGGGCCATGCAAACCCAAATCTAAATCCATGCTTCCTCTGAGCTCATGATGGAAAGATTAAAAGCATCCATAGAACCATCAAGAACTGATGCAGTGGAACATCACAACCCTGGAGACAAACCTGGGACACTGAATTCCTTGCTAAGGGCATATAGGTCACAAAAGATAGTGGGTTTATTGTCAGGATTCAGTATTTCAAAGGATGAGAAGAAATCTTGAATTAATAGATGAAGATAGTCTGCCTAGTCTATGCAGACAAATAGAAACGTAAAAAAATAAAGGTAAAATACTGAGAAATCTTGCAAAGTTCTAACATAAAGTCAAACACTCAGATACTTTCTTAAAGCCATCAAACACTAAGCAGTGGGACAGAAATCTTTGCTGTGGTTTCAGTAGATTCTGATCATCTCTTCCAGACAAGATTAAAATAACCAGATGTTCTTTTTTGGTTGCATTTTTACATTTCTAGTACTACTCCTGTGCAAACTAAACTAAACATTGCTTAAACATGTAATAACTGGAAGATGCCTTTTCAACATCACCAACTGAAAATTTATGTTAAAAAAGTTTGTTCCTACTAAACGCAAAACAATTTTCCCTTCCTTCCTAAGCAACAGTGGTTACTCCTGCTCACTGTTCCATTCTGCATTCCTCAGTTTTGCTAACTACCAGTAAATTCAGCAGAGTTGCAACTCATTTCAGGAATTCTTTGAGTATCAGAGATTATTTCTGGTCAGGAATGACAAAAGCACATTACAAAAAACATTTCTGCATCAGTAATGGATCATCTTACAAAGAATAATTCATATTATTTTTTAAAAAAAATCCTAGGATTTTGATGAGAATTATCCAGAAGAAAGAATGCTGGCAATGATGGAGGTTCAGGCTGTCAGCAGAAGTCACAGAAAGGGACTCCCAAATATTTCTAAATCTTAAAGGTGTTGCAACCCATCAAACTTTGTGTAAGATTCTAAAATGAAAAATAAACTTACATCCAATCTTAAGGTACCTATGCTAGAAACTAAAGTCAAACGACTTTCAATTCATGGATACAAATATTCATCCAAGACCCACACATTCAAAGGGTGGCAGACTAACAAGAATATTTCTGTGACTGTGTTAAATGTCTTGTTCAGCTTACTTTAAAACTGGGCAAAGGAATGATAATTTGAAAAAATCAGACTGAGTTGGTGGGTGCTATGGGTTCTATCGAAATGTGTTTTTAAATTATTTCAGACTCATAAAATCTTTCCATAGAGAGTGCTTTGAAATTGCAAATTAAATATAGAGCTTCTATGAACTGTATCCATTTTTCCTGGAAGCATAGATTTCCATGGGGGTTCATACTATCTTTTTTGTCTGTTACACCAGCTAATAATGCAGTGAATTTTCAGTAATAAGGTAAATTTTATTTTGATGACATTATCTGATTAAATTAAGGATGACATTAAAATGACCATTTCAATGGGAATCAAAACCTCAAAGTGGGGTTGAACACTCAGTTGCTCTGTCCCAGACTTAAAAAGACAACACAATATTTCACTCATCTAAATGAAAAATAAATTCAGATGACGTTTGACTTTCAGGAAGGTACATCTTCAAACTATGAAGAAATAATGTTTTAGAACTTGTGTTTTTACATGGACACAATTTGAATCTATTCACACAAAACCAGTTCATACTGCAACAAACATACAAATATTCAGCAAATGAAGCTAAGACAAGATTGAGAACTGAAATTGCATCTGCTGGCACAGTTGCAATAAACCACCAGAACCAAAGAATGAAATCAAAGATGGAAAAATCAGTCACCTTCCTCACCATGTAATTTTACAAAATTCCTAAAGCGATGAGAAATCAACTTATACACGACGGAAGGGTACAGAACAGAAGAAAAAGAACACTAAGAGAGTTAAAATTATTGGAGATTTTCTGGTGCATAGTACTAAAGTTGTAAAATAAACTCCTCTTACAAGCTACATGTTCACATACATAAATCAAGTGACTATTTGAAAATCCCTCGACTTAAGCTCTCAGAGATGGAATCTGTCTAAGGAAACATTCCTGAATAACGTGACTGTGTTATGAATTACAGAGGCTTCACAGGAAAAAGATAAAAGATTAAAGGTATGCAGGGCTTGGGACCCATCCTTCTCACAGCCAGAACACCTCCTGCAGTCACCTGGAGCTGTGACATCTCTGTTCCGCACAGACAAATCCATGGGCTCTGCCAAACAACAGGTTCAGGGCACACCAGGATGGTGCTGCAGGCCAGGCTGGCTACCAGGGAGGTGTTTGAGGCTGCTTTTCTCTGTGGCCTCAAGGAAGGATCTTTGTGCTTTATAAGGTACAGAGGTGATGGGTGTGAACACACTTGAACACCTCAGCGACTCTGTTTGCGCCACAGTCGCATCACTCGAGTCCAGTTATAGATGAATCCTTCTACAAAGTACCAAAGTCTCTCTGTTTTGGAGACTTCCCCTCTTACTACAGATTCTCATAAACCTGAGTTCTCACTTTCTCCACAATCCCCATCTTTAAAAGATTATACTAACCGTGGACAAGTGTCCATCAGGACAGGCTGTGAGGTCAAGCTCTCGGCCAGGACATCAGCAGAAACTTCCCAATTTCTGCAGAACATTCTAAAAAGACAATTTAAGCCATATTAAACCCTAAAACAAAAGATTCAAGGAAGCACAAGCCAAGAGAACATAGACCTTCAAAACAGTTCTCTGAAAAAAGCCTTTATAAATTCGTGGGTTTGCAGGGACATCCCTGAGAAGAACACATCCAGGGTTCAAGAGAGTTGGGGGCAAAAAAATTCACGAAATTAAAAACACAATTATAAATATCTGCCCTTACCCCCAGCCTCAGCGGAACAGGGTCTATCAAAAGACTTCCAAGAGTAACCAGCTGCATAAAGACAAAATATTTGTAGTGATTTGAATACTACTTCAAGATAATCATTTGCAATTAATGACTTTTTAGTGGATAGTGCTGGAATGTATTCATGTTCATTATATTATACCCACAAAATGTGTGCCACTGTAAAAAACTCACACACTCACACAAAAAACCCCTAACAACCAAACAAACCAAACCAAATAACCCAACCCCCCATAGACAAAAAAAAAACACCAAAACCCCAAGCAGAACCCCAAGCAAAACAGGTATTCTTTGACATACTGGCACATCATTTATAAGTCACAAACTCTTAGGGCATGAAGTGTTAAGGACATCATAAATCTTACACTACTACATAACAACAATTATTGTATATAAAGACATTCTGCCACAGGCCTTGAAAACCACAGGCTTCAACCCTTTCTAGATATTTACTGTCAGGGATGTGTTCCCCTATGTTCTACCCAAAGTGAAACATTTGATGCCATGTTTCCAAAAATACTAAAGAGTAAATTTAAAAACTGGCAGCAGTCCCGTTCAGTAAATCTCAGGGTATACTTTAAAACATACCTGTCTGGCATATAGATTATAGATGATATTTGCAAATATGTATTTTCTGGCACTCAGTGAAGTAAATAATATAAAATTTTTATTCTTATCACTGTGATAAAGTTGTTGGCAAAGGGTTTCTGTTAGAATCATTGGGAACAACATTCCTCATAAACTTAGCTGGAATACAAACCATAAGCAAAATTGCTTGATTTCATTCTCTCTTTTTCAACAGTTACTGATGTATAATTGAGAATTTTAGAGTGGGATAATTTTTGGTGACATGAGAAACAAAACCCTTTAGTGAATTTCCCACGGTTTTTTTTGAAACAGTGAAATAATTTTGACAGTATTAAAACTAAACACATTAATGAGTTTTAAAAATAATAGAAATTTAAAACATGACATTTTATGTGCTTTAAGAGGGCAGGCATAAAAGTTAAATATGAATATGCTGTATAAATTTTCATGTTTCTTTTAAGGCACAACATAACTTTTATGTTAAAGTGCAATTTAACCATTCTTTCTTGGACAATAAGTAGACATCAAAAAAATCAACCAAGCAACAGAATTATTACCATGGTCTTTTGGACCATTACTTCACCAAGGTACATAAATAATTTAATGCAGTAAGATAAAAAATGGCACATCACTTCTATCTACCAATTCCACATCCACAAGGGTCACTCCCTCCAGCTCCTAGAGCTTGTAGTACAGATGACATTAAACAATTCTAAAGACAGAGCAACAAACTTTCAGAAAGGACATCCTTGTTTCCCTCAGCATTCCAGCAGCCACAGCACAGTTCTCTGGGACACATTTAAGAGGATGTTTAATTAATGAGTGCATGTCCAGCTCAGAAGGGTTATGATGTCCCAATTACAATTTCAACTGTGAGCAGTAAAGCATGTATAGAAACCTTTCCATACTTATCCATACTCTGAAATAAACCACTCTTTAAACATAAAAATCCATCTCCCAAATGACCACTAACAAAGAGAGGTGGAGTGTTGTCATCAGCATATTCAAGGGAAAAGCACTGAAATATGATTTAGAAAATATTGATATCTTTTTGGGGGAAAATAAGATCATCTTATCTTGTGATGAAGAAAAAAAGCTGTTATAGATTGAATCAAAATATTTTGTTAGGTCCCCATATGCCACAGATATTTATACATCTTGAAACACATCTCCAGAGCAGAACATTAATAATCACAAGCCAAATAAAGAGGCTGAGGAAAAAACTGCACAACTTTGCAGGATTGATACTAAAGTGGATTCTCCTTATGACTAGAAAACCCAACTGAGCAGCACAGTAAAATTTGCAAAAAACCCCAAATTTTCAAGCAAAATAAAGGGGGCTTATCTAGAACTGGACAGATTATTTCAGGAAGAATCCATCTGAGCCAACACTCAGCTATTTAAACTGTTTCTCTGCTTACAAATCTAGTTATCAGACTTTCATCTGTTCCATTCTTTGCTACTGCCTTTACCAGATCCAGCAGGTAGTAGCTGGATCTCCTCATCTTGGTGAATATCTGACACTCGAGAAACGCCCAGGAACACCAGCTCCACTTTTTCTAGAAAATGGACAGTCAGCACCTGAGGGAGGAGTATTTTGCCTATGTGTTTCCAGTGATATTCCCCAAAGGATCATCCAGAGGTACTGTCAGTAGCGCAGGTCAAACACCTCGCATGTCCTCCAGATGGAGGAAAGCAAGGTTTGGAAAAGGGGATTAGAACAATAGAAATGTGTTCAGCTGTGAAATTGAAAGTAGGACAGCATGACGTGCAACGTTATGCGTTGAGCTGAGTCAAGAGCAGTAATTAGGCTAAGCTAAAACACGAACTCACTTGTAATCAGAACAAATGTGTGTTTTGCGTCCATCGTGTTGACTCCTCACAGCACAAGTGGTCACCTCCCCGTCCCCAAGCCCCTCATCACCCTCCCGGTGTCCTCAACCTCACCTGCAGGGCCTCCAGTCCCTCTCCAGCCACTGACTCTGCCTTTCCTTGGAGCCCCCACAGAGCCAGCTCCCCACACCCTTATCCTCATCCTCCCCTGTGTTGTCCCAGCAGCTGGGCAGGAGGCAGAGTGTGCAGTGTCCTGGAGCTCTGCCACAGCTGCCCAGGGCACACATGCCAGCTGGCACCCAGCAGCCACCCAGCAGGTGTAAAAGCTGGATTTTTCCTACTTTCCTGCAGCAAGAGCACTAATTTGAGTCTGTGTCTGCTGCCCTACCTGCCAGCTTTCTGCAATTTGGGAAGAACGCAAGTATCTGGGGAATTCAGACCTATTTGGTTGAAACAAGTCTGAGTTCAAAAGTTAGTGGGAGGCACTGACTCACAGACTGGTAGGCAAACTAAACAATAAGCATGAAAACATAAAACCAGCTGTCATAAAAGCACAGATGTTAACAAAAATAGCACCACAGCAGCAGGTTCCAGGCTGAAGTACAGTAAGAAGTGCACACAAGCATTGCACTGTTCAGCTAAATAAGCAGTTGCAGCGTAGCTAGGGACCAAAAAACACAGGTATTTGTCCACATGGGTGCACATTTAAACACTGAATACATTGTCTGTCCCAAAAAATTGCAGTGACCACAAATAGGAAGACATTAACTGACTTAGAGAATAATTGCATTGTAAAAATGAAACAACCTGACAAACACTCTGGTCTTGCAGGTTTTCAAGGGTCTACACATTTTTCCTGCCATGCAGGCTCTGTTCATTCCTTTGACTTCTTGCAGCCTGACCTTGGTTACAAAACTCTAATTTAAGAAAAAAAGTTATTCAATTGCTAGTGTTTTGTCAATAGCATTATTATATGTCCACTGAGAAGCAAATTAACGTGAACTTTGCCAGAGAGCCCTGAAATGGTTATTTTGGGACACTTTATATACTTCACTCTTATAGTTTGAAATTACCTTTTCAATTTAGAATACAGAGTAAGTATTCCAAGTAAAACTAAAAGCTATTATAAACAGTTGATAGGTGAAACATCACTTTTTATAGTGCTAAAGCCTGTAGGATACAGACCAGACCAATTACTACACTGAGCAATGCAAAGTATTATCCTCTGGCTTTATTATAATAACAGGTTATCTGATTACAGCCCATGTTCTGGCCTCAGCACAGACTGCATTCTCCCACGCCACTGGTGGTACATTTTAGAAATCCATTAACAACTAATTCACCCAGGAAACTTGAGATTTCTGTATTGAGACATGAAAATTAACATTCCTCATGCAAATGTCCAGTTGGAGCAGCTGTGCTCAGTGTTTGCTCAGTGGACCCTTCCAAAAGAAAAGGAAACACCTTTTCACTCTCACCTGATCTTATATTTAAAATCCTCAATGCACCTGTCCTACAATATCAGTAGAAATTTAGCTATAGGATACACATAAATGCAGGAGACTTCCAGTACCCATTTTTTTCTCCCTTAAATTTTGGAATATTAATGTTCTTTTCTTTATCGCTTCAGGAAAAGGCAAGAAGCAAAAGTCTAAGCAGCTTCAGAAAATATAATAGTTATCAAACTCATTTACTAGGTATGAAAAGAGGTTTGTATTTGTTTGGACTTTTTCCACTTCTTCACTAGACATTTTTAGTATTTAAGAGAAGGCTAATTTCTTGTCTCCTCTGTTGAACAGGTCAATTCAAAAAAGTGGTTAGATGTTAGTGGGACACTGAAGCCCAGAAGAGTTCTCCTTGCAGATCTACTCTGGCTGAAGTGTAGCACTGGCACAGTCCAACAGCAATCACCTAACACCAGTTTGGGCTGTCAGGTTTCACAGACATAGCACGAATTTCTACAAAAAAACCCCTGACATTGGTCAAGGAAGTCAAATATCACAGCAAAAAAACCCTGCAGCTTTGGGATGAAAGAAACAGGTTTCTACAAGATTTTGACCATAAAATAGAGGTTTGAAAATTTATGGTCTGTGGGTTTGTGAAGGTCATTGGAGGGAAGGAAGATTCATAACAGTAGTAAGAAAATAAGTAAATCCTGGCTGATATTTTGGAACACTGCTTGGTATTGCTCAAAGTAACTTTTTACAATGGACTTGCACAGCAGCAGCCCTTAGCCAGGTTCTTGGCACAGTACCAACCAAAATGCCTTCATAATATTACCTTTTCCCATAAGCTGCTCCTTTACTTTCCCACAAGAATGTTATGTGAATACGAATAAAAGACAATGTGGTCCTGGCTTGAATGGGAAGTGAGCTGTGTCCTACAGCCATAATTAGGGAGGGCAGTGGCCCATGAAATCTTTTCACCAGGAGAAGATCCACACCATAAAAATATCTGCAATCCTGTGGTATATGGTGCACTGTTTTATAATCAATATTCATTCATAACACTCTACAAATGCTGAATTTGAGCCGCACTTTGTTTAAAAAATGATGCTGAGGGTAATCAAGGACAAAAGGGTGCAGGAGTTTAGAACTTGCCTACTGACAAAAGCCAACTTAACATGGATAACCAGCAAGAAGATTTTCTGTTTACTTGAAGAGTACTGAAACCTTCAACTGGCCTTTACACAATGAAGTGTTAAAGAGGAGATCCAGCGCCTTTGAACTAAATTAGGTCAATATTATATGCAGGACAGAATTTTATGAGGGTAGAGGCAGAAAGCTGTCACTTTCTTTTAATTTCAATAAACCATACACAGCATCTTTTAAAAATTAACTAGCTCATAAAAGTTCATCAGTCCTGAATTGTAATTAATTTCTGTGTGCTGAAAGATCATTTGCCCATAGGTGTTGCTTACTCATTTAAATCAGGGGCACTGCAGCTACCTGACAATTCTATTAAAACAGTTCTTGATGAATCCTGGCTTTATTTAACAGCTTTAAACACTGAAGCATTAAAACAAAGTGGTGATATCCATATACTAACAGAGGTAAAACTGCTACCTGCCACTCATTGGGCAGGTGTTGAGGTAGAACAGTACATGGGGAATTCCTGACCTCAGCAACAGCATAGAGATCTTCAAAGCCTGACACCAGCAAAAAAAAAATCCACACACCGTGTCCCCATAATGGATGTCAGAAAAAAAAAAAAAAAAGACAAATATACCATACACTCCTCAAAACAAGGCTGACAATACTGATCTCTTCCTATCCTGGAGAACCATTTTTACCCATTATACACAGTACTGTTCAGTACCTCAGCTCAGTTAGAAAAGCAATTCTTCTTCCATAATGACATAACCAATATTATTATATATCAAGCCTTTTAAGAAATCTGAAGAAGAAAAGATCCCGTTATTTCCCACAAGAAGCTGCTGTTATCTGTATCCAACAAACTCCTGTACGAGGTTCCCACATGTGATGGGAATGTGTTTTTTCAGCTGCAATCACCCTCCTGTTTTCTCATAAAAATATTAAGCTTTAATGCACATTTTTGTCATGGCGGATAAAATGCTTTTTCTCCCCCTCCTTGCACATCCAAGTGAACACAGGAGCTGCCCAAGCCCCAGCAGAGCAGCGCCCATGACCAGGTAAGTTTATACTCCTGGTAAGAGTTCCTCAGCCCTCAGCAAAACACATTTTCACTATCACAGGAAAAAGTTCTCCTAAAACCCCGTGGAAAGTCAACATCAAAAATGCCAAGCCTTCAGATTCAGGGTTCAGATACCCACGTATGTAACTGGAGCCTCCAAACTTAAAAGTTCAAAGCTTTTGTATCTTTCCAAACCGGATCCAAGCAGGGCTCATTACACCTAAATAACAGTGTCTGCAGAAATTTCAGGAATAAATAGTGAGTTTGACCTTGACTTGATCTCTCAGTTTCCACTGCAGAGGAAGCTCTGAGCTTCATGTTGGCAGCAATAGGCTTCTCTCATCTATGCTCTGGCCTTAATAGAGGCTTTTGTAAGCACATCCAGGAGAAAAATAAAGTAATGCCTATAAGGAAATAAATACATTTCAGTATTCTATGAATTACACATTAGTACAATAACGAAACTCTTGTCATATTAAGAGGGACTCTGTAAAAAAATTTATGTATTAAAAACACTGAGCCACTTGTTCCTTCCCCACATTCATTTGTCAAAAAAAAAAAAAGCCAGGTAGCCAAAACAAACATTTCAAGTTCAAGAAATGTCACCCTTTGTCTTGCTCCAGTCTGTCCTTTGTTTTCAGTATTATGTGCTTCCACTGGGGTATAAACACATGGAACGGTGTAGTAAAAAAAATTATTTTTACAGAGATCCATGAGGAGGCAGAATTAAGCTAGTATGGACAAGCATGAAGTCTGACCTTTCCCAACTTCAGATTCTGAGGGGTTCAAACTAGAAATTACTTTGTATTATAATTCTTTTTAATTTCCAGCTAATATTCTGAATTTAACACACACTTCAATATTCAGTTCATGCTTCCTTTTGTTCTATTCTTAAACACAGGCAATTTTGCTTCACTACCATCACCTTTATCTTTCTATCAGTTCTGGTCAAAACACGTTTCCCAAAATCAAGGCCTTTCTCCTTGGCTCATTACAGGTAATGACAAGTTGCTCTCCTGGAGCATTCTCAAAAGTTTCCTCTCTGGAGCAAAGGGATGATTTCAAAGTATCCACACAAATAATACTGTGTAATAAATGTTGACTTTTCACATCAGGCTAGTTACAGGTTTAATGGAGACCTGCATTTATCCCAAGCGGTGTCAGACTCACTGGTAAAATTATTGCAATACTGGGTTGTGAAAAATACAGAAAAAATACTGACAACACAGAAAAAACTCTCTTCCCAGCCAGTACAATACATAGGTGTTGGCGAGTTCAAAAGGCATCAGAGACAGCTTTATTAACACAGCAAAAATAGGGTCTTTGAGTTTAAGAAGCAAAAATACCCATAAAATAGCACTAACCTTCCAGCCTTAAAAAATAACAAGTTTTTTTGTCTATACTTTAACTCCTCTTCCCAGTTGACCTCCTGCTACATAATGAGGCAGAGAATGCCCTGCGATATTAGAAGTGTGTAAGAAATAGTTGGCTTCATACCCAAACCAGAAAACTGAGGCTCAGTGTGTCTCTGCAGCTGAACAAAGGTAAGCTAAAAGTTCATATTGTCAAGCTTGTTCTGAATTTTCCTGTAACTGTAAGATAAAAAGCACTAATTATTAGGGAAGAAAAAAAAAATGCAAACAGAAGATTCTTCCCCATCCCAAGAACACATGGTGGAGGACACAAAAAACAATATATGGCAGGAATAACAAATGCTTTCTTTTCCAAGTGCTCTCCCATGATTTATGAAAGGTGTTCCTCACTGTGGGAAGATAATGCCATTTGAAATGGTCCATTTCGTAAATCTATCCTCTTCATCCCTAGCTGGGTACAGGACTACTATGAGCTCCTGAATCCAATAATGTTTTCATCCTCTATTGACAAAAAAAAAGGACTTTGTTTGGAGTGAGGTAATGATGCAGTTACAGAGGAGCAGCGGCTAAAGCTCGCTCTCGGGGGCTTTAGCTGGCACAGCCCTACAGCTGCAAGGGAGAGGAAATGGCATAAACAGAAAGAAGAAACAATCAACACCTCCCACATCCCTGATGTCTTTTTAGCACCAGTGGCATTAATTATAATGTTTGACTAATCCTCTGCACTACCACATAACCAAATGTTTTGCCTGAATTTTCTCTTCATAGCCACCATAGATTTGTCACTTGGAACTCAGCTATTTCCTACTCATCTGTTCACCAGCCCAGCATATCTGCTTGTTTGTCTGCAAGGCTGCTTCCACAAGATGTTTCCATGCCAAATGTGGTGGTTGCTGTAGACAGGGACTAATCATAAACGTAACTGAAATTCATTTTACTGATTTTTTTATGTTGCACACAATGGCAGAGGGTAAAGAGGAAAACACTTACTATCCTCAGTATTACGGAACAGTTTTGAGCTGGGACTGAAAACCATTAGAAGCAATGCTTGGGGAATGGGAGTACAGGGAAATCAAGAGGTAAAATATGAGATTAAAGTGTTTCTGCGAGTATTTGATATGTAATTCAGCCAACAGAAACATTTAAAAGAGTTTTATATTATTTGTACTATTTAGGAAAGAGGAGATGGAAGCCCCACAAGTTTCTCCTTTCACGTTGGAACAATGAGTTGTCCTGCTCGTTTTGCCTTTTCTGACACTCTGAACAGTAGCAAAGAAAACATCATTTAAAAAAATTAAGCATAGATCAGTCAGTTTTAGATATCAGATTAGTTTTTGCTTTTGTTAAGGAGCTGGAAGCTCTATACTGCACTAGAAGCACAGTCACAGATTTCATGAGCAAATTCTGGCAGACTTCTCATCCTGCTGAAGCAAAATTGTGATTTGACCAAATTTCCCTCTGAGTGCTTGAGCAATGCCATTTTTCTACACTTTGCTACACACGGTTTCAGAGGCAGCTGAATGGTCTTTGTAGAACATGAAATTTCCATGGCTTTGGCAAGAACTTTACAAACTATATACATGTTTTGAACTGTCACTTTGAGATCTTAATTTACATATTTTGACTTGTGCATAAAAAGCAATTTCAAGGTCAGCTTCTGTGGAGAAATACAGGGTAACTCCATTAAAAGTCTACTGGCACTTTGCATATTTATTTTTCTTCCCTGTAGTATGTATGGGATCTCATAAATCAGGATAAACAAACATCAGAGGTCACTCATAGGTGTGCTCAGTGCATTTCCACACCTAGCAGGAAGGCATTCTGCAAATACCAGGTTGCCCCCAGAGGAACAGCGAAGAAACGTTGCTCCCTAAAATATATATTTATTTCTAGGGGTACAAGGTTGTGATGAAGTCTGTTGGGAAAGATGGAGAAAAAAATTAAAATCTATAGTCCTTGCACATTTGTGGAAGGAACAATCTCAGACAAGACATCTCATTCTAACTGTGCCTGCAGCACAGATTATGCAAAGACAACAAAAAATGAACCACCAAACATAAGAAATCATAAAACAACACACAAAAATATCCCACATGCTTTCAGTTTTCATCTCTCTCTGAAGAGATAAGATTTTATCAGAGATTGTGAAAGTCTTATTACAAACACTTACTAGATGATATTCTGAATTTTTCTGGAAATGAGATCAGGCTGTATTTCCTGACCAACACAACTTATCACCTCCAGGATTGCTGCCTTGGCTCTCGACTCTCCATCCTTTCAGAGCTGTATCACTCTTGGTAGCAATGGAAAAACCCCAAACTCATTATAGTCATGAGCCTTTACGTCCCACCTGAGGCTCCAGATTACAGGAGTGGAACTCTAAAACACAGTAGAGCTGTAAAAGCAACACTGCTAAAACAGTGGAGACAAGAACACCAAAACTAATTAATTTGGACAGTAGATATGACTGCTTTCCACCAAGAGAGGTGACAAACTGACAAAGATCACACATCTCTAGCCAAAATTGTTGCTATTTTACCATGCCATTTTATCATTTGTTTTTTTCTGAAGGCTGCAACCATATGTACAATATGGGATAAGAATAGTGCATATAGGGGACTACTGAAAATTGCTCTATTTTGAAGTTTATTTTTGCAAATGAATCTGCACAAAAATAGCTGATGTTTGTTGGAGCACCAACACTATAGAGCCACTCCTAAATGTAATTGTAGAAACTGTCCTCAAACTTAAAATCTACATCAAAGATCTTTCATATAATGCCATAATTATACAGAAATAGAAAAATATGGTCTTTGGCTTTGCTGCAGAATATAAATCCCCCAGTCAATTGTGTGCATGGAGGTTTGTAAACTTGATTGTTCCAAAAAAGCCCCAAACCCAAAACTTTTTATTGTTGTGTTAAAACTTGCTTTTCCAGGAGGAATCAAAGTGGGGTTTTTTTTGGTTTTTTGGGTTTGTTGTTTTTTTTTTGTTGTTGTTCTTGTTGTTGTTGTTGTTGNTGTTAAAACTTGCTTTTCCAGGAGTAGTCACAGAGGCTTTGTTTTTGTTTTTGTTTTTTTTGGTTTTTTGGGTTTTTTTTGTTTTTTTTTTGTTTCTGGGTGAAACTACCAGCATTTGAGACTTTAGGAGAGGACTCTGCTGAATATCAGAGNTTTTGTTTTTTTGGTTTTTGTTTTTCTTTTTTTTTTGGTTTCTGGGTAAAACTACCAGCATTTGAGGCTTCAGGAGAGGACTCTGCTGAATGTCAGAGTACAAAATCCTAAAAACTTTACTGGAAGAAGCTGCAGCCCAGTTGTGCAAGGCAGGAAGGAGCACTAATTTTGGAGTCTGTGGACACCAATGGAGATCCATCTGCCCTCATTTCATGAGAGAGAATCTCCCATCACCAAATACAGGCTGCCTCATTCCTGTAGGGCTGGAGGCTTTAATGGGTCACCACCCCCAATCTCCCAGAGTTTCATAAACCAAGCAGACTTTGATACACAAGCTGTCTCGATCATCCTGACTGACAAATCCCCTGTCTTAAAGAGTGATTTGATGTTCATAATTATCAGATTTCTTCCTAACGCAAACTGGGACGAATATCTTCCAACAGGATCGTGGCCCCAAGGAACAATGGTGGGGAGAAGAGGGGCATTCTACAGGACAGTAGTTTATCACCACAAATAACTCTCCATCACCCAAATTACTGCACTCCAGAAAACGCTCTGTCTCCTTTTTGACCGAGTCAAGACGAAGAAAAGCCAGCCTACGACTTGGCACAGCACAAGGCACGAGAGAACAAGTGAGCTGAGGATCAATACAAACAAAATAGAGGTGACATTAATTGCCTGGAGCATTAATAGACCATGTGAGAGAGTAGAAACCAGCTTAATTTTGAAAGCCAAGGGTGTTTGCCTGCCTTTTGTGCTCGGGTTTTGCTGGAATGGACACAAATGTCACTTTTGTGTGCGGAGCTCCGCGCGGGCTCCGGCAGGGAGGCGGCGGCAGAAGGTCTCCACAGGGCATTCCACGGGGGGTGGATGCAGCCTTGGGCACCCCAGGATGCAAAAAGATGAGTTAGTCGTACCACATTGCTGTTCCATCGTTTTTAAATACTTGGCAGCGTGCTCAAGTGCCTCTTGATGGGCTCATTGTAGTTATTCTAAACTGAAAATAAATCTAAAACAACAGCCAGTCACCAAAGCCACCCAAGCCTCCATATATAAAACTTCAGTTTTAAAAGCTTGTTTTTCCAGGGCTACTCGATCTGTTACTCAGGATGGATCCCACTTAGACCACAGTGTTTTCTTTCAAGATCAGTGATTGCTGGACACTTTGTGATTCTGGAGGAGTAATAAATAAACAGATAAATAAAATTCCATAGAAACATCTTGTGCTGGCAAGACCAAATGTGGAGCCTCAGCCCTCGTGAGTGGCCTTTGAGAGCCCCCTGTAGCTGTTGACTGGTAAGGATTGAAGTAGTTTTGTTAGTCTTACCGCAAACATTTACCTTCTGAATCCTCTCGCTAATGAAATCAGCTGGCAGAGCTTCAGTGAAGTTTAGGTAGCAAAGTGCAGGCTCTGTGCAGCCCTGCTGCTCGGGGCCCCACTCACCTCCTCTCTTCCACGGCAGTATATTTATTTTAACGTTTGACAGTATCTATCAGATTTTAGAGAGCTTGTTTAATGACCTTTTCCAAAATCTTCCATTCATTTCTTCAGCTTCTCACTTTCTCTCCCTTTTTCTTTTTAAAATAAATTACTGTTGTAAAAACAAATCCAGCAGAAGGGAAAATATTCAGTGCCTAGAAACTGAAAAATTGAGTATTTGCTTTTTATGGGGCACTGGAGTCTTCTAAAATACAGAACTGCTAGAAAACTTAAATGCTGAGGACAAAAAAGTTCACTCAGTAGCTATGCAAATACACTACAGTTTTGAATCTCTTTGAAAAATAATTTAAATACTTGTGTTTCAATTTATGGTCTTAAAATGCCTGAAAAACACATTCCTACTTTTTAAATGGATTTTTTTAAGCGAGTCTTAAATACACTTTGATTATTTCCATTCTTGACATTATGCCTACTCAGGTATTTTGTAGAGCAATTTGAAAGCAGAAAGGCAATTCCTAGCAATACCAACAGGTATATATTGATTTAACAAACACCTCCTCTTAAAGATGCACTTTCTTCTTCCCATGGAAGAGAAAATGTGAATTTAAACTGAATAAAGCCAAAAGCTAAAACACATTGTCTATAATGATTTCTTTGATGGAGAAAGCTGAGGTTCAAGTTCATTATCTTGGTATTTTCAGAGGAGTTTGCCTGCAGCTTTTAGGAACAACATTTAACTGAATTTTATATGTGAACATTAAAGAAACAGTAATGCACAGGTATAAAATAAGTGATCAAACTGAAAGTAAAGCGTACAGCTTTCTCCCTGTTAGCCTACACTGTTATTATCTTTTCAGAAGATGTCAAAACCTTTTCTCAGGAATTCTCATTTTTCATACATTTTGGAAGTAGGTACAATTACTTTAACAGCTCTCTATAGCACTAAGACATCTGTAGCAAAAACGGTTATTTACTTCAAAGCCAGAAGATTTTGAAGGCAGAAAGGAATGACAGGCAGAAACAGAGGGCCAGAGACACTGCTGTTGAACTTCTGTGTTTAATGAAACACAAATATAAAGAATATTTTATGTAAATGTGTATTTACAAAGGACAAAATGCATTTGTAGGCATGTGTACTATATAACCAGAGGCTAGAGCAATTAGCATTCTCTTTTCAATTCTTGACTGGAGCTTTAGTGTAAAACACAAACTAGAATGTGCATTACGTTATTTCATCCAAGGGTGGATAGTGACTCAATTTTAAGCACATGCCCCTGATCTCTTGAAAGTAGGAGTTGTATGAAAAACACCCTGAAGTCCAAGCCTTGCAATACTCAGGGAAACACACACATCAGCACCTACCATGCAGGGCAGGCTCAGTGGGAAAGGCAGTCAAAGGTATTTGGGAAAAAAAGGGTTTGTGTTGTAAAAGGAGCCACATTTGAAGGAATGCGACTCACAGAGGGCATGACCATAGAAATCAGCTTGGAGATTAGACACTAAAGTCATCACAGCTCTGTGGCAGCCTTAATTTATGTCTTAAACATTTATGTGCATCCTCCCCTTTTCCTCCTCCTTTCTCTTCTGCTCTTAAATTTTCCAGCTCTTCAGGAAGCCAAACTTCTCCTCTCACAGTGGTCCCCCCTGCAGTCACAGCAGTGCTGCTGAGAGCCCCTCAATGTACCAGCCCAAAACTGTACTTTGAAGTGGTTTTAAAACAGACAAAACAAGGCAAAGAAGGCTTGTTCCAGGCTCAAATTCAAAACATTTCATGAGAGTCCAAGTTTTATGCTGGCAGAGGCTAAAGTGGCAGAAGTGAAAAGTGCAGGCAGGGAACAGCATCATTCACACCAAGGGCTGCAGTGGCCAGGGAGCAGGTAAGGGAATCTGTTTATATTTGTTTTCCTGTAGCAGCATAAGAACAAGGCACACCTGGCTTTGTCTGGTGTGCACAAAGCAGCCACCTCCCTTTGCTGATCCTGCAGAATTCCTGTCCCAGTTTGTCTCTAGCAGGGAGATCTCCCAGGTCCCCTCTGGTCTGCCTCAAACCCAGAGCTTCCTCTTGGAGCTATATTGATGACTGAAATGTGTTTTGATTTGGAGACAAAATAGCCCAAAGGTCCTGTTAAACTGGAGAAAGAGGAACTACAACAAAGGTGACAAACAGAATAATCACTCAGACGCTTAGAAAAAATGAACATATTTGGTGGAAGTTTAAAGCACTTGTTTTATAACTGAGCTCTATTTGGATACTCTTCTGCCTGTCAGCTGTGCAAAAAAAGCCAATATGGTTGTCCTATTCTCAATTTTTATACCTGAACATTGCTCATTTTACACAAAGCTATAGCATTACATAATTTGCTGTGGCCTTTTTATAAGTTGAACATCAACTCAAATATTGTTATCTAGTCTGATCACTTCATAAACTGGTATCTAAGATACTGAAATAGAAAGGTTAATTCAAATAAAACACCTGTATCTATGAAAACTTTCCCTCCAATGTTTAGTCCCCTTATGTTCCATGATACATTTACAGTATTTTCATATAAATACCATTTTAATTACTTAGTGAACAGAGACATTACCTTTCCACAGCAAAACACACTTTTGCTGTGTTCTACAGCAGCTAAAAAAGGAAACCTATAAAAAGTTGGGCACAGACAGTTAATCAAGTTTAACCAAAGCCTAATAACAAAGAAAGCAAAATGGAAAACATACATGCTGGTGTTCCACTGTGTGCTGCCACACCTTTTATTAAGGAACAGCCTTATTTTTTTTTAAATTGTAGAAGAGGCTGCATGGCCAACATTCCTAACAAGCTATGGAGTCAGGAATGTTCTTCACTCCACTATCCTACAGGAATCTACTTGTTAATTGGATACAAAATTAGCTTGAAAGTTATTTTTTCCTACTTCACTTCTGTGCTCAGGGTTCAGCTCCCAGTGACACCTGCCAGGTCAAGAGCAATCAGGTTCACAACCTTCATGCTCCATAGAGCCAAAGGAGAGAAATGGAGAAATAAGCCTGAGGAGGAGAACATTTATGAGAGCCACCAAGCCACTAAACTACAGCAGCACTGACTTCCCTGGCAAGAAGCCTCCCAGGGGCAAAACATGGCTTTGGAGGAAGAGACAACAGCTTCCTAACCTGCCAGGATAAATACCACACTACTACTGCAAATGCAGGAGATTTGCACAGAACAGAATCATAAAATAAATTCAGTTGGAAAAGACCTTAAAATCGTCAAGCCCAACTGTTAACCCAGCACTGCCAAGGCCACCCCTAAGCCAGGTCCCTAAGTCCCACAGCCACATGTGTTTTAATTCCCTCTGGTGGTAGGGGCTCACTCACTTCCCCAGACAGCCTCTTCCAAGGCCTCATGGTCCTTCCAGTGAAGACATTTCCCCCAATATCCAATTTAAACCTCCCCTGGCACACGTGGAGGCTGTTCCATCTTGTGCCATCACCTGATACTTGGGAGCAGAGACTGACACCCCCCCCTACACACACACACACCTCCATTCAGGGAATTGTAAAGAGTGAGAAGGTTTCCCCTGAGCCTCCTTTTCTCCAGGCTGAGCTCTCAGCTCCCTCAGCTGCTCCCCATCAGGCTTGTGCTGTTTGCTTTTTTTGGCCTAAACTTGAACTGTTTGTATAGCTCCAAATAAAACCCATCTAAGGAAGGTGGGATATTTTCCTGTGAAGGAGGTAACAGAATTTGATGTGCTCCTTTGAAAGGAGAATTGTCTTTCCAAAACTGTCCCACTGGGGTCTTACTGCCCTGTGAGGGGCTCAGCAATGCTGGGAAGAAGTATCTGTGGGGCATTAGGATGGAAGCTCAGCACCTCTAACACGACTCAGAGGTGCTGCAAAGGTATCAGGGAACAGTTTTGGTTTGTTTTGTATCTAGAGAACAGCAGCTGCTACAACCATGAGCTCCCACCCAGAGCAGGAGCGTGGCGTCGATAGAAAGGTCAAACAAACAGAGAAGTGTCACACGAGGATTCAGGAACACAGCTCGTGGTTCTGAGATGCAGCCACAAGGAAGGATTAAGATAAAAATATTTAACGGTTTGTATGGTACTAGATTTTGCTGAGGGGATGGTAGAAAAAGCAGTTTGAAGAGATGCTTTAAAGGGCTGAATACGCACCAAGTACCGCAAATGCTGCTGACAACGAAGTTGCTCCCAGTGAGATCAGAACAGAGGTTTATTCTTCCTATACCAGATTTGCCTTCCAAGTCTCCTTAGAGCAAAAGCACCACCACATACACACAAAAGTCTCATCTTTAAAACCTAGGGCTCTGCAGTAAGCTGTCCTCTGGAAAAATTTAAAAAAAAAAAAATAAAGAGGGGGGATTAAAAAAAAAACCCAAACAACAAACCGACACATATATTTTTCTGTCCCCATGTCTTGGAAAGAAGAGATTTGTCACATAGGCTTTTCCTCACTCCCTAAAGGTGAACATTGGATATAGTCATACTCTCTCCATTGAGGGCATAAAGTTGAAATAAAGATATTTCTGCCTGCTGCCCCCTGCCAGAAGAAAGGGGAGGGGAGAAAAAAACCACCAGAAATCAAGATGCAAACATTAATTCTCATTTTATAAATTGTCTTTCTAGTACCTTAATTGGACTGAACAATTTGATACTAAACAGACCTGTTTTGTTCAGTCTATTAATGTCTGCACAGAGAAAAAATAAAGAATTCATAAATTATGCAAATACTTTCTTATGGCTGTCTCTCAAACTTCTAGTTCTGTCTAAACCTCAATAAATACTTCCAAACTCTTCTGAAATTCAAACAGCAAGAATTAAACTAGAACTTTCAGCAACAGTGTTAATCACTGAAGAGAAGCAGTAAAACAAATGAGGCTGTTTTGCCCCCAGAATGTGGCATTTCAATAAAACACATTTCTGAAGATGTTTGGTCAAAAAGCAGTGTTTTTCCTGCAGATCTAAATATCCTCGTTATAAAGTTTTAAAAAATAAATCCTTGCTTTAAGAAAAAAATAAAGATAGCAGAATACTTCAAAAATTATTAAATTGCTTTCTTTTATTATCCCTCTGCTAAAAAGGGTTTAAGTGGAGATAAATGCAAATTTTGGGTGGAAACAATGGCCTGTTTCTCAAGCTGTAGTGATTGCTAATCAGATTTAGAAATCTATATGAAAACAAAAGGGGAAAGAAAGAAGGAAAGGGAAACAAGGAGGAGAATATGAATGAGACTGAGAGCGGGTATGAAGCAAAACTTTTTCCTTCAATTAAATAACAACAACAACATAAAACAAAACTAAACCATGTTCCCTGTAACTCAGAACAAGTCTAGCATCATTTGACAGTCAGTAAAAAATAACTGTACAAGCTTTTGTTAATATGTTCCACCAGGATTTCTCTGAGCACTAGAAGCTGCTCACTGGTTTTGCATAATAAAGCCAACCTGAGATCAGACACAACAAAACTCCATTATTCCCACACGTATTCCAGTACAGAAATCAGAAAGTGATCTTTGGAACTACTGTCAAGATCAGCATAGAAGGATTTACAGATGTAATAAAGGCAAGAGAAAGCATCACCAACACCATCTCTCCTTCGTTTTCTTCCTAGAACAAACTTTCAAAGAAGAAATCATGAAGTTTAGTGGGATGGAGCCCTGATGGGAGCCCAGACTTTTATCACATCATTAAATTTAAATCATATATGTATTTACATATATGATACATATATGTAAATACATATATGATACATATATATTTACATATATGATACATATCTGTATCATGTATATCATTTAATTTCTCAGATTTGCTGAATTCCTAAAATCTGGTTGACATACACTAAATAGAAGAGAAACCAGTAAGCTGAGAGTGCTTCATGGAAATTTGCATATAGTTTCTCAAGGCCAAGTTAAAATTTACTTATGCAGCAGATGCCTAAAGGGTCTTCTGATTTTAAGAGCTACCTGAGATTGGAACTGCTCTAAACCTTTTTAAATCAGGCACAAAGAAACCTTCCAATTACCTAATTTTACCACAATATCCATAGCAAAATAACTGCTTCCCTCTTTATCCACAGGCCTCACAACACTTCAGGGATTGTCTCTTTTATGGGGTTTTGCTTGTTTGTTTTTTGTGCTACAGTAAAACAAAAATCAAAAACTCTGTCTTGAGTTATTTGAGGAGTCTCCAGCTGTCTGGGGTGTTCAGCTACCAGAGGAAGAGGGAAACCTCCAAACAGACCAAATTCTATATATCTCACTCTTTTATCACTTGAACCTAAAAAGTAAGTGCTGATAAGAGAGGACATGTTCACACACCAAGTGCTTTATTTAAACAATATTTTCCCACTTCTTTAGCATGGCACTTCAGCATCCTGGGAAAAGCAGCAAATTATTTTTTTTTATTATTATTTTTTAATATATACTTGGGGTCTGGATGATAAAGGGATATTTCCTTATCGTAGGAAAGACACAATTTCTTTCTTTAATCTCCTCCTGTTGAAACAAGACAATGTCACCCTAAAGTGTCAGGTGGAATTTATTTCACTGAGCTAACAATGCTCATTTCCTTACCCTGTTGTTCCTTTAAAGCTTTGAGAGTCTACACACAGATGTCTCTGAAATGTAGTTCATTTTGAACACAAGGAGGGAAGGGAAGAGGAGGAATAGACAATTTTATCTCACCAGAAAATCTTCATGAAAGCATATGTCCCTGAAGAAGAAAGGCTTTATGCTCATAATTTCATTCAATATTTCTTTTCAAGCATTTGAATAATGGGCTTTACAGAACATCTTTTTTGATACTAACTGATCTTTATAACTAATAAAAGCCTCTTACTGGGCTTTGGAACTTACATCTAGAATCCACAAAGTGTCTTTTACAAATAATAACTCTAGCTAATTATACATAGTAAATAACCTCACCTTTCAAACCTCCCCATATATCACTTTGCTAAATATTAATCACAGCTTTAAGCTGTCTAAAAGCATGACATTAGAGCAGGGGATCCCTCTGGTAAAGGATCCCAAACTAACCATCAATATTCCCTTTCATGAGAAGCGCTGATTAAACCTTCCTGGCGTGGGCTTTTGTGAGTTTGGATGTTGGTTCTCCCCTTTTCCAAGGCACGGAGCCATCACAGCCCAGCTCCAGCAGGGTGGGAGAGCCTCCAGCCCCCCTTGGCACTGCCGAGCCTGGGCAGGCAGCAGGAGCTGCACTCACCCACATCTCCTCTTTCTTAATTAGCACTTGAAACAATAGGTGGGGAAAATTCAGGAACAACGGCCATTATGTATTAGCTTTCATTTCTGTGCATTGATTGAGCTTATGTTGTTTTATGTGTGCGATGAAAGGGCAAATCAAAACCCATTTCTCTTTCTTGTCAATTCTCTTTCTCTTTTTCAACTATTTATCTTCGTATTGTATTGCAGCAACAGATGGCACATTAAAAATGAATTCACTTTTGGGGAACTGTATACTGTGCAGTTTATTCTTACCATCTAAAATGACAATGTAATTAAATTTCTTTGGAGAAGGTACCTATAAAATACAGTAACATAATGCCCACTTAAGGAACAAGACATTTTACAATGGAAGCACTTGGGGAGGAACACAAGTCTTCTGGGGAAGAACACAAGTCTTCCTGGCATAGAAACTCTTTTGGCATGGATATTTTCATATGAATTGCTGACCTAGTTAAGTATATATATATGTATGTATGTATGTATGTATGTATGTATATCACGCAGCTTATTTCCCTCTCTGATTTTCACAGAGGAACAGGTGACAAGTGTTTTCTACATTAATTTCTCCTGGCATATTTACAAACAATTGTCTCAGAGAGGATTCACTGCATAATATTATTCTTTAAAAATATAGCTCCCGATGAATTGAAGTAAATACCATCATTGCTAGCAAGCACTGTGTAGGTCAGTTTACATGAGATGCTATCAATGTACACTTAGCAAGGTGCTTAGGAAAAATAACCTCCCAATCACATGAAAAATTGTTTACATTTGCAGGCTCATAACATTTTAAACTCTACTCAGGGGATCACATTTGAGGAGCAACAAGCCAGGATAACACACGGGTGACAAACTTTCCTCGCCAGCATTAACATGTTTGTCAAAACAGAAAACAATAGGTTAAATTCCTTCAAAGCACGGTGCCTAATTTGGTGGCAATTAATCAGCTCAGATAGGAGAATCATAGGAATATCATCTTTATAGACCCAGAATAAACAGCAGCATGAAATACATTCCTTTCCTATGATCAACAGCACAATTACAATGATAGTCATTAGCAGGCTGTAGAAAAAAGGAAAGTGAGTGTGTAGGAGGAGGGACAGGTCATACTGAAGCTGCCTTTTTATTAATCATCATTATAGGAAGGGAAAGAAGAAATATTAAGTTTCTCTTCCTATGAAACGTATTAGTCATTATTTTTTAAACTTGATTATCTATTTTCCGATCCTGAAATCTCTTTCAGATGCTTGAATGAAAAAACAAACACCAAATATATATTTTAAAAAACCAAACAAACAAACAAACAAAAACTGTTCAACAGAGCAGTAACCACAAATCACAGAGAAATCAGCAATACCACAAGATATGGTAGTGTCTGATAATAATTTCTAACCCAGGACAAAGTTTCAGTTATACCACCTTTATTTTCAATGGTTCCCTGCTGCATCCCCACTTTGCTACATTAGCCTCTCTTTAGGAAAAAAAAAAAAAAAAAAAAAAAAAAGAAAATCAATCTGGGGGAATTTACCTTTTAACAGAAAAAAAAAATCAAACACCACTGCATCTTCACTTTTTCTTTAGGTCAAGAATATCACAAGTAGACAGTACTTTCAGTACTTTCACCTACCTTAAAATATTCCATTAGATAGGGCAGAGCTAATAATCTCTGGGAAAAGGCAATGGATGGCTTTCCCACCACCAAAGGGGTTAAAAAAATACAGAAAACTCTATACATGCTCCACAGTCTTTAAAATATTGCAATATGAGTTTGAGAAATTTTTTTTAAATGCTGTTGTTGGAAATTTCCTCTGCCTACATGAAAAATATTATTTAAACTGTTGCAACTTGGCCAAGTCAAAAGCAATTTGCAGGAGGACACTGAAAGGCAAATATATACATACAAGGGACAGGTCTGCTAACATGTTAAATAAACCACACTTACACACAGAGCTTGACAGTTCCTTTCTCAAAATAAATACATTTGAAAGTAAATACATTGTCCTGTTGAGTCAGGCTGCATTTGGCATCTCTGCTTTCCATCCTGCCACCCCCCAAGAAGGTGTCAAGGATGTCTTCATCCCCTTGTTTGTCTGTCTCCCTGAATCAGGAGGCTGTTGTTGTACTGAGCAAGTCAGGGTATTTAGTGGAAATCAAGATGGATTTTGTTTGGAATTAAGTAGATCCCCATGACAGGAAATATTAAGAGATGATGGATGCCTGACAAATATTTAAATTAAAAATAAAAAAAATAAAAAAAAATCAACTCCCATTTCAGAAGGCAGTCTGCAAAGCTAGATTTATGAAACTGAACTTTAAACTTAAAGGAACATATTTTTTCCAGGCTTTATGTATTAGCAACATTGCATTTAATTTGGAGATTAAATAAACACTAGTTTGAGGCAGTTCACCAGGGCTGAAATGCTTCATGGAGGCAGGCTCACAGTTTTGAGGCTATGAAATATGTCTCCTGTTTTGACACTATTGTAATAGCATAGTTGTTCACTTTCCTTGTTTCCATGGGGTTTATGGTCCATAAAGTTTAATAACAATCTTAACAGCTGAACAGTGAGCACACATCTCTGGGAGGCTTCTGTAAGAAACAGGATCTGAATTTTATCCATGTAATTTTTAGTGGCAGCATATGTCCTTTCCTCACCACTGTCCACAAACACCCACATATTAAAAGAAGGCACCAAATGACACTGACTCTGAGATCTCTTTTATACAGCCTGGTGGAAGGTTTTAGGTGATCCAAGGCACAGTGGTAGAAAGAGAAAGCACCTTCTCCCATGCAGCTTGGCTTTAACTTTGATTAATTTGTGACTGCCTTGGACTGGAGTCACAATTAATTTGTGACTGCCTTGGACTGGAGTCACTAACATTGAAGAACCCTGTTGGTTCAAACCAATCAATGATAAGGCCCTCTGTCTACTGATAATTCCACCATTTCTACTATCTCCATGATTTTTAGGATTCTTCAGAAAAATATAAGTAAAAGGGAACATTCAACTTTCAAACCTAGATTTACATAACAATTTGTAAGCAGGAGTTCTATACTAGTACAGAATATTAAATTAATTCCCCCTTTTTAAATAACTGAATAGATTTCAACTTGATTGTGTCTCTAACATTTCAGTAGATCTTTTTTTTTCAAAGAATTTGACACATCAAGTAATATCAGAGTAAATCGACCTAAAATATTTACAATTACTTGCAAGATATTTTCACATGAACCAGTAAATTGAAACTTCCTCTCAAAGGAAAGACATAAAAAAGTCATTTTTATGGTGGTTATTGTAATTTTAATAGGCAATTTCATAGGTAAACAGAAGTGCTTGATCTCCATTCACTACTGTATAACAGGCTGTGCTGCATATCTAATGGAATCACATGGATTTGTGTACAAAATGAACAAGAATTATAAATGGCTCCTTCTGTGATTTAAACTCTACAGGTTTATGTACCTCAGCTACAGTGCCTAAGAAGAAAACACAACACACATTTATATCATGCAAATAGGCAGCCTACTCCTCTGGGGAATAAAGTTTTAAGAAGGAAACACTCAAGTTTGGCATTAAAGCAGCTGTTCAGCCGAAGGAGCTTTGTACACATTTTTGGAGTAGCCTCCATCCAAGCTGGTTCACTGAAATGTGTGCAAGCTCAAAAGATCTGAAATTTGTGTGGGCAAATGACACTTTCATGGCTGGAGTAGATTAATGGAGTAATAGATTTAAAGGCTAGAAGGGATCATTATGATCATCTACTATGACCTTCTGTTTAACAGAATTTAGTCAAGGGATTCCTGCATCCAGCCCATGGCTCATAACTTCTGGTTGAGCTACAACCAATACCTTTTAGAAATACATTCAANTTTTTTTTTTTTAAATTTTACAACTACAATATTCATGGTTTCAGCCCAGCCACTTTATCTCCTCCTACTAGATTAAAAGTCCTTTTCTAGCAGGAGTTTTCTCCAAGCAAGGAATATCTTCATCTTTTCCTCACAAAGGCAGTGCTGCTTTATTCTTCTGCTATGGAATAAAAGTTCTCATCATTCTCATAGGTCTTTCCTGAAATCTCCAAACTCTTTACATGCAAACACCAACACTAGTACTTGTCAAATAATGTTCAATTTATAGGGGTAATAACAGTAATAATAATACTGCAAGGATAAACTTGGAGAAGAAAACAAGCATGTAAGCCATTTGGTCTTTCTTTCACATGCTCATGCAAATATCCTTTAGAGAAAAGGAAGAAATAAAAAATTATCCAAATATTCTCAGTTTAGCCAGGCTGGAAGACAGAAGGATAGTAAAGCAGTTTAGCAGAGCACAGATCTTGAGGGTTTTTGCCAAGTTACGTTTGATGCAAGAATTCATGAGGCCTAGGTACCCCCACAGTCCTCTACATCATTCCGCCTGGCCTGGGTCCCAGACACGTTTGAGGAGGTTTTTAGGTGCTATACCTGACCCAGGCATGCACAGGGGGCTACAAGACTAGGCTGCCAGCTCCAGAGCATCCAGAGCTCCAGAAACTTTCTAACACTATGAAAATCCTCAGCTGCTTGTCAGGACAGCTTTATGGAAAGTGAGATGACGTTCTGGCCCCAGCGTTTAACTACACTTGGCTGTAACTCAATTTCTCACAAATAGCAATTTTGGCATGTTCTGGTTCTCTTGCACAACTGTGATATACGCAGTGGGAATAATAAATTATCGTGCTATTACATGGCAACACAAACCTCAATGTGTTTGGTTCCATGTGCAGGACTGAAAACGTGGGCTGTGATTTCATTGCACTTTCACTAGGCTGGAATCTCACATATTTACATTGTTTAGTAATGAACTACTGATCATGTGAGACTGAGAATTCATGGGAAAAGTGATTGCTTTATAAATAGAGTTCTGAATGAGGGGGGTTTCTGTGATGTAAAAGTCTGGATTTCTGTAGTTAGAATCACTCTCCTACATTTCAGGCATATATTGCAACGACAACATGGGGTTTGGAGGAATGTCCATGAATGCTGCTTCTGCTTCAGATGTGACCATACACCTCTGGAAAACACAACAAATGTATAATCCAAACAGTAATGTCTTTTCATAATTCATTAAAATCTACTGTTGCATTCCACTAGAGTTGTTGAGAAGTTAAGAACAGGGAAACAAGAGGCATCCAATTAAAGACAAACTCTTACTTAGGGGGAAAAAAAAAGGAGCTATTTTCATTCTAAGAAGACAGTGGGTGGGAGAATGGATTTCTGCAAGGGAAACAAGCAGTCACTTTCACTGAAAAGGAAATACTGAGTTGCTTTGTCCTAAGGTCTCAGCGGAGGAAAGCCTGATGGTTTAACCATGGCATATGGGTTGCAGCCCAAGAGAGCTAAAGAGAAAATTTGGAAGCTTGTGTCAAATTTTCTGCTCTCTATATAGCTTTGGCCTAGGCCTCAGCAGCTGTCTCGAGGGACAGAATGATGTACTGCAATATAACAAGCTGCCTGACATTTTGAAATGCCTTAACCCCCAGCTTTCCATCCACCTTTTAGCCCTTGCAGCAGCCTCCCTCCCCACATGGAGCTGCACAGTGTACAGCACAAGACTTCGCTATAAAGAAAAAAGTTGTCACATCTTTGTCCTTGAGGGTTTTAATCGGCAATGACTCCTGGCTTCGTTAATAACATTTTCAGTGATATAATAGGAAAGGCCAGTTATTGTATGGAAGGGGGGTGTGTGAATGTCTAATGTCCCTCATTCAGGCATAGGCCATGTCTCAGCAAAGTCTTCATTTTCTAGGTTTTTCCGAACCAGAACGCAGGATGGGGGGCATGAAAAAGGGAAAGCACCATTTCCCTGTAAATGCAGAAATTGCAACCTCCTAATAAAACACAAAGCCTCCTGAATCCCTAACAAAGGAAGATTTAGAAGCACAAATATGAATGTTGAAGCCAAGCCGGTGCACACAAGCAAGAAGAAATTTATTTTATGCTTCCAACAACTTTCAGATTTATATCTGGCAGTTGGAGGCCAAACCCTTAAAAACAGTGCAATAATTATATATCCAAACCAAAATCTTTCTCCCCCCTTGACAGGGAAAATGCTGCAGAACCAAAAGCATTATTAATTTTAAAAACTCTACATTCTGTTACAGGCTTGAACTTCAACAGCCCAGCTCACATGCTTCCTTTTTTCTAAAAAGGCAAAATGTTGAGGGGTTGAATAGAGCTCCTCTCATACATTATCTCCCTAATGACTTTGACCTATTAATAAGTGGAATCTATCAAGTATACTCTCTCCTACAGTATTTTGTCAATCGTTATACGCCTCAATGGGGCCACCATTAAAAATCTGCCAATTAATTTAGTATTTAGGACACTGTTACTATGAAATATGCTATGTATCATGCTATTTCTCATTACAAATATAGAAATGCTGTAAATTACAAGGTGAGATTAGTATTTTCTGCAATAAGAAGTGACGCCTTTTAATGATAATCATTATATATTTTGCCTTTTCTCTCCTTCAGCGGGGTTCTTCTATAGCTGAGCCACTCCAAAGAACAACAATCTGAATGCCACAGTGGATACTGGAAAGATATTCTTTCAACAGCCTAATTCTTATTTCCTCCCATTCTATATTAAATCTTTCTTGTAGCAGCGTCTAAATATGCACCCTAATTAATTTTTATTCTTCCAATAAAGTTAACAGAAGGGTTTTTCCCAAACTTTAAACAATGTCTTATTAAAAATAAGAATAATATTTTAAAATTATATTAGGCATCTTAAACTGAGTGCATGTTTATGTACTACATCTGATTAAAATGCTTTAGCTGACCCAAAACAAAGCTCTTGCCCAAAAATGATTAATTGTGGCTTTCTGGTCAATAAAACACTAAATAAAATTAAGGATGAGAATCTAATGTGGGTGAAAGTTTCTAATGGCATTTATTAGTTAATTTATTTAATTTATATTTTTTAAAAAAACAATGTTTTGATTAAAAATAATATTTTATTTTAACATCCCCTGGATTAAAAAAAGAAAGCATTAAAGGTATTAGCATCAAGTTAGCATAATTGCAATGAAAAATGTGAAAAGTGCCTCTAATAGAGTTGTAGCTGTTGTTGCATTTATTCTAGATGAAAAATGACATTTATCATACATTTGATCTGATGGGCTATATATTTATGTAGAAACAAAAGAGAAGAGATTAACTGGCAAGAAAATCCATTCTGATTAGACTATTTAATGTTCTATGTATGTGTTACAAATAACCCTCATCCCAGGAGGATTCCTTTGAACCAGATTTCTTCAGTTATTATTTTTATTTAGCACTGAGACCATATAATCTGGGAACAGAACCTTTTAAAACACTTGACAAAAATCAAAGGTATTAGAACTTTTATCTATACCATTTTCTCTGTAAGGAAAATCTTACTGCTATATGGGATATGCTCACTAAATTAAACTTCTATTGTTTTTAAATGTTTTTTAATATTATCATTTTAGGATCTCCGCTTGTACATTTCTGAATGATATTTCATTTGGAACTGCAACCATTTATCTAGTTGAAGCATCTGTGTGTTTAACATATGGACTGGAAACTTTCCACTACAATGACTGTGTTCTGCCAAGAAAGCCAGCAAAAGAAAATGTTCTGATGTAAATATAAACTGATATCCAAGTTCTTCACAGGTTTTGAATCTTTAACCATCTAAGTAAAGGAGAGTTTATTACAACTGCAGTTTTGTTGAAAACAAAACCAAAATAAAATAAAATAAAAAATAGAAAACCAGCAAAAACAGACACTGTATATTGCAAATCCCCATTTTGGGAATCCAAAGAGGGAATATAAGCTTAAAGGCCTGAATTTAACAAACCTAATTATCAAGGCTTAATTAGTACCAAGGGTAAAGCTTCATGGAACACCTGCAGACTTAATTTATGTCCTGACAGAGAGGAACAAGTGTTAATGGGCTGTATTTATGTTAATACCTGAACCTTAGAGAGCCAGTGGGATAAAATGGACTATGCACTAGTTTTTTGTTTCAAGCTACAGAACAAACATAAAAGATTTTAATCTTAATATTAGTTTGCACACAAGTCCTTGGGGAAAGTATAGATCTATTTAAACTTTAAAATTGGAGATGTTGAATACTAAGGGGGAAAAAAAAACAGTAAAAAAAAAGTAAGTTAATTTAAAAAGTGGTGTCAGTGCAGAAAATATCAAACCAAAAAGGGTCTTGTGGCCATTTTCCAAGCATCCTGTGAACAGACACCATTTTTTAAAAATCTCTTATGCCACACCACTGATGCTTTCCACAACATGAACATAGGTTTTTTTCATGTTTCTTATGCATAATACAACACTTTTCTATATTCGGGGGCATGCAAAAAGGCTGCCCACCATAACTGCAGTGCTGAGGGTATTGCCCCTGCCTGCTGGGAGTTAGTGGACATGATCTGAGCTGGCTTTGGGCACGTTTTCAGAAGGCAGAGCCCTGTGGGGAATGGGACCTCTTACGGTCTTCAGAGTTCCCAGAGCCCAGGCTATAAATGGGCCATATGGTGCCCCCAGTCCCAGCTCTCCCCGAGTGCCAGGAGAGTACAGAACATTCTATATCCATGCTGTTCCTCTCTCTGCGTGCAGTAAACTACCTTGGAGCTGGGGGGGTTTGGGTTGGAATAAATAACTTGTGTTTTTCCTACTGAAGATGCAATTCTGTTGCAGCAACACTGGTTCATCTTCACTTCTGGCACTGCAAGTATCCTGACTAAACTCAGAAGGATGGTGTTCAGATGGCATTTTTCTGCCCTGCAGTGCTCCTTTCAGTCCTTGGCCACTCACATCATTTTGGAAAGAGCCCCCCTGAGAGTGTGGCCATCCTCCCACGGGAACACAGCTTGGCCTCACGCCCCGCGCCTGGGGACGCCATGTCAGCAGGGCTTCCCGGCACAAGGTCAGTGAAAACTTTTCCTTTTTTCTATTTTAACTAAAGGTTTGCTCCTGCCTAAAGGCCTAAAGCAGTTTTGCTGTCCATCATTTCCTGTAAGAACACCAGGCTTGAGTCCGTACAACTGCCCAAGGGAAAGGTAAGAGTATTTACAGGATGACCCATAGGAACTCAAGCTAATTTAAAGACATACATTTTGGTTGGCCAGGACCATGGAGTGTTTGGTTACTGTCTCCTTCCCCCCATATTCTTTAGTGTAACGGCAAGAGAATTCTTTAAGTTTTTCTTATCATTTTTCATTCCTATTTTGTAATCCTCCTTAAAATATTGACACTATTGCTCCTTCCCCTCCTGCTTTTTTTTTTCCGCTGGTGACCACACTCTACCACCAGCCTGTTTGCCACATTTGAGGGGTATACAAACCACCAGCACTTTCCATGGCTTGACTGAAAATGTCACTGAGGATGTTTGCACAGCTGTGGAAGCAGGGGCCACTGCGGGGCCGTGTTTTGGTGCTGTCAGCTGGGAGGTGCAGCAGACCCACCAACAACTGGGAGGGATTTGTGTTATCCTGTAGGAGCCCCCATCACCCTGCATCTCTCAGGGGCTCCCTCTGTGGCAGCACAAACTTCCTGAGGCTACATGAGGTACTTAAACAGCTCGGAACAAAAGCCACCCAGGACAGACAGGGTTGGCTTAGCGCAATTGTGGAGGAGACTTTCAGACTCGGAAAGACTTCTAAAGACAAAGTTGAGGAAAGCTTTTCCATCTTACCTGCAGCTTTCCAGTGGCCCAAAGCATCACACCAAACCTCAAGAAGAGTGAAGTGAGCCTCCACCTGCCCCCTGGGGACCGTCCACAGCCCCAAAAATGCCTGAGGGCCCTTGCACTATCTTGGAGGAGCCGTGGCCAGTGGAGTGTTCTCCCAGCTTGGAACTCCAAGGACGTGAGCTCCCAAGCCAACTACCTGGCAGCCTCAACACCCTAAATTCTTGTTCCTTGGAGCACTGCTGGAAACATTTGCCCCATTTCCAAGTTTGGAAATACTTTCTGAAACATGACACAAGTACCTCACCAGCGCCAGTGTTGAGAGAGTCTTTGCTCTCTGCTTGTTACTTGCTCCCCCTGCATGAAAAAGAGAAGCACCAACACCTGCTTCTCAGGGCAATAATTAGTTGTTTCCAGGGAGGGGTGCAGTGAAAATAAAAAGTAATACTAATGGTAGCAGCAAACTGCTCTCTCTCTCTAAAGATTCAAACTTTTTTCTCTCTAAAGATTCAAACCAATCCACAATGGAATTTTCATTCAAAAACTATCCATTAAAAATAATAATAGTCCTTCTGCAGGGTTCTTTTACTACTTTTATCTGTAGTAGTACTTATATCTCTTTTAACCCCGTTTTTTTCCTCTGTCAAATTTACCAGACCTTGAAACATGGTTTTCCAAACTGGACATTGCACATTAACACAAATCTAACACGTGTGATCACTGTGGAAACAATTCAAGCAAAGCATATTGAGTTGTTTGGGTTTTTTTGGTGAGCAGCAGTAACGCTGATGCACAGCACACACGAGCTCTCACATGTGTACATGTGTGTAGATGTGTTCTCGTAAATCAGCTCAGGCCCAGCGTTACGGGAAGAACACAGCTGAAGCCACGGCGTCGGGTTTTGCAGTTCATGTGTGCTTTCATTTTGGTCACGTAACCACGTTTCAGAACACTATGCTCTCTCTATGTTTTGTAAAACTAGCTCGAGATAGACGATAAACGGAAATAAGTCATTAATCAGATTGTCAATGAACATTCTGAGAATTAAAATACAAATCCTGGACAAATTTAGTCATCAATTTCACAAAACGTCTTTGGCATGGGAAGTCTGAGATCTTTGTGAGGTCTAAAAAGTTGATTTCTTGAGTTTCTTAAAATCAGAAACAACACCTGTCATACACAGTTTCAATCAGGCTTCTTGTTCTGTTTTCTAATTTCATTTCATCCCACTTTAACATGGCGTTTTCCACCTCCCTCAGATCTTCCCACAGAATCAGTCAGGCGGAAGAAACACTTGAGTAGCTTGTGCAAGCATGATGGCTGAGCTGGTCACAGCACTTATCCCGGACACATTAACAAATTCTGCAGCAAAAACATAGGGGAAATTTCCAGATTATGGTGTTTAACATTAATCCAAATTGGATTGTAGAAGGCTGTCCTCAAAACCATGTATTGTCTGCTACCAGGTACGGTGAAGCCAAATAGGAATAGGAAAAAGAAAACCAAAACAGCTCCTAAGATTTTATTTTCCACTTGGGAAATTTTCACATCAGTGAAATGAATAGCCGTTTTGCTTCAGTAGGTGCATTTCTTTTGGGGTCATCTTTTGTTCAGCAGGAGTGGACAAGGATGAAATGGGATTTATGGGGCTTTTAATTTTTATTCTTTAATGTTTCTATTTTCTTGTTCAAATATATTTTTATTTAATGTTTTGAAATATGGCTTCCCAGTTCAACCTCATTTTAGTTTCACAAAGTAAATGCAATTTATGTGTTGCAGTGAAAGAAAATAAAGAAAGAAAGAATAAAAGTAGTGAAATTTTTTATATTTCAGACAAGAGCAAAATTTTTACCTAACTTGAAAGATCTTCCATGCTTGCTTAAAAATCCATAAAATGAGCAATTGCTCATCAACTTAAGAGTTATATATGCGAAATCTCCTGCACGCAAGTCAGGGCCAATGCACGACTGAAGATTTCTAACCATTTGTTAAATTTCCCACTCTGCAAGTGCCAAAGGATCGAAGAGTAAAAATGAATGAGCGAAGACAAGGTTCCAAGCCACTAAACTGTAGAGATGTCACAATCTTTCCTGCAGGGAGATAGTGCATTTGCACCGTAGTGAGGAGAAATCTCCATTGCCTTTACACCAACACAGGATGTTTGACTTTTAACAGAAAGAAAACGGCAAAGAGAAGTGCAGATAAAAAGAAGAATAAGCAGCTCTACAAACAGACCACAAACTTTTATCCTGGTACTGCTGAGCTACATGAAACTGTGCCATCAGCTGCTGACGTTACACTGTCAAATAGTCTGTTGACTCAGTATGCACTTTAATAAATATGGGTGGAAGTTATTTCATGAATTAGAAACTTTTGCTACTGAGATAAACACACAGGCAGTGCCTTCCTGTGCACACACGACAGCTTAGTTAGACTGAAACTCTGACTAAACACATTCAGTCAGCACAGTCAGCTCACGATAGCAGCTGAGTTTCCTATGTCTTCAAATGCAAACTCTTATCAAACATCATAAATACTCAGGAAAATCAGATCTTTGTTGTTCCATATTTAACATTTGATAAAATCAATGAAGTGATCAAACAGTGGGTTCCAGGAATCTTTTTGTTTGTTTGCTCTTTTTGTTAATGGAGAGTTTAAACCTCCATTATTTAATGCATTTTATGATCTCTCTCTGCAACTACATGAATGCCATTTCAATTTTGATAGAATTTAATATAAAAAAGGCAAATATACTTCACACTGTATTGCAGTGAGCAATGTCCTACAGGTACCATTAAGGAGTGATAGGCAAGGTCATAAAGTTAGTCTTACACTTTCAAAACACCACCCAGCTCTTAAATAACTCTCACATCACCCCCTGCACCATTTGCTGTTCATAGATGAGGAAAGCAAGGAACAGAAATGGAAGAGAACTGCTAAGTAGGGATGCAGAAACCTGGAAGGATCAAAACGTTGGAAGCTCCTGATTGCTCCACCTGACCACTGCTTTTTTCTGCTGCATTTGTCCTTGGTCCAATTGCTTATTGTGAGGGACTCACACATGGTGCTAAAACTGCTCCTGCGCTCCTAAATTTTAGCAACAATGCTAAAAAGTGAAGTTTCAGAGTGGAGGCAAATTTCCACCAGAGATAAAATTAGAAATCTCTAGACTTCATAACATCTTTACCCTTGTGATTCCCCATGGAAAAGATGCAGAGGGGCTGAAGCAGGGTAAGGGTGTTAGACTGAAGGTTTCAAACAGTGAAAAGTACCTTTCCTCTTCCCCTCGAGTCTGCAACACCATCTGGATTTCGGCTTGGATTTCTTTTTCTGAAATGCTGACCTAAATATTGAATTCACTTCATTTATCCCAGACCTTTTCAAAGGATTTTTGCTGGAAAATGAGAACAATTATTTTATAATGAGTAAACATTTAATATGGCTCTGTTACACCATTAAAATACTCTGCAAATAAATAAAATTTCTCTTTTTTTCTTAGCCCTTTCCCCATCCCTGATCTGTATTTGTTCATGGCGTACACCAAAAGCCTTTCATTGGTATTATCTAACTTCACTAACATGCCATTTATACAGCTGTAACAAAAAAAAGAAAAAGAAAATTCTGCCGTCTTTATTTAATAAATTTCCAAAAATGTCATTTTTTTGAGTGTTAATATATAAATCTGGGACATATTTAAAATAAATTTGTAAATTATGAGTATTTTGGAAACAAAATAAAATTTAAAAAAAAAAAAAAAAAAAAAGACCAAACTGGAAGAGCAAAAGATGACAAGAATACTGACTGTCTTTTTAAATTTCTACTGTGTCCACGTCAGTGCAGCTTTGCTAACTTCCCACGGTAAGCAACCAAAAGCCAAAAAGCAACAGAAAACATCATCTCCCAGCTCCAGGCTCCACTCATGAACTTTCTGGCTTCTGTGAGTTTATGTCAATACCTCCATAATAATTCTGATTTATTCAGACCTTAAGGTTTAATAATATTTTCACATGCAGGATTTTGACAATAATTATGTCACTAGAAGTACTTCTTTATTTTCTAGAATTTTTAAGTTCTTTTTGCCTTTCAAAGTATACACATACTGTCCTAAATTACAGCACCTTAACCTAGAAAATGTTTATTAGATTACTCAAATATCAGGGTTTTTTTCTATACAGCAAAAAAGAATAGTCAATAGTAAAAGAAGGGACCAAACTTTGATGTAAATTTCACATGTGGATGCCCTCCCTGTGCACACTGAGATTGCAGCTGATTGCAGCAACAGATGCACTGGACCTGCTTGGCACCCTCTCTGATGTTACTGAGATTGCAATTATCATATTTTCTTTCTGCTCCTTGAAAGAAGTAACATCAAATGCATCCCAGCTGCTCCCAAACATCAAACTACAGAAAACAAAAATTTATACTAAGTAAGAGGACAGAGGAATTTTTTTGACTCCTATATGACTGGGCATTAGGGAAGGAAATTACCACTCACAACAAATCAACAGCCTTCTAAAGACCACTTACACTTCAGCACATTTCAGACCATTTTCCTTTTATCTTCCTCATCTCACATAATCTAAAAACTGAGGAAGAACATATTTCATTTCACTGCCTCAGCAGCAAAATGGACCAGGAGCTTTACTGGTCTCATCAGCTTTTAGTTCCCCTTGCACACGAAATTTATATTTCTCTGTGTCAGTGTCCTTAGAAGAGTGAACACAGCATTAGGATCATTAGTCATCTTTCATGCTCTGGAGGTCCTTCTTGACCAATTTAGTAAAGAACAATGCTGTGCAAAAGAGACAGGGTGGCTGCTAATGACAGGCAACAGTTCAATATTTTATGCCACCTTAAAAAAGTTTCAGTAACTGAAGGTGTTCTCACATTAATTCTTTGCATCAATTATTGACAGAGAATTTAATTTAAAGGCAACTAGTCAGTAACCTAGGGGTACTGTTTTAAATAATTTATAATTGCTGCATGGGTGTAATCATATTGCTATTGATTAAGATCCAGTCACTTCTACCAGTCCAGCATGTCTTATGCTAATTAATTTTAGTGATATCACCTTTTTAACTCTGTATTCCCTGGTAACAGGAACTCATTATTAAAAAATAATTTAATCAGGAGCAATCTTTCAAAGTTTATTTGATTAGTACTTGCTGGGCCATTGAAAAGGAGTATTTAAATGCAAGTAAAATTAGAAACTGAGGAAGGATAAAGACAGACTGAATTCCAAGAAAAAGGCAAGAATGCTTTAAAAAAACTAAGATTTTAATTAGATATGGAAAAGAAGCTTAAGAGAGAGTTATCATCATTGCCCCTTGATCCCAAAGTTGTTCCATGCATTAACTCCCATTTAAATCAACAGAAATTTTGAAGATAAGTGCCTTTCCAGTGAATTGCAACTCTCAGTGTGGCCAGCCTAGACCCTCTTAACAACCAAATAAAATACAATAACAACATTCCAAGTCAAGAGTGGGAAGTCCTTCACAGTGTCCCTCCCCTGCCTCACATCCCCAGCAGAGGCTGATCCTTCCCTTCACCCATCCACTGTGGCAGATCCCAGCATCTACTGGAAATGTTCTACTTTTCCAGGCTGTCTCCGAATTTGGGAAATGCTTCCTCAAATTTACACAGAACTACCCCTCATCAACCTTAAATCTCTTTGAGAACTTCAGATATGCCACCAACAAAAGGAATATTTAGGCTGTTGGGGCTTCACAAAACCCACTGCCTACACCGATTTATCTACCATGGTGTCCTTGTTTCTTTGTGCTCTACTCAGTGCATTGGTGGTCTCCTGTCCCACTCATGGACTGTGAACTCCCAGTATCAGGAACTGCCTGTTTACCCCGGGTGTGCATCTCTGTGGAGCTCAACAAAGCAAACACGATTTGGCCCTTCAGTGCTGCAGGAGCACAAGCAATAGTAAAACACCACAACCACCTCAAAGTGTGGGATTGTGCATTTATCTCCATCCCATTCAAGGACTTCAGTCAAATTCATTTGGTCCAGGCAGCCTCTTTTTGATGTCACTAATTGCTGATGATAAATGCTTCCTGCACATAGAAGGCTTCATCTACAAACAATCTGTAGACACAGAGCCTTCAGGGGAGGAGTCTGAGCACTTTCTTGTGTGAACCCTGGTGAACCAGTGCCAGGTTTTCCCATGAAGGATTTGACAAACCCTGCAGACAGTTTGTGGCTGCAAGGGAAGCACACAGACACGTGAGCAGTCAATGCCAAGGGAAATAAAACCTTCCTGAAAGCAGGTCTTTTCTCCAGTTAAAGGCAGTGGAAAGGATGCTACAGATTTCAACGAGAGTAGAACCTGAGAAGGTTTCCCTTAAAAAGCAAAAGGTGTTTGGAAAGAAAGTTAACACAAGGGTAGAAGTCCATCATGGAAAGGAAGAAACTGAAACACACGGAAGAGGTTGCAAGAAAAGCACTAAAGGGACCTATTCCTGGTTTTTTTGGAACCTTTCCGTGGAGATGGGGGTGCTGGCAGGGAGTGTGGGCAGACAGCTCCTCGCATGTAGCCAGTATCAGCAAGGACACAGGGCAGGGACTGCAAAGACAATGAGTATAATCACATCTCCTGGAGTCAAAACATTTAGCCTATGAGTAAAATGACAAACCCTGTAATTTGAACTTGACACATGCTAGGAACAAACATCCACCAACTAATGCCACAAAGGACATGCAATCTTTGTCCCTGAAGACACTATTATGTAAATTAAATTGAATCTAGTCCACTTTGAGGTTTGCAATCAAATGGGTATTTTTAATATCAATAAAAATGGAGCTTTCCCCAGAGAATCCAAATCAAGCTGCTTTCACAGAACAAAAGGAAAATGCTGAAAAATATATGCTTTTAGGATAACTCAATGAATGTAAAATTGTTAGTAAAACCAGTACATTCAAATCTACTATGACAAATAAACTGTGAGGAAGAATAAACTGATCTGACATATGTATTCTCTTAGAATAAAGAAATAGAGAGTTTGGGGATACCTGGGGGACCATAGCTGCAGGAGGCTCTGAGCACCCTTCACACCCATTGCAACCACCACTAACTTCACATCTTTGGGGAAAGAAATACCCCAGAAATGCCAACAAGGACTGCCCATGATTTATTCTGTTCACATTGTAAGGAACAGGGATGCAAGAGGGTGAAAGCTTCTGTTGTCTGCTAGACATGATTTTCATATATAAAGTCTTTTACATAAATTTACTATCACACACAAGTAGTAAATAAATGTAATATACCATTAAAAATAAAGGAAACATCAAAACAATAATTAGGCAAGTGTGGTCTGATTTCTAATAAGGATCAACCCCATTCCTAATCTACCTTGAATAATGGCTTTGTTAACAAAACTGCAACTGCAAAAGGTTGTGTTTGACAGTCACACCTGGTAGCATGAGACTACATTTCAAACAGTTTGGGAAAAAAAATACACTATTAAATTTACTGAATACCTTGGCTAGGGTTAAGTATTTTATGCAGGCATCAGCATCTTTAAGGAGTTCACCTTTTAAAAGGAGCAGGTTTTTTGTTGTAAATGGCACTGACACTACAACAAGAAAGTTCATTTCACAAAGATGATTCATTAAGAAATAAAATATTCATGGCTGACAGCTTGAAGGATCGCCATACAGTTTTATTCTAATGCACCTGTCCTCTTTGTCAAGTCCAATATGGGATGTCATGTCGCCAAAGTTTTATTTAGAAATTGTTTGTCAGAGTGAGCTTTCTAATGTGAATGAAAAATTCATTCCCTCATTAAGAAGATTTTCCATGAAATGTCTAGGATTTTCAATGAACACCAGGACATGAACCAATTACTGTTAAACACTTAAAGAGACAGTGTCCTAGCTCACTCAGCAAAACTCTTAATGCACAAGTATATGGAAAGAACTCAATATCTATCAGCAAAACACAAATGAAATATCAGTTTTATTTTGGTTTATGCACTCCTTCCTTCTTTCTTTTCTCTTCTTTCTTCTTTTTTTTTTCAGGGACAAATGTAATTTCATGAAGTTTGAGAGTTCTTAACCAAATGCACACACTAGATGCTGAGAATTTCTATATGACTTGAAGGACAAAAGCATGGTATACATTTGTAGAAACTCATATTAATTAGCTAAAAAGATACACACATGTAAAGCTGACAACACTTACCTGTGTTTCTTTATTTGCTGAAGTCCTGTTCATTCCCTTTTTGTCTTTTCCTCAAAGTTTACCTGCCCCAGCTGAGAGCACCTGAGCCAAGCCCTGAGCCTGGTGGATCACAGACCAACACACTGCAAAGCAAAAAGTTCTGCCAAATCTCTACCTAAGAGTTAGCTTTTCTTTGTATCTCACAGAAAAACTGTTTGCAATGATCTACGTCCTGTATATTTTTATCATTAAAGGAATTGCATTTGGACTGAGGGGCTTCCAATGACCAGGTCTCCACAGGTATGCACTCTCACCCTGTAAAATAATTTATCTACTTATTCCAGAGTTCAGGCTGGCAGACAGCCCACCTGGAGCAGAGATTGGGCTGCTGGGTATCTGAAAATCTGAGACATCTTCCCTGTGCACCACTGCCTGGCATCAGCCTGCTCCAGAGCTGCCACCCCAGGGCACAGGGTGCATGCAGAGAGTCTCACACCTCCTGAATTACAGCTCCTGAAGGAGCCAAACTCCCCCAAGGGCCACAAAAAATACCTGCCAGTGTTGAGGCTCTCCAAACACAGGTCCTGCTCATGTGTGCAGGGACAGCCTTGCTCTGTCCTGGCCTGATGAGCAGAGCTGGGAGATCTCCTCTTCCTCTGGGCTGGGGTGGACACCACATCCATGCTGGGCTGCTGGGCTCGTGCTCCATCCCTCTGCAACCCACAGCATGGAACTGACAGGGTTTACACAACACCTTTCCCTCTTGTGCAAAAAAAATGGCAATGATTGGTTTAAAAAAACCCTCTTATTTTCATATCAGAAATTCAAATTAGTAATTTAAACAAGCAGCTCTTTTCCTTTCTAATAAATGTTAGTAGCAAATGGAAATCTTGTAAGTTTCTGATATTTAGATGAATCCTGTTACTGGTAAGCAGATATCTCCAAATAATGTCTACCACACTGCTCCAGCCATCCAAATCCCCCACTTCTAATGACATCTAAAAAAAAAAAAATATATATATTTATATATACACACATATTGGGAGTTATACATATTAGTGTTCGGTTTTAATCTGCATGTGTAACTGACTTTCCCTTTCTTGCACCTTTGGGAATTTTTCTATGTAATCTACATTTTAGAAAGTACAGCCCAGTAACTTTGTGTAGTGCTGCCCAGAATTACTTTCACTGGGAAAATGGTCAAGAACTGTCTACATCCTTTTGAATTTGTAGGTTTTGTTCCAGACTACAGTAGGAGATATTCTAACAAATGAAGAAGCATTTTCTTAGCAAATCAATATTAATTTATCTAATTTTTATGGTCTCAAGAGCCATAAGAGCTAAGCTGAGAGGAAAGTGTTTATTCTGAGCAAAAGTTATTCAAATATTTATAAGACTAGGTAATTTAGAAAAGAAAATACATATGGCAGAAGAGAACACTGTGCCATATTTTTTTAGCCACCCTCTCACTTATTAAAGACAAGAAGTCTAAATGGGCAGATAATGGGATCCCTAATTTCCTCATGCAATTTTCAGCTGAAATTCAAAGTTCAGTTTGGGTTTTGTGTCTTGAAGAAGTGATGCAGCTGGGGCTGTAGAAATATGTCTGTATAGAGATGGGGAGCTGTTATTCTTTCTTGACTAAAATTTTTCAAGATATTATGGAAATCTCCCTACCGATACTATATATTTATATATATATACACACACACATAGTATGCTTATATATAATATATATGTACATAAATTTATATTCCATAATACAATTCCACAAATAAAAAGCCATTCTTTAAGTATTCTTTAAGAATACTATCTAAGCCTAAGCACACTGAAGGCAACTGTTCTGACCTTTCTGCCATGTGGTAACACTGATACGAACCAATCATCGTTATGTGCTCCAGCTCATACAGTCCATTCTCTACTTCACATAGGTGAATAATTAAAAGCAAAAGCCAGAGGAAATTGTTAATCATTTTGTCAACTGCAAAGGTCACCCAATTGTGCATCACAATGACATAATCAGAAATGCAAGGCATTATTATTATTATTATAACAGTGAAGAAAAGGAGACAATGCTCTGGTCCTAAAGTGGTCTTGAAAATCCCTTGCTCAGAATTTTATTTACAAAGCACACTTAGAAACTGCAACTATTTTAGTCCTTGCAATCTGATAGTATTTTTCTCTTGAGGTAAGAATAGAACATGCCTTCCAGCTACCATTCTTTTTTAAACACTGATTGTACTATAAGGTACCATAAATTATTGCAATAACCTTTCACCCCTCTACACCCAAGTTCAAATATAACGGATGTCAGACAGAAAATGAGTTTGTTATTTTAAGCTTAATCACATCAGACACCTAAATTCTCACAGACAGTCCAGCTGAGTTGCTCTGCATTTGGCAGGCTGGTTTTCCCTCATTTGCTCCCCAAAATTCCACCCACAAATCACAGCTAACGAACTCCGTCCCAGATTTAGGAACACACGTCAGATGTGTAACCCTACCTGTGTGAGTGGCCCACTAAAACCAAGGATTTATTGCAGGCATGTAAATGTATATGTCTGCTGAAATCTTGGCAGAACATTTGGTGCTGGTGGTCAGGAAAGGGTTATAGGAACCAGAACACAACAAAACTTTCTGCAGAACAGAGCAACTTGCCTGCTAATACAACATTTTGAAAATGTACTCATTTTTTAAAGGGCAAATTAGGAGTTCTGGGGCTCTCAGAACTAGCAAACACAGAAAATCAATTAAACTAACATGTGAAGCTTAAATATATCACATTGTAAACTCATATTTTATGCCTCCACTTTAAGTGCACTTAGATGAACTCCTGGAGGAATTCAAAAAGTGTTATCTTATTTTGTGCCCAAAACCAGAAAAAGAGCTCCACTGGGCTTGCCAGGCTGTTAAAATTAAAATAGCTGTTTGAGCACAGCATAATATATGAGACGTTTAAGGCATTTTCCCCTAGAATTTTGGTTTATCTTCTTTAGTTAATTTTCTGAGATAAAATCCAGTTATAAATAACCTGGAGGCACTCTCAGTCTGCTGCTTGTGGGATGGCAAATCTTTAATAGCCAGAAATTCTGCCTCTTAGAGATCTCTTGAGGGAATAATAGTACTTTGAAAATTATCCAAAGGAAAATAAGCAAAAAGCATTATAAAAATTATAAAAACTAGTAATTATGCAGGAAGTTATACTATATTTATAAGCTAATAATGAACTATCACCCATAGGCTTTTTTTTCCCTTTTTAAATACAAACATAAAAATATTCATTGACTATATTACATTCAAACTGCTGATTTTCACCAGAATTGATTATATAAGTACATACTAAAAAAATTTCTGCAGGATAAACCCCTACAGACGTGCCAGACCAATAAAAAGAAATAAAACCTAGCAATTAAAACAGATGTGGCTGAAGAATTGAAGCAGAACTGCCCAAAACTTTTAATTTTCAGTACTCTAGAATCAAGGAAAGAGTTATATCCTGACAGCATGTAAAACAACTGAAATATGAAATTAGTACTTTCTCTTAACCAAAGACTACAAAAACAATATCCTGGCTGTCATCCACTGACTATGTCTATAATTACCACAGTGCCTGTGACTAGAAAAGTAGGAGGCAATTCAAAACAAAAATTGAGTCTGTCAGACTAGACACTGTAAGATTTATTCTTGTCAAAGATCTGTAGGCCACAAATCATTATTGAAGTTCAAGCAGTTTTTTAAAAAATAAAAAGTTTGTGAAATATAAGAGCAGTCTTTTTTTTTTTTTTTTAAGGTCTAAAACTACTATAGAAATCTGCAAGTCAATCACCTTGTCAACATTAGCAAGGAAAACAGTTGAAAGCCATTCTGACAGGTAGAAAGGAACACATATTTGTAACACAATAGAAAGTAACTGGTAGAGATTTAGAAAAGAAAAAAAAAATACTTAACTATTCTCCTTGACTTTTCTGAGGTTACAGAGAAGGTTGATGATAGCAGTGCAAATGGCATAATTTATTTGGATTTTCTGGGTGATGGCAACGAAGTTTAATGTATGAAAGGTAAGAGCTATGAGGACAGACAAAAGACCTGAATTTGAGTATCAAGAGAGAAAAGAAAAAGAGGAGTGATTTGAAAGGGGGAATTACCCACACAAGCAAAACCCAAATCTTATGTTTTGCAGGTAATGTCAATTTGTCTTGCTACTTTTAACTCAATACAAATGACTAGACAACTGAAAAAATAAAGAACTTTGAATTAGAAATAATCAAAGAAAACATTTTCTCATAGGGAGAATAACAGAAGTCTAGAAAGACTGGCTAAGCAGATTTGTTGTCACTGTACCAAAGGACAAACCCCACAATTTACTGTGCACCTCACTGTCTGAAAATGGTACAAATGCTGATGATTCTGGTCCTGGTTGCCTTCACCCATCCTGCTCAATATAAAATGACAAAAAGGAGTTGTTTGAGTTTTTTCAAATGCAATTGCACTTTCTCTCACTTAAAATAAAATGTGATGAAACAATACTTAATCTTTGATGGGGACACAGTTTTAGAGATACCTTAAAAACTCCACTGAAGACATCAGATTTGACAGAGACAGTTTCTAATTCCACAGAATGCTGAGATTTCAAAAAATAGATGCATACTTTTACTTTTCATTGATATTAAGCTCTCATTTATTAACATAATTCTATGCTGTGGAAGTCGGAGAGTTGGAAAAGCTTTGGTTAAACTTCTTTCTCCCTAGGTTTTTCAAAATTTCAGTGTAAGCCATCCTCAGGTGTTTTTTGTACACAGAGCAGTGTGGCAAGCCTTTAAGCAGCAGTTCAGACACTCTCCCAAATATTCATTAGATATTGCTCACGCAAAATTCAGATGAAGCATTTCCAGTACATTTTTCAATTATTCACAATCTGCAACATTAGCTAAAATTGGTCCTGGGAAATCCATTGCCAGCAATGTGTGTATTTGTGCGTGTGCATGACAGAGACACATTTTTATGCTGGTCTCTCCAAGATCACACAGCAAACATTATGACTTCTCCCTTGGACAATAAAACAAACATCTGCTCATTTAATGAAAATATATAAAATTCCGATTTACCAAAAATCAACCCAACTTTGAATGATTCAATCAACAGGAGGAGAAGTTTCTTCAAATGATGGGACTGTGCTTTGGAGATATGAAATCTGGGCTGTCTATCTCTCAGTTCTCCTTTACCTCCTTAACAACTTCAGATGCATAAATAAAATCTAGGACATTCCATTTATATTTTTAACTTCAAACCAGGCATAAGAGAAAGCATTTTGCTGAATGTCAAACTCACGCAAATATTATGCATTAAAAATGTAGTTGCAAGACCATTTTTGAGGTTTCAGCCTCTAGTGAGGATCACTGGATTTCACTCTAAATAGTTTGTGTCCATGCAGCATCATCTACAGCTGCCTTTCCATTTTTTTCCCTCTTTCCTCACCAATACTGGAAAAAAGGATAGCTATTCACACTATCAAGGATGAAGGCTGACTGGGAAGAATTGCAGAAAGATCTTATGGTGCTCAGCAACCAGGCAACAAAATGGCAGACGAAATTAAATGTAGATGAATGATGCACATGGGAAAAAAAACACCAAATGTGACATCTCATGTCTGCACCAAACTTAGAATGCAAGAGCAAGATGTTCATGATACATCACAGTGATAAGAGAACATCAGCTCAACACTCGTAACAATTAAAAAAGAAATAGAAAGCTGAGAAATATTAGGAAAGAAATATAGAAGAAAATAAAATATACAATTATGCCGCTGTATAAATTGAAGATTGTCTGCAGCTTGGACAGTGTGAGTTCTGGTACCCTCATCTTAAAAAAAAGTCACAGCAATGGAAAGCTACAGAGAAAGGCTAAAGAAATTGTTATTGCTGTGAAATAACTTCTGTAAACAACTTCTAAATCTTCTTCCTCACAAAGAGGCAGCTGAGCAGGGATGTACTTGTGGCCTCATGGCCTGGGTTGCAGTGTATTCTGTCACCACCTTCAGGTTTCTGTTGAAACCAGGAGGGGCAGTGCTCCCTGCCTCCTCCCTCTGGACTATCTCCTGTTCATGGCCCATCAGTGGCTTATATCATGACTCACCATCCCATTGTGAGAAGCTCCACCCAGAGGGAGGAACCAAGCATTCCATCCTGGACATAATATGAGAATTTGGACACCACAGACAGCCCTTACCTACTGGACTCCCAGAGGACAAGAGCTACCACTGGACCTTCAGGTGAAGACCAGACCCTTTTTCTACTGCTTCAACAGGACCACTTTATCTGGACTGCTACCAGCACCCTGACCAACAGGGTGTCCAGTTGTATTCTGACTCTGTCAGTGTTCTTGTACTACTGCTTTTTATTTTTAAATTTTCCTATTATATTATAATTCTGACTTGTGATCTCCCACTGGTTTGCTTTCAAACTAGCACACCTCAGAACTGTGAGCAGCTGGGAGAGGGGGAATAGGGACAGGAGGTCTCATTCAGCACAGGAGCTGGATGAAGCTTCCAAGCTCAAAACAAGTCAAAGAAGTCACTGAATTTTATATGCAATATGAAGTTAGGCTGGTAAATCCCTCCCACAAGACACTGTGGATGCTAAAAGTTTACAAAGCAAAAACCTAACTGATTAACGTGAAGTATTAGAGGCTGGGAGATAATGTTTTTTGGAAAAATTCTTTGCTAATTCTGTCTCTTTCTATGGCTTTTGCTGTTCCCATTTGTCAGAGCAAGTCCACTCAGCTGGTTTGAAATTAGGTCCATCCTTGTATGGGCATTTTTCATGAAAAACTGCCACACATGAAATGCTTCACCAAAAGAGAATGGAAGGAATTACATTGAAAGGTGAGTGAGAACCAAAACATGCTGAATAAACCTGAAGAATGGCTCAAACAGGTTCTTTTCCCCTGAAGATTTATAATAAGCATGGCAGTCTATATTTTATCAATAACACATACCAAAAAGCTGAGTCAGCCTTTTGATTTGTAATATCTTCCTTTACTTTTTCACCAAGTTCTGGACTAACAAAGTTTGATTTATAAAATAAATCCCTTGAGGGATGGCACCTGGCTGCTTTCTTACACCTACAGCAAAAAGCACTGGGTTTCTCTAGGACAGAACCTTCCTGCAGGAAAATGATGATGCAAAATCCCATCTCTCTTCACCACATACCCCAGAAGATTCTCTGCTGCAACCACGGAGTGTCCCACACCCAAAATGATGGTTTCAGTCCCCTGGGGGACAGACCCTGCCCTTCATTACTTTATTTGAATAAATGCAGGTTTAATGCCTTAACTACAAATTAATCAAATGTAACATTTAATACAATAATCATCCTGAGGAAGAAATGGAGATTGTGGACTGATGGCAACATTAACCTGGGGCATCACTTCCATCTTGGTTTTTTTATGCATCTTTTACAGCTCTGAACACAGATCAGTGCAAGTGGAAACCCATTTCAGATCTTTTTTCTATTTTCTTTCAGCAAAAGTGGGTTCAGCTGTTGCAGGGGTCAACACAGCAACAGTCCTTGTTTAAAATGTACTCTCTTGATTGACAAATACAGTACAGTTAGCATTTTAGCAAAAAAAAAAAAAAATCAGATAATGCTATCTGTGCTAGTCCTCCTCAGCGGAAATTACTTTACTCTTCTGGGGGTGACCTCATGTTCCTTCCCTTTAAACAGAATTACACCATTGCCACCAGCATCCAGAGCAGGATACAGAAACAAAACTATCTCCCCCAGAATAAAACACTATGGAGATGTAGTTAACAGGGCAAGCCCTCAGTTTAACAACAAATGTCCACTTGGAAAGGCAGACAAACACAAAAACTCATGTCAGAAATATATTTCTTTGGGGATTTTGGTTTTGCTGTTGATCTTCCCATTCTCCTCAGTTAAAATCACCTTAGAGTGGATATATCCCAGTCCTCTTTTTTTTTCATTTCCAATGCCTCTTGTCATTCTTTAAAGAAAAATCTTATAGAAAAAAAAAAAAAAAAAAAAAAAAAGAGAACTTTTCCTTTCTTGAAAGGACTTTAAACTTGTGTTTGAACTGACTTTCAAAAGAGAGGGGCTTTAGTTATCCTCTGATACCAGGTCTGGTTGAACAGTATTCAATACCATTCAGCACCATCTTTTTCTCAAGATTGTGTCTTGGTTTACTGCCAATGTCCTTGATCAGAGCACAGAAGCATTTACTTAGGAAAATAACATTAAATGGCAGCCCATGGCAACAATAACAGCTCCATCGCCGGAATACACTCGCAGAGGATGCATGGGTGGCTCGATGGCCCTGAACACTTAAGTACATTTTTTTCCTTTCAATTCCCTCTGGTACATTAATTTTTATTGATAGCTTATAGCTATGGCAAGTGGTCTTGGTTTTACTAACTTGCAGGACTGAAGAATATCACTCATGTGGAAAAAAAAAAAACCCAACATAACAACAAGCTACCTGGCCACCAGGCTGTGTGTTTGTATTTTTGAACCCCATGCCATTATTAAATTGGAAAGCAAACAGCTCTTCCCTTCCCTATTTTATCTGCCCACACATTAATTTCTTTAAAAGATTAAAAAGCCATAATTTCTCTAATTTCACAGAAATATAACTGATTTGCACTGCAGAGCTGGGTACAAAGTATAGTGGATTTGGGAAACGCATATTTTCTCCTTTCTCAACCTATTCTTAGCAGGCTGGCTGATTCCTAAGAAAAATGATGCAATACATAATGTTACACAGAAATGTGAGCCTCCACAAGTTGCAGGGAGAAAGTAAGCAAGCATCACTTCATTACAAAGAAATTTGATACTGCCCAATGTTGTTTCCTTTTCCCTGCCTATATCTCTTCATGTATCACACAGAGGCATCTGGGTCTGGTTCTATGTTCAAAACCTGATTTACTAAAATGAAGTAGAAAAAAAAAATCCTCTGTTCATTTGCATGAAATAATTGATTTGTGACAAAATGACGAGGGAAAAAAGGTTATGGCATCCAAGTGTGAAGAGTTCTCACTGTAATCAAGTGTTTCTAGGCCCATGCCGGAGGTTTAGCCCCTGAATCCTGATACTAATGGATCACGTTGAGGTTTGTTTGTTTGTTTTTTCCCACTGAAGTCTTAAGGGGACTTTATGTTAATTCAGAGTGAATCCGATATCTGCTATTTCATATGTGACATAAAAATGACCTTGCATTGTTACAGAGAAACACAGCTGCATATCAGTGTCCAGAAACCTGGCACACGTGGAAACTGCTGAGTAAAGCCTTTAAAAGTAACACACATTAGTAATGCTAATGATACTTGAAAATAAGTGTTAAAAAAATACCATCGCATTACTAATCTCCCATTAAAAACCCCAGAGCTCTTATAAAATGAGTGTTCTTTCACTAAACATGAGAGTAGCTCTGTCTCCATGTAAGGTTTATCTTTTACTGCTCGCTGAAACATCACCATGTACTCTCATTAACCCTGCACAGGCATGAAGGAAAAGAGCAGAGCATGAAACAATCACAGAACCACAGAATCACTAGGGTTGGAAAAGACCTCAAAGACCATCAAGCCCAACCTCTGATCTAATACCATATCATGAAGTGCCACACCTACTCATTTTTTATATATTTCCAGTCATCCCGTGGCTTTAAAAGCACTGGAATGTGTATTTGACAGCTGCAGAGACTGATTTCCCAAGCTGTGGTCTCAGCACGTGGGTACTGCAGGACAGAAACTCTAACAAGTGTCTTGGCACAGTTGCCAGCAGAGCAGACACTCATCACAAGGGCTTTTGTCACTACATTATACAATGAAATACCACTGGCCATGATCTGAAAGACAGAAAACAAAATAAGGATGGAAAATGGGGCTCATCTTCACTCCTAAAAAACAGTGGAAGTTTGGATCAGACTGTTAATGATTAGACTAATAAAAATAATTTCACGAGCAGGTTGGATTCCAATTTAACAATGATTACACAGTGCTACATGTTAATTACCTGAACTATTCTCTATTTTAGGGCATCTGTGGTGGGTAGAACTGGAAAGGAGCCTGACATTTGCACACTGTGGGCACACAGCTCCAGCATGGGATCACACCAATCCTCCAAAAGCAGGAGATTGCCAAGGTAAAGGCTTTTTAGAAAATGAGAGATATAAGCTCCTTTAATTTGATAACACATCTAATTTTTATACTCCCACCTTTGTTTTGCCTTTTTTCAACATTTGAATACTCAGAAAGGATGTAATGAAACCTGACTAATCAGCATTTTCAGAGATGAATCTGATCTCCAGGAGCTCTTTGGGAAAAATGATTGAGGCACATGGGTTTTCTAGTTCTGATTAGGAATCTGCAATCAAAAATTATGTTTACATAAAGAAACTTAAATATTATCAACAGCATTTAGTGCTGCAGAATTGGCACTAATGATAAAATTAAGTACTGGTGAATCACATTTTAAAATTTTAACACTTGAAACAACAACAACAATTTTCCCTTTTAAACACAAGAGCTGTGACTTCCTGATGAAAGTCTCAGAGGTATTTTCTTCTTCTCTGGAAGGCATATTTCCCTCTAATTAATTAGGCTGAGGGACTGAGGCAAAGTGAAAGGATGAAGCAGAACCTGACTGCTCTCTGCAGCTCTGGCTGCTCTTTATAAACTGCAGAGAGAAATTCCCCCTGCAGAGCTGTTTTTCTGGGGTTTTAGCAGCTGTTTACAAAGTGGGGCCCCAGCCCTCTGCTCAGTGAGGTCTGAGCAGTGCTGGCTCTCTGCAGGCTGGCTCTGCACTGGCCAGACCCACTTGTTTTGGCATGGTAGAAAGGCTCAGAATGACTGCCCTGAGAAAGGGCTCAGGATCCCTTTTACTGCCTGCATTGAAACAAAATATTGATTGGGTCTGCTTTTAATATGCTTCTTAAATTAATGTTTGGTTTTCTTTCTTTTCCTTCAAGGATTCCCAGTAGCTGAATTTTAGAAGCAGCTCATCAGCTCTGAAAACATTCCTGTCTCTATGTGACATTTCATATTCATGTGAAAGGAGAAATACATTTTAACTGAAATGAGAAACATCTTTTATAACAGTGAGAGATAAAGAGGGAAGAGAGAGATTGTTCTACAATCACATAAAAAGATCTTGGCAAACGATTCTGCTGTACTGAGATTGAATAAGGGATACAGCAGATATTTTGTCATTTGTTCCCTCAGTTTTTGACTGGCTATAGCAGTGAGGGAAGTGTTATCATAAACATCTCTGAATTGCTAGGGGAAATTTTATTGTCTGCCAGATTCACAAATTGAAATCGATCTTCATTCTACCACTACCAGTTTTGCCAAAGTTTCTGCAAGGTGGACGCAACAAAATATGGTAGCCTTTCAGGTTACTTCTGATTAAATTCATATCATTTGTCTTGAAACAAAAGTTTTTTTTCTTTTTTTTCTCACCTGACTGCAACATATAATTTTAGTCAGCTAACACTAAATTAGACACCCACTGAGATTTATTATGATAAGAACATTCAGTAAGCTAATTTCAAGATGATGACTCCTATAAATTCTTATAATTTATTATTTAGTACTTTGGTTTTTAATCATTAAGTACGTGAAGACTTTGTAGGTCAAACCTGTATTAATGAAGACAGTAATCTATTTTTCAAACTCTCTGCTCCTCACCCACCTTTCAAATTGTAAATTAACAGAAATATCTTTAAACATATGTAGAAGAACAAAGGGAAAAATTGGGAGTATTTGCAGCACCATTTAACTAACCATTCCTGAGACTGTGTCTATTAAATCCATTTCCTCACAATTTTTGCAATTCTTACCAAAGGGAATGCTGAAATCAAACAAAACAAAAGATAGTCCTTAAATGAGCAATTTTAATAATCAGAACAGCAAAAATGAATGGAAATTATGCAAAGATAAGCACTAAAGTTTTCATTAGATTGTTACATTAGCACAAATGGGGTCATTTAGAAGAACTTTCTCTTGCTGGCCACAGGTTTCTGAAACTTAAATATTAACCATATGAATTTTTTAATAGGCAAGTAAAGATATCAGAGGGGAGCTTCTCTTTCACTCAGCCCGTGCTCAGCACAGGCTGACTGAGGGCTCCTCTGTCTGGAAGGGACTGGAGGGAGCTCTGCTGCCCTACAGGCCTCTCTGACTATTTGAAATTCTCATTCTGATTTCACAGATGCTGGTCCTCAGCACATATTGACCTTTTACTTATTATGCTACATCTGTTTGTTTTTACATCTAATGTTTCATTGTCCTCCGTTCTCCGGTGCTTTCATTCCCTGTGGGACATTTAATCCTTACAACAACACTGGACATTCTTTTCAGGAATGCATCGGGACTCTGAAAATCTGAATATGTCACCCACAGTACAGCACATTAAACTACTAAAGGATGCTGTAAATCAGTTGAAATGTATTTTTAGGAAGAGCTCCTATAACTATTGCAGATCTCAACACACGCATTTATCTTCCGTCTGCTGTTGCAAACTTAGTGACTCATTTGTTACTGGGAATAATAGTTGTGTCATTTCTCCATGCAATTAATAAAGCTTTGTGCCACGGGTACCTAGTAAATGAAATTCACAACAGGAAACAAAGCCCTGCAAGGAAGCTGCATTGCTAAAGCTGCACTGGGTTACAATGATTCACTGGTCCTTGCCCCTTTTAACCTTCCAACAAGGGAACAAATATTTCTGGGAAATACTGAATGTTGTGCATGCATGGAAAAAACAACATTAAAATAATTTTATTCAGACTGTAGACAGGCTCCTCCGCTGTCAAAAATATATTTGGGTTTGATAGAAATCACATGAAGAAGAGTCTCACCTTTACTCAGATGTATGGAAAAGAACATGGAGGAATCACAAAACAGGACAAAGGATTTTAAAAATGGAATCCTTTAGGCACTCACTGATTTAGCCATAGAATAACGCACTGGTGGTGACCATATTATAACTAGAACTAGAGCAACAGACATTTCCTAGGTCCTCCATTATTTCCACAATATAAGTTCAAAAATAATTTTGTCTGGGGAGTGGGTTGGGGGCCATAGGGGGCAGGAAGGAAGGAAAGCAAGGAAGGAAAGCAAGGAAGGAACTGGGCTTGATTTTGACCAGAAAAAAAAAAAAAAGAAAGGAATGGAAAACTGCAAGTCAGCATCTCTGTAACTGTTCTAGATCCAAGAGGGGCAAACAAGCCACAGTCCAAACAGAGGTGAGGCAATGGCAATGGTCACAAGAAAATGGAAGAAAGCAGCTGTTAGTGCAGTCCTTGAGCACAGGCACCTTCCCTCTGCGATGGTTTCATAAGCACCAGCACAAAGCAGCTACAGACAGGCAGAGGTTTGTGAGCCACACTGACTCCACCACCCATCTCAGTGTGAGTGGGCTCCACACAGACAGCACAGAGTAATCCTTGGTAATCTCACTGCCTCCCCAAAGAGCCAATTCAGGAATCACCACAGACATGAAAGCCAGAAAATTCAAAACATGCCCTGAATGTCTTCAGATCTCACTGAAGGGAGAACAAGTGATGAAGAAGACAACCAGCATGAACAGATGGACTTTGGACATTACCAAATTTTGCAGGGGATGGGCACTACGCATGAATGCAGAGCATTTCAAAACCTCTAACCTCCAGCACTGATGTATGAAGAAAGCCAAGTGCACTCACCAGAGCCCTCTGGGCCATGGTGTGAGATGGGAGAATAAACCAGACAGGTTTATTTATTTATTTGTTCCCACATAGTGCCCTGCACTGGGAAACCCAGCTCCTGCCAGAATCCTTCCTAAAACAATGCACGACGTGCCGCTGAGTTCATCCATATTAGACCCTATCCAATCAAAATCTACCAACAAGGTATTAAAAGACCCCAAAAATTAGCGTTATCATAATTTGGATTCTAATACTCTACACTTTGTGGGTCCCCCCTTCTATCACATCCAACAGCAAAACTAATTTATCATTCACTCACAAATCTTTAGCAAGGTTTTTACCAACAAAATGGTGGAGATGGCTAAACTGAGGGCACTGGACCTCGGTGTGATCACTCAAATCAACCTCTATTTTTGAATGCATGTGTGAAGGCTTTCACTCCTCCTCGTCTTAGGTTTCCAGGATAAGCATTCATGACACAGGAAAGAAAAAATTCCAGTTAACAACGTTCATCTGCATCCCTGCCTGGAGGAATCACTTCCAGGGAGCTCCATCACAAAATCATTTTGTTCTTGGCTTCTGCAACTGGAAGGATTCATGTCATAGGATTGTTAAGATTCCAAAATGCAGGTTTTGGGATGATGGAGGCCAACTTCTTTTGTTTCTGCTGCGAATAAAACTGCTCATAGGGCGGCTGGTTTTGGGCTGCAGACCCTTCCTGCTGCGGTCTAGACCAAAACCAACAAATCTTTTTACAAAGGCCACTGCACAGCTGTGAAATGATAACTTTCAGGCACTGCGGATTTGGGTCATATTTGACCTAATGATCTAGAAGTGAAAGTCTCCTTAATCCCATTACTAATGCTCTGACTCATCCGGCTCCTGATTCTAAAAATGTCTGTTAAATTCCTTAAAAAGTTACGTTTTAATCTGAGAATATTAATTATATTTAAAGTTATGACTCCCCCATGATTTATAACCTCGTAGAAAATACTGCATTTTCATATGTGGTTTTGCAATTTTCACTTCTATATACCTATCATTTTCCATTGTTTATTTTCCTTGATTGATGGTAGGGCTTTGGAGGTTTCCCATTATGAGCCTTATAATTATCACTGGTAATAGAGAAGCTCTTCCTATTATATTCAGTGAGACTGCCCAAATTATTCATTGTAGACCATTGGTACAGGACTACAAGGAAATAAGAATTTATTTCCAGTCTTGGGCATATGCTAGATAAGAGGATGTATTTATTTCTCCATGTTTCAAAAGGATTAAGGTTTGAAAAAATAAATATCACTTAGCTTGTCAGCATGCAGAACATTATGGTGCTGAGTTTAAAGTCCCTTTCCTGGGTTAAGTACGACAAATCTAAAAACGGGAGGGGGGAAATCTCAACTATATCCTTACTCAGCTAAATAAATGAATACTATAAATTTTAGCTGTTAAGCAGGTTTACAGAACAGACTGCACAAAACTGTATCTTGGCTTTAACAGTATAATGTGCTTATTTAGAGAAATGCTACAAAATTCCAGAAGTCCTTGACCCTTGGCTATACCAAGAGCTCACTGAATACATCATCTGGGTTTTGCTTAATTACACATAATTAGGAAATGCAATTATGCTTTCAGTGTTACTCTGCCATTAGGAAGGAGTGTAGTGGACAGCAATAACATCAATAGGATACAGGTCTTGAAATGAAAAAAATTACAGTCGACCTATACAAACAGACAAAACATAGGAAGACTACTAAATTTTAACATTAAAGAAAAAAGCATTTTGCTCTTGGCAATAGAAGAATACATGTTTTAGAGGCATTTTTCCAGTCTTTTTGTTCACAGCACCATTTAATGATATGCTCATTTGCATCAACAATCAGAGTGTCACCATTTTTTTTCTCAATTACTTTGTTATGCTAACTTTCTAACATATTTATGACCTTTTTTTATTATTTCATATGCTGAACTTCATCCAGGCCACAGATTAGTGAATTACTTTAATTATGTCTTCTCTAAGAATTTAAACATTTTCTTTGTGTCCTCCTCCCAATGCAAGTGGTGCTCAGGCACCATGATTAGGAATGCTGTCTGCAATAAGCTCATTCCCAAAGCAAAATTTACATGGCTTGGTAACGTGGGAAGGCAGCTATTTCACGCCTTGATGACTGCCCACCAAAGAAAACAGAAAGTAGATGAATGTAAGTTGACAAAACAGATATAAGGAAAAGAGATCTGATCATCTACCACATCACACTTGTGCTGCTTTTGTTTATCATGCTTTAACTGCCTATTATAGCAACCAGCTATAATAAAATAATACACTCCATTAAATATATGCGTTACTTGTTTGTTCAGTGCTGAGGAATACTTCACCAAAGTACAATTTAACAACCTGGCATTTAGTCTTTCACTGGCCTTTGCCCTCCAAAACTTCCTGGCATAGACAAATGTGAGGTCAGCTGCCTTCTGTCCTGAGGGGTGGCGGTGGCTCAACAGCGAGGCACAGATCTGTCTGCTTAGACTGTGCTCCCAGTCTGCCAGGGAATCCTTTTCTGACACTTTATGAAAGCTTTCCAAACCAATTTCCCTCTTGCAGGTCAAACACAGGCAAAAGTGACTCTCCCAAATGCGGCCTCCATCCATGTGGAGGGGACAGAAACCTGTGGCACAGAGGATGTGGTGCCACTGGGGGACAGCAGGATGTCAGAGAGAACTCAGAGAGACCTCAGAGAGAACTCAGAGTCACTGTCCCATCCCTTCAGCACCCAAACCAGCCCCACACCCAGAGGCTTCAGTGGGTGCCCATCTCTCAGGGTGCATTCCACACGTTCCTGGGAGGCACCCCAAGCCTGCTGCCCTTGGTGCCAGCACCAAGGAACAGAACCCTGGGAAACTGAAGGTGAAGCTTCTAATTAAGGGCAGCAACATTTTTTAGATATCTTTGCTTTAACCTCAAGAGCATCCAAAAATAGCAACAATTCTGCAGTAGCATTTCAATTAATATTTACAGCCTGTTTCTGTGTGGGATAAAGTCTTAAATACTAGAGCAGCAGGCTGATTTTAGGGGTTTTCAAGAATCTAACACTCCACAAATGTTGTTGGGTTCTGTTATTAAAATACTAAACGGTGGCTATGCCTTAAATACCAGAGGCAGTTTGAACTGGATCTACTCCCATCTTTCCCTTAGTGTTTAGCTCTGCTGCAATGTACTCTTAAACCATGTTTTGTTCCAGAAGTAACTGCAAGAGCTAAGGAGGTGTGTGAAATAAAATCCTCTGTGTAAAGTGCCTATCATTTTATCAAACTTTCAGAACTCTTTTGAAACATGCAGCAGTCAAGCATCACATAATACATTTATAAAATAAATGTAATATACACTAGATATAATCTAGGCTATTTTTATCTCTATTATATATCTCTCTACCTAATATAAACTACTTACATCTTAACAGATATAATTACTGAATATATTTACTATTTGGAAAAGAGTATAGCAAAAGATAGAGAATGAAGATAAAATGTAAGGAAACACAAGATAAAATGTAAGGAAATACAAGTAATTCATTACTTTAATTGCTTCACAAAGCTATGATGATGTTATTCTGCTATTAAAGTAAGTTCTTTAATTAATGAGCCAAACCTACTGAAAAGAATCCTTAAACCCATTTTTATCAACAGCAATATATTTGACGAATGTATTTTTTGAAAATACAGGATACGTATGATAATTAATTGTAATAAATTTATTTACAAACTGCACAGCATTCAGGATGTGATTAAAATGGGTGTGAAAACAGAGCAGCCATCAAAAACTCCTTATTTTATTTCCCCATCATACTCCAAGTCTGTGCACTGGACAAGATTTTAGATTTTAACAAACTGTAGAACAAGATGTTTGGATTTTAGTCTGCAAAGCTGTTCCACTGACACTGCTACACTTGTTTTTATATTGGGTCCTATACTTTTCTTCAAAAAAGTTTCTATAAATAATAAAAACAAAAACACTTTCAGATTACAAAAGGATTGTTCTAAGTACAAAGCGTTGTCTGCTACTCACTCACTCGGCAGACCTCTATTAAACCCCCACAATTTGGCTTCAGAAATAAGTGGAGGAAAACCTTGCTGCACCTCCAAAGTGTTCAGCTTTGAGCTCTGCCAGAGACCTTTGAACAAGCTTTATAAATGACATTCATATTTGTCCATTTTTTGACTTAAATTGCTTTTGGTTCAACTGCATGCAGCACTGAATTGCCTCGATGCAATGTCATATGGAATGACATAAAACACAGAAAAAAGCAAGTTGCTGGCTAGGATTAGGAAAGAAAGGAGTCACGGCCCTTGTTCACTTCAGTAAATGTTGGAGAAAATGAAAATGAAACTTCTGTTAAGAGAGGTAATCTCTTCAAAGCTCGATAAGAGCAGGTGACATTTTACAAGTCTCAAGTTTTTCATGTTATATTTAGCAGGTACAATGAAATAATTTACATAGAGCCCAAGACTGCTCGTGTTGCTTTTCTCTTTTTCAGAGTAAAGGGACACATTCTGCAATTCATTGGATTCTTAGCATACAAGATGGGGTTTAAATTCAGTTTCACTCCTGAGCAAGGAATCTCCTTCACCATCATTTGCCCACAGCAAAAGCGAAGGTGAATCCCACAATTTGGGAGGAATGTTTTCATCTGCCCCAATTCTCTCCCTATCAGCAGCTTCCTGCACTATTCTTCCTTCACAGCTAAACCACTTCGCCCACTACACCCCAAGTATTTAAATGTTGTGGACAAATTATTCTCAGAGATTAATAACTTTTGCAAGAGCAATCTCTCAATCTGTATGACATCAGACAAGGTAACTGAATAGGCAGTGTGGTTTCCTGTATATATTTTGATGACATCAGACAGGAATGTGCCTTGTGAATCTGAGGCTTGAGGGACCCATTAAGAACATCTGTAATTTGGATGCTGACTGTTTGCAGGGATCTAGTTGTGGTAGTTCACATCTTTCATGTTTTATGCAACCAAAAAAAGCTCAAGAGTTCATTCATTGAAATAGGGGCACCCACAATCTAGGCATTTTTAAAAGCCAGATAATAATGTCTTGTTATACACAAAAACATCTATTTCCATTAACTGCTGGAAGGTTTTATAATTTTTAAATTATTTTTACATTTTAAAACCATCAATAAAATATTCAAAAATTCAATTGGTAATCATTTTTGGATTTAAAATCCTTTAGAGTAACACTAAATTACATTATATAGTGCGCATATTGAAGATAGATCTAGCTAATAATTTAGAAGAACTTCATGACATGCATTCTTTTACAGATAACCCCAAATTACTCAGAAATTGCTGTAATTCTCACATGATTATCACATAGTGATTTTGTATTTATAGTAAGATAAATCAAAGAAATTTAGCTGGTATAAGCTTACAAGCAAACATCACTTCCTCATTTGTTTAAATACCTATTTAATAGTGCATGGCTTACTAAAACCTCATAAACATCCCCTGATTCCCAAGACTGGTAGGTGAGGTTAAGGTCTGCAAGAAGAGTGGACACCAGGTTGGGGTCAAGCATTTTTAAAAGTACAGAGGCTGAATCCTGTAAATGACACTGAGAAAGACCTGCAAAACTGGAACCTTGACCTCTTCCTCATCACCAGGTCGTGTTTATACTCAGAGTGCAGCAGGATTTAAGGAAGAAAATATTTTCAAGACAGGTCGATTAAAATAGTTTCATTAGAACAGTGCAGCTCACTATTTTGATTTCTTTCTTCTAGGAGTAGAAAGCCAGAGTTTGATACCATTCTCACATTTCAGTGTGCATTTTTCAAATCAGCCTAAGCAAAAATTCATACAAGTTTCATTATGAGTGGAGTATATAGCAGTTTTCAGCTCCTTTGGAAAGTTTGCCCTCTGCTTCCTATAAAGCCAAAATGAAGTTAACAGGAGAATGAGAACATTTTTATTTTCCAGAAATAAGGACCTATATTCGGTGCCCCTACAAGGGTGACTCTGGGCTGCACAACTGTATTTTTTAATAAATGCAGGTATTTATATTGTTATTATAATAGCAAGAGGCTTGTTGAAGGAGATAGAACATTTCTGAAAATTTGAGTGAACAGAAATGGAAATGAATGTTCCTAAGCTGGCAGTTCCTTTTGGCAGTTTTTATAGTTATGCTAATATTAAAATAGACTGCCTGACTTCACTTGAATTAAGACTGATACCTGTAAGAAATTCGAGAATAAAGAAATTAAACACCACAATGCAATGTATTGTACCCTTATATACTGCACACAATGAAATATGGATAATTTATTTTGGAGCTTAATATCTTCAATAGAATGACTGATTTGCAGGAATCAATAAATATCCTTAGTCTGATATTTAAGATGGCAATGTCTTCAACACCTAATAAGAGTTTTATCAAATAAAAGTATATTAAATTTATGTATTAAATGAATGTCTCAAGGAGACAAGCAGTTCAGATTTGATCACACGTATTTTATTAGGCAGAGCCCAGCTTTGTACATCTGCGTATTCAGCAGCAGGATTAAGCTGATGCTGTGAATGGAAACCGAATGAACCCTTTGCTTTGTTTCTGTGCAAATCTTTTATATTGATATTCTATTTCTGAGACAATGAGTAGCAGTTTTTAGTGATGAAACCCCATCTCCTCTGGCTGAAGTGGCAAGGTGGGTGTGCAGGAAGGGGAGGCAGGCGATGGGAAGTAGTGCAGCCTCTAGCAAGAGGTATTTAATTCACAGCAGACACTCCCCAGGTACTGCCAAGGATCCCATGTCTGAAGTGAGACCTGCGTGAGTGAATGCAAACTGGGAACCAAGCAGTGACACACTGATTTGTGCCTAGAAAAATAAGATTAAATGTAGATTTCCTTCTGAAAGCCTGACTGTTGCAAGTGAAACATTTCTGAAAACTCTGGACACGAAGTTCATCAACTATTCTCAGCTCCACAGACAATAGAAGTTCAGAAACCAGTCTCAACTCAAACAAAAGCAATGGGATTTCGCCTATCTGTAGCCATGCTCTCTTTTTTCCCTGTGCTAAGCATATGGTTGCTTTCAAACTCGGGACATTTTTGTCCCAGCTATGTCACAGATTTCAGGAATGGCTTCGCATAAGTCACTTGGCCTTTGTTCAGCTTGCAGGCTGCAGAAAAAGCCAGCCTACTGCATTTTTCTCTTTTTGCAGCAGGGAAATACAATACTCAGATGAGCATAATAATTTATGTATCAAGCAGATGTGCAAAAGACAAGATCACAACCTTTACATCCAAATCCTGTTCCACTAATAGTACTAACATCCCATCTAACATACTTGCTTCAGTACAGTGATACATTTGTTTGCAATGATTGTTACATTGCTTTTGATTAATAATTAAAGAAAGATGCCTAACCCAGGAGGAAATCTTAGGGAATGACAGAAACATCCATTTATGATGGCAAGGAGGTAAAGTAGTACAGCAGTCCCAAGAGAGCAGCCACAGCTCAGATGTTACCTCCAATACATGCTGATGCCATCCTGCACTGTCAAATAAAACTGAACAGCACAATAGAGATATGTGACCAAAACTGTCAGCACCGATAGGTACTGCAGAAATTGTGTTAGGAAAATGGATGTACTAAGATTCAATTTTTGGATTGTACAAAGGTTTAATTTGGTGACCTTGTAGGTCTTGTAGAACAAGGGAGAGACCCCACAGTATTTAAAGAAAAAGAAAAGAATAATCCATTTTTTGGCAATGCATATTTATCTCTTTTTTTGCAATCCAGCTGACTGACAATAAAAACTAGCTGGTACAACATGATGGCTTTGTTCCAGTTATCCCTTTTCCTTGCTTATAATGGCCAGGATCACTGCTTGGGATTCCTCTGCACACAGTCTGAGGGGGGCAGAAAGGGAAACTCTCATTTAGAATTTTATGATAATAACAATACCAACAAATCTGTGGGCACCAACACATTTCCCTGCGCAAAGACATGAAAAAACCTGGACAACAGAGTCCATGGGTGAAATGCATGCAAAATTTCTATGTGATATTACTCTGGGCATTTTGGCATACTTGTGTTTCACTTGAGTCATGTCCTCAGGGACTAAAGATGTTTCTACTGAGGCTACAGGTACAGCTTTATCTGCATAAAGATTAAGGTTACCCCTGTCCACTTCTCATTGATAAATGGGCACCCTCTAGTTGTTCATCGCTGCCTTCCTGCCTTTTCCCACCAGCACAAGTGACCACCCCCAGAGTTCACCAACAGAAAAGTTTGCAGTGAAAGATTATCTAATTCCTGTTGGTCTTTTGGATTAACACAGACTTAGCCTTTGGTGCATCATGGGATTCAGCCTCTCAGGAGGGAGCAGGGCAGGAGGGAGAGGGCATTTGGGAGGGAGAGAGGGTTGTGTTCTCACTCCCGGATCAGTCAGTTCACAGCCTTCAAGGGCACTGATGTTACAGCAAGCAAAACTTTAAACCTTTCTAAGCACATCCATCACACAGGTAAGCTGTGTTTTCCAATTTGGTGTGATATACGACCTAGGATTAATCAGCATGCATTGGAAAAAGAAAAAAAATCAACACATCAAAATTATTTCAACCACCTGCACAGTATCTCTTGATTGTCAAAATACATCTCGGGGCTGACAAATGGTAACAAGATTTCACATTAGAAAAAACGTGCTGTTGATGGACTTAAATCGTGCTGTCGGTTATGTACTGCTGTCGCCTTTTTTCACAGGGCCACTTAAGCAACAAAGTGATAATACAGTGCAGAAGAACCAAATTTATCACACTTCACCACAGTCCTCCACACTAATGCAGCACATAACAATCCAGCAGGCTCGAGTGCAGCTTCCCCCCCGAGTGATCTCTTCATGCTTGCGCTGCTCCACTTCTCGTGCAGGTTTTGCCAATGACTTTCAGAGGGATAAAGAGATGCTCCTTCTTCCCCTCCTGCTCCAGGCACGCAGCACAAGCACATGTGGCAGCACAGGAAATGCACTGGGGAATTAAAAGTCAGCACAGGGCTCTCTGCTGGTTCATACATTGTTTTCAACAAGACTGCAGAGGTGAACCTGAAGGTAGCTTTTGGCTCCGGAAGCAGAATTTAGGTTATTTATTTATTTGCAGTGATAGTGATGGAAGACCCAGAGGGCAGCTGCTCATTCCCCTTTCCTACGCTCTGTTAGCTCCAAACAGCAAACAGGCAGCAGGCAGGCTTTGCCCTCTGCAGCAAGCCTGGCTAACACTGCTGTGCACAGACCTTTGGAGAAAGGACAGACAGTTTGGAAGTAGCCTTTGAAACACATATCACATGGAATGCGTGCCCCACCTGACAGGACACGGAGTCCTTGTTGACTTAAGGAGTTATCACAGTTTACAGCTATGCACTGCCATATATTCACCCCCCTCCGAGGCCACAGAATGCATTATTGTTGGACAAACTTATGATGGAGTAGGTTGGAATCACAGTGTAGTTGTGAAGGGTTGTTATTGCTATAGCCTTAATGACAATCACCACGGCTGGCTGTAATTATCTGTGCACACCAAGGAGAAAGGTGGCGGAGAGGAACTAGGAGAGATGACAAATAAAGCTCACAACAGCAGTAAATATCCCATCCTGGTGTTACACAGAATGGCTGGTCAGCATTTGGTCATGTTTCACTTATTTACTTTTAAAAATACTATATAATTATTTTCTTAATTGCTACAAGTGAAAGGATGAAACTTCATACGTGACTTCTAGCCTAGGAATACAGGTTTGCAAAATTTCATTAACATGAACTCCTGGAATGGAACTGTCCTGGAATCCTTTCTGTTTAGTGATGTTGGCTATGTTGTGTTCGAGTGAAAAAATACCAGCCCTTTTGGAACAATGTGCTTTAGAAGGAGGTGGAATAGAGGTCAAATTTAAACAAAAAAGAATAAAAAAGCATTAAGAATGCAAGTCTGTGTTTAGAAACTGAAAATAGTGCAGTTTATAATTCTGTACATTTACTTGATTTTTAATATCTTTATAATCAAAAAATTATTAAAACTGGCTACTGTGTAATGCACATCCTCCTAATATATTCATAAAAAATCTGCACTTATTTATATGAACAGCATTGAGTCCATATGACAGAACCTGCTTGGCACTTCATAATTCTTTATTGGCTCCTTGGTTATTAATATTTTCATATTCACAGATATTTTCAACCCTTTATAGAATTATGACATTAATAGAGAATTAGATATAAAGTTTATACATGTAATACTTAAGTTCTGACTTATAATGGGTAAACCCAAAACACTTCAAAGTCATTCTTATGTGTCTCAATTTTCCTAGCCAACTGCAGCCTATTTATTTAAGTTTATGCAACCTCCCAGGGCTCTGACAATGACTAAGCACAATAGGGACAGTTAAGAAGGGCGTAGGGAGAAAATTAACTCTGATTTTGCTTATTTTTGTTGGTTGAAGGCAGAACTGTCACCTTATTTTAATGCATTCTTATTCCCCACCTCACAATTCAGATAGAATGAAGATATAATAACGTGATAATCGAGTGCCTTCACAGAGCCCACCAGTGCATTACAACTCCAACATGCAGAATGCAAACATCTGCTGGCATCATTAAACCATTTCTATACTCTACATACCCAGACTTGACCCTGTGACCATTTCTACCATTAGATTTGAATGACCTCAGCAAAAGAGCTGAAAGGCCAGAGTATTAATTCACAGAACCACAAGCTCAATTTAAGATTTAATTTGAGATAACTAAGAGCAGCTGAAGGTGTATTCAAACTTATAAGTGTGGAATAAAAGATCTTACCCTGTTTTTCAAGTTAAATATAAATTCAATTATTTTTAACAGATTTATTCACAACTTTACAAACAAGGCCAGGGTTCTTTTAGCATACCTCCAGCTTAATATCTGGCAATATGATGCTTCTGTTTAGCAAATTTTTTTTCTAATTTATGAATGTCTTTCCTATAGGGATTTTTCTGCATTCTGATTATATCCCTAAGGGGAAAAATGCTTCATTTATGATCTATTCCCACCATACAGCTTTGAAACGCTCGCTTTTATTCCAACTTAAATTAGCTAAAAGCCTTTTTGCTCAATCAAGACGTTTTTACATCTAAAAATCTTAACGTGACAATTAAAATATCTGAAAAGTCTTCTGTACGGTGCATAACAAACGACAGAGTGCTGAAGATCTGTCCCCCATCTGGCTCTTTGGTAGGTTTTACAGTGCAGGCTGTAGGTTTTTACAGTGCAGACACCTAATGCAGGTACAAAAACACACTTTGTGCACTTCACCATGCCCACAAAACCTCACAAATGAGAGCGGCACAGGGAGCGCAGAGCTGCCAGGACCTGTCGGTGCAGCTTCACATCACCTGAGAGTCATCCTGATACCCTAAGCCTAAATCTGTTCCATTCATCTGCTTTTTGGTGGTTTTTTTCGGGTTTAAGTCACCCTGCTTACTCAGGCAGCTCTCCCTCGTGCTGGGAGATCGTGGTGCAGGGATCACACAGGGATCATCTCCCTGGCCCTGCGCTGGGATGAGCACATCAGTCACACCTGCTGGAGCCATGGGGACACCACAGTGCCCCTTCCCATCAGCACAGGGCTCTGCTCTGGGGGTCAGGCACCCCACCCAGCTCAGGGATCTCCCCCACAACCATTGCACAGACACAAATCCCACCAGCAAACCTGGGTCAGCTGAGGAGCTCTGGCAGGACTTTGCCCCAGCATAACAGTGCAAGGTGAAGATTTCATCCTTCACTGCTTTGCCACTGGCCTGTCAGCCCTGAGCTCACAATGGAAAAATGCTTTATAAAGTCTTGGATCACATCTTTAATTATTTTGTAAGTAGAAATAGCTAGAGAAATGATATAGGTATGTCTACACTGCCCTTAAATTTAATTTTACATCATATTTTAAAATCGCTGTTGTTAAGCCAAGCATTTTGCAGATGAGCAACTGCAAAGCCTGATAAGCTTTACTTACACCTGACTTCAGTCTAGGACACAACGGAACAGAGTGCAGTGTACATTACAAGATTTGAAATCACCTATGGAAAATCAGGCATTATGCTGGAGGGAGAGGAAATCTTCATAAAAATTACAGTGACTTCTTAGTTCTGCGTGAAAATGTTTTCTAAACGATTAGGACATGATACACATGGAGTAAAAACACAGCCCAAATCCCAGTTCACCAAGGTGAGTTTAACACAGACCTGTTCAACACAGAAACACTGCTTGGATTTTTCAGACAAAGAGCATCCCCTTGTCTGAACCCCATAATCAAGATGTAAGAGGTCAGGCACTCTGCTTGCTTACCTGAGGGGAAAACAGGTATGCAGATCCATTTAGCACAATATCATATGCAGCATATCCTACTTTTTCTTTTCCCATGCTTCCTCCCTTACACCCCTCCCTGCTTTTGAAGAAAAACATTTATCACTTTGCTCCTAGGTGCAAAAAGTGACTATGGTTAGGTAGGGCAGGTTAAAATTTTCTTTGACTCCTCAGCACATTTGTCATGCAGGCTGTCTGCCTGCCGAGGAAACCTTTTCACCTCAGGCTTATTGTGAAGACATACCCCATGAGAAAGGAATAAGGTGAAAAATGATGATGTCACTAGGTTGTTGCAAGGTTAGCACACCCTTAAATGGAGTAATGGTAAATGAAGCAGCTGCTCAGCTCCCTACATATATATGACATTCATCCTTCCATCCTATAAAAGTGCAGGAATCTGTGAGGACTGAGCACAAACTACTTGTTGACATAATTAGTGCTGGCTCAAGGGCTCTTTCTAATAGCCAAGTTGGCTGTATTTTGCAAGCTTTCATTGGCAAAATTCAAGTAAACTTCAGCCAAGTTCTGTATCTATTTTGTTTTGTGTCTTATGTGTTTCCCAACTTGGAAAAAGGAGCCAAAATATTCTGGTAGCTTTTCAGTTCTGTGGTAGTTGGTATTTTAAGATGATACTGGCTTTTAAAATACACAAATGTTTGGGCAAAGTATAACTCTCTAGGAGGAGACAGAGACTATAAACTCACGAGAAAAAATATAGGAATAAGATTAATTAATGAGTCTTGGCTTGCTGCTATCATAACAGCAGACTTTCTGCATAAGCACTGCAGAAGGCTTTGACTATGTTGTCCCATGAGTTTTCTTTTAGCCAGATTAAGACAAAATTTTCCCAAATAAAAGTAAGGAATCTAAAGAAACCATTTTCATATAATTTCTTTTCTTCCTTACATTCATTAAATGTTGAAAAAAATTGTAACCAATTTTACTTCTGCAGTTTCATATAATTGTGTTTGGATCACGGGACAATGAATTTGCCTTCTGTGCAAAGTTTGTTCTAGTTTGCCAGAATTCTTCAGTCCTGAACTTTTAGTTGCTCATAGAAAATAATTTATGGAAGAAGGACTTTTTTTTTTTTTTTCTCCATTTCTGCACATTACTTCAAGTCTGCTCCACTTTGAAAACAGTTCCTAAATGTCTTGGTAAGCAAAATTAGATAATGTAGTTTCATAGTGCAATTTTAATTTAAAGGGATGGAAATCAGTTAGCTGTGCAATTACTCTAACTGTAATGCACATTCTGTTACATTGCTTGGTGACAATAATCCACCCTTGGGTCATATTCAATTGTTTCCCTTTTATCAGTGACATAATGGGGGATTCTATTCCTCACAGTAGTTTATAATGGTTTTACTAAAACACTCTTACAACTGTTGCAAACATTAACACATTCCAGCAGCAAAGACCAGTTTGTAAGCAAAGATAAATTTTTTTCTGTTCTATTTTTAACTAGATAAACATTTTCATGCTGCATATAAGATGCAAACTATATCCAGAAAAACCTTCAAAGTGAAAAAACTTTCTAAATATCCCAGTTTTACTCTCACATTTCTGTTGTTATTTTGAAAATGGCACCGCTAATGATTTTCTTTGTAAGATCTCATTTTCCACTTTCTTATCCCTGCCACAGATCTGCCCCCAAATGCTGCCTGACATAAACCCTGACTCAAGCCCAGGAGGTACAGAAACACTGCACAGTTAAAGCAAACCAGCAGGAAAAAGCAACACACACCTTAATTACATATTTGGGTAAGTATTAAATCAATTTCCCTATGCAAAATATTGTGTATATGTGTATAATTACATACATATTTTCTGGATTTCCGTGAGAAAAGACCAGATTTCAATGTTATGTCAACATTAAGCTCTTCTATAAAATGTGTGCTTCAGCATCTGCCTTGTGATTAGGAACAGGCAAATACATTTAAAATGTTTTCCTGTTCGATGACCAGAACTATTTTGAAAATAGTCCTTTTGATATTACATTCAACTGCACTGTCTCATGCCTTCTGCATTGGGTTTGTTTTGTGCATTGTAAGTGTGCAAATTAAGCAGATGCAGAACTCACCCTGCTGTTGTAAAACCCTGGAAAAACAACAGCATGTTTTGTGTTCCATGTCCCATCAGCAGTCCCAAAACACTGACTTCTACATTAGAAATAATACATTATTTTCACATGGGTCTATAGATTTTCCTGCCCCACCACGAATATTATGCACTGACCAACAGACATGCATTCATACCTTCTGATAAGAGAATCACCCAATAAAAATTAAGTGATAACATTAATCCATCATTAACAGCAGACCTTTCCTCTACTGAGACAACAGAACTAAGCATATGGCATATCTCAGGGAGAACAGAAAATAGTCACATTCTTGAGATAGCATGCAATTTTCTGGCTTGTTTAATAAACTCTGAACTACATTTCAGGCAGGACAAGACAAATGCCCAAGAGAAGAATGCGGGGATTCACTTTCACAGAAATTTCTTTCTAAGCAACAAGAAAAACAAATAAAATAAATAAAATACTGTCAGATAAAATATAAGTAAGAGGATGTTGAATCAAATCAACAGATTGCCTGAGAAGAACTCCATCCATCCCAGCAAGCAGTCCTTGGGAGGATTATTTAAAGTAAGGGATGCACAGGTCACAGGGACCAAACAGATTCCAGCAGGAGGTAAATCACTGAGGTTGTTTACTTACACCCCACACCCCCATATGTGGTGCTGCATTTATTGTTCCCTCTCAAGAAAGTACGATATAAAAAAAAATCCTCCTGAGGGCTAAAAGTTGCTTTTGTTTTCCTAAGATTTAGAAACTCTTGGAGCAGTCTTTTGGGATTCTCACAGCTTTGTGTACACTAACTGCTGTGATGTAAACACAAATTTTATTTTTTCATGTTTGCTTTGCTCTATTTCTTATATGATTCCACACAACAGTAAAACTCTGCTCCCCTCCTGCACCTAACAAGCCCATCACCCCCACTGGTAACTGTGCTTTCAAATGCCTGCAGAAAGAATTTTCTCCACTTTAAGACAATCAGGTTAAGAAAACCAGGACCTTCCAGAGGGTCTGGCAGTATAAGGAGGGCCTGAAAGAATAACAAACGTGGGGTGGGTTACTGTGAATTCACAAAGAAGTCAATTTCTATTTAAGTTTGTGAGGACCAACCTGGTAAATCTCCATCTCAAGAAACTTGCCCATCTGCCTCTTCAACAGCAGCACTGCTCAGGACACAGAGGCACAGAGTAAAGCTGCACTTCATGAAAAATAGACTACAACAAATGAATACTTTTCAGACTTTTTACACAAATTCAACTGAAGAACTAATAGAGCCTTTTACATTAATTGTTCAATAATCTTGTCTCATATCTGCTGTGTTAAGTACTGCTGCATCCTTCAGATTATTACTTTTAAAAATAAATCATAGAATAATTTTGCAGGAGCAAAATGTTATGAATGCTGATAAATGGATGAGAGTAATGTGATTTGTGTCATTATTAGAGGATGTATGTTCACTATCAGAAGTGCTTTCATGACAAGGAAGGTATTGAAATTCAAAAATGTTTAATAAAACGTAAACCTTATAATCTTTCAGGTATTTATCCTGCTGCTAATTACTTCCAGGGGGCCTGGCACACATGTAAAACAGCAACGGATATCAGCAGGGAGCATTTGCTAACTCAAAAAGTTAGGAAGACCACTTTCCCTAGAGACAAATAGCTGTTAAATCTGTCAACTTAAACCTTAATGCGTAACATCTAAAATAATCTCTATTCTCTTTACAGACAGCCTGTATGAGAATTAATGCAGTCATAATCTGGTAGACAGCAAATAGCAAGAATTTAAGAGATACAAGACTCCAACCAACTCAGCCTGACCAACAGTTTTGTGAGGTTGATGCCAAAAATTGACTGTTCCACAAATGAATAATTTTCTCAGAATATCAGATCACTTTCAGCCTCAAGTGATGGAGTTTTGTCTCACTATAAATTTCCAGGGAAATGGTTTGTGTGGCTATATTCCTGCAGGAAAGTGTGCATCCAGAGCTCTGCACACACCTGCAGCCTCTCCCAAGGGAGCTCACTGCTCCCAACACATCGCTCAGATTAGTGGCAGCTCCCAGTGCTGCAGTCTTCAAGGTTATTAGTGCAAATGTGTATTCTTAAAATATCCTATTGCATTTCTTCCCAAAATAAGGATTTTTACCTCGACCAAACATATCAAGCAGTCCTTTTAAAGTGAGAGGACTGAGTCCAAAGCTTCTTGTATCAGCAGTGACTGAAGCAGGTCCAGCAGCAGGCGAGCCCAGAGCTGACCCAGGCTTTGGGATCAGGGGCAGGACAGGGATGCACACTTTGGGATGCACACATCCATGACACAGATGGAACAAGCAGTGCTTACAGGGTCCTAGGAAGTGCTGCTCTCCAAAGGCTGCACTCCAGACCTCTGCAGTAACTAATCCAGACAAATGACCCAGTCAAAAACAGCAACTGTAAATGGGCAGTACTTGCTGACATAGCACAACTGCAGGGAGAGTCAAACGTGGAGGAGGCAAAAAAAAAAAAAAGAGAAGAAACAACAAAACCAACCCAAACCCAACACTAGGGTTTGGGCCTCCTCCCCGACTTTGCTGACACGATGCATGGAATTAATGTTGACACATGTAAACTACTACACATTGGCCAGAAGTAAACAAATACCAGATAAATCTGATGGATTTGGAGCAGAAGGAATTCAAAAAGGACCTTGGGATAATAGTGAACTCATCATTTAAAAACAAAAGGTGAAGTGACAGGGAAAAACAGTGAGAGCCAACACGTCTCCTATTTTACATGCTTATACTCCCAGTTGCTTGGAATGGGAATGCATGTTCAGTGAAGTTAGAACAGGATTATTTAATTCTCCAGCAAAGCCCAGCCAGGATATTGTGTCACCACCTTATAAAATGATATTAATATAGCACTTGAAAAGGCATTAGGAAAAGCAAAGAAGCTGATTCATGGACTAAAAAGTGTGAGCTTATGGGACCTAAGTTCATATAGCTTAGAAAGAAGATATTTAAACAGGAATTTGAAGATCATATATATATATACACATATATAACAGAAACCTTGAAAGTAAAAGAAGCCAGTTGCACTTGCCTTTTTAAGAAAATACATTAGGGACAATAATAAAAGCTAAAGAAGATACACATTTCACATAAATTGAGGCACTCTGACATAAAGAATATTGAAGAACAAAATACCCTTCCTTAGTCAAATGAAGTCTCACTTTAGCACTTGTCAAGGACATGGAGAGAGGTAATTCCTAGTGACTGAATCTAGGTCATACGCTCTTTCATGCAAAAGGCAGAACTAAAAAATTAGATGGAATAGTAATTAAGCAAAGCCCAGAAGTGTCCAGTTGTGCTGGGAGGAGCTCAGAGAGCTCCTGCACTTCAGGGAGGTTGCAGCTCTCTGTGCTTTGCACTGCTGATTAATGCTGGGATGGAGAGCAGCCAGACATCTCTTTTCTTCCTCTCATTCTTAGCCCTATCTGGGACCAAAATTCTTGACAGGATTTCCCTGGGCACCACTTTGCCTTCACCTGAGCTATGGGACACAGTTCAGAAGGGTTCCAAGACTGGCCCAGAAACTCCTCTCCCTTTGCCTCCTTCATGCCAGCACCAGGTACAGCTATAATCTAACCCAAAGTGAGTCCCTATCTGCTAAAATAAAAGAGTGCAACCTTCAAGTGCTCGTTCATTTCTTTTAACCACCACTTTTCAACATTAAGGATTATTAACTTTAATGCCATTGGTGAGAAACTTTATTATGTTTTCAAGAAATTGCTTTAAATCAAAACTGCAGATAAGGCATTTTTCTCCCCTCAGAATTACATGGTTGTGTTGGCAACCAGCAGGAATCCATTTGAGCAATAGAATTACCACCTCCTGGAGGTGAAAAATGGGACAAAAGCAGGAGGAGTGTCTCTTCTTAAAAGTCAAAGGAAAAAGGGCAAATCAGGAAGGAATGGAAGCCCTGGGACTGGGAAAAACTAAACAATCTGCTGTTGATTCAAGCCTTAAGGGAAGTTATCCATAGAAGCAGCCTTGTACAGAGATTTTACAGCAAAGCTGCAGGAATCAGAGACAGAAAAAGTAACTCCCTCCTTTTCCATTCCAATCCCAGTCCAAGTTCAGTATCAGGGTGAGATTGTGAGGTCTTGGTGAATTCAGCAGGGCTGACATTTGACACCAATAAATCAACCCCGTGTTGAGGCTGTAGCAGCTGTCATGACCATGAAGGCTCACCTGGCCACAAAGATTTCCCTGAATGAGCTACAACTCTTTAAAGTGAAAACATGAAAAATGAATAGAGATATCTGTGTCTGAAATTATGATACTTGCAAGAACTGTTTAGTGTCTAGAGTACAATACACAGCTGGCTTCTAAGTATCATGAGCATGGAGAAAGTTAAAAATGTATCATGCCATCAAGGTTTATGAAGAAAAACAACTTTTGGATTCTGGATTCGTTTTCCTCCCACAATTAACAAAAAGTTTCTATAGGTGTGTAAGAGTCAGCAACACATACGTGTTAAAATTTGCGTAAGTGTTTTATCCCAATAACAAAAAAGGATTTTGTTTTTTCGTTTTTAAGTTGAAACTTCATTTTAAAGCTTTTGCAAAATAACTCTCTGCTGATCTGCTATCCTGATAAAAGCTTACAAAGACTTTTTATCAGAGTTATAAAGCCACTGAAAATAAAGACACTTTAATGGACATTGCATTAACTGTGGTATTCTGAACAAGGTGCAGCAGTATAGACCAGTAATATTTCTTCTTGGTGTAAATGTACAGCACGGTGTAGGCAGAACGCATGGATAGTCACAAATCCCCAGCATTATGCCAAGATGACAGAGTACTTGTCTTTTTTTGTTCTTGTGCTGTAATTTATCTTAAAAAAAATGGACCCAGGTTTTCCTGCATACTACAAAAGTGTCCAAGAGAATGTCATAATGGCATTACTCCTGCTAGAAAAGCTAATCTACTTTACACTGTCCTCCTTTATGAGGTACTGTCACTTCCCAGAAACAAAGGTATCCGCATAACACTTGCTGAAAATAAGTTGTAAAGCACTGTCAGTTGCTCTGCAGAAAAATGCCAATTATATCCCATGCTTTTCTTTCTTTAGCTTACAATATATGTAATGTTTGATGAAAACTGTGCCATGGCCTCATTTAGGCCCACATGATACAGATGTTATGCCATTCTCAATGGTGGAAAGAGACCATATACACAGTAATAAGGATCCAGCAGTGTCCCTGCTTGCAGCAGCCAGGTGCTTGCACAGAATGACATCTCCAGTCAAAGCAAAACCATCATTTTGCAGAGTGTACTATTGCCTCTTTGGTCATGTACAACACTGGCTGTCATTTTAAGACTAGAAGTATTTCAGTCCTTCATATCATGACTTACTCAACCCATCTGATTTTATTCTTAACTTTGTCTTAAATTCATTTTAGCTGATGTCTTTATGGTTTTTTATATTTCCCAAGCAAGATTTAGGGTATCTCAACCAAGTTTTATACTGACTACCTTGAAAAAATAAACTCCATCGATTAAAAAAGATTCCAAATCTCAGACAGAAAATTCATAAAGTTCATCGTATTAAGACCTGCTCATACACACACACCCCAGTATAATTTCTATTTGTTTCCAACTATTTCTATTTGTTTCCAAGTTTCTTTTCTCGACAGAATCTTTAATTCCAAGATTTGTGGCACCCCAGTGGAAATGATGACTTGAAACTCCCACATGATCTTGTTCTTCTCATTCCTATTTCTCAAACAGAATATCTTAATACAAACAAGTTTGTAGAGGCTAAAGGTGACTAAGTAATTTAGTTGTAGGAAATACATTTTCACAGAACACACAAGAATATAAGGACTATATAGAAATTAATATCTGGAATTCGATCATACAACACCAGAGGACAGTAATGTCAGAGAAACTACCTTACTGAAAAATTTACTGTTTGTCATCTTTGAAACCAAGCTGTTCTATGAAAAGGGTTTTTCCACATGCCTAAATACAGAAGCTAAAGGACATCACCAGATAAGTGGAATTTAGCAATACCTCTGGTAACCAGTGTCATTAACTGACATGGTAAACAGCTTATTTGGGGCCCTAAAAAGAGGACTAAAAAACCAAAACAGGTGGGCTTTTTCATTATAGATGTCTTGGAGTGACATAAGCTGCAATACAACTATAAGCTACCAAATCATTCTATTGGCATAAAAGTTTCTCTTATGCTTCCCAGCCAGCTAAGAGGTCCCTAAATTGAATAGCAATTGAAGAGGTAAGGCAAAAAAATACTGGGGGAAAGGACATTGCAGACCACAGCCTGGGTATGAATGAGAAGGAGATAAATAGTCATCATTGAGGACAGTTAAGTGTCTTCAGTATCTCTCAGGATTGACATCCTATTTGAAAAGCATCCACAAACTCATATCTGCTCAAAATTCCTAAGAGGCAGAGTGGCCTTGTCTAGTCTAAGCCTTACATAAAATCTTCCTGTGCCCAATGCAGGATTATATTACACAGTTCTTTTATTTTGACTGCTTGCATTTGTCCTCTGTTTGAGAGAAAGGAGAATGACCTTGTTGGGGTCTCAGATCAGTGGCCTCTCCTAACACAACCTATTGCAACCACAAGAATCTACATCACAATATAGTTACACTGAAATATCAGATGCCTTCCAGCCTCCTGAGATTAGATGGCTTTTTTTCTTCATTTTTTTCCTTTATTTTCTTTTTTAATGGTTTCTCTAGACCTTTAAGTTGAACTGTGAGCTACTCAGTGCCAAATATTAGTTCTGTTCCTGCCAATTTAACACTGCTTAGTTTAGAGCTTTCAAATGATTATTTTTACAATATTTTCTGGTTAAGCCTACATATCTGCCCCTATGAACATCTGTTTAGGAGCAGAACACTGATAGAGAGAATTACTCTGGTACACAGAAAATATCTCCACTTTCAGTGTATCACATAAGCCAGTATTTTTGGAAAATAATGATGACTAGATAAACCTAAAACTTTTATCAACATTGTTCTGTTGATTCTGACCACGGGTCAAAGAGAAGACAGTGGATTCCAGTAATCTATATCCTGATGTTATAACATGTCCCTTTGCTGAAGTTTTAACAAAAGCATTCCTATCAGTTTGCATTCAAGAATATTTGCCGTGTTCTGTAAAATCAGTCAGTTCAATTTAGCTCTCCATGTATTATTTTGCACAATGCTTTTCTAGCTGTTTTTTTTTTCCAGGAACTTGCATTTCAGGGATCAGCTTGAAAGGAAAACCCTGGAAGAAATCCTGAGCATGAACATATCCTGTACGAGTACACACACATGCACACTTCTATTATTGCTCTGTCATTTGGCTCCTAAGCCATATTCCTTCTACACAGACCCCTAAATAAATCCATAAATAGAAAGAGTAAAAGAAATTAAAGTCCAGTATTTGATTTTCTCCCTGTTAGAGTAAGCTCTTCCCTGGGAAGCATTGGCACTGTTCAATCCAGGCTGCACATTGCTGCCGTAAATGATAAAATGTCCTAGGAAGGAATGTAAATCCACATCCCTGGTATTTGATACATTTAAATCAGGTCATATAGTCACTGTTATTAATTAGAAACAGTGTCAAAGTAAAAACATTTTAAATAAACCCAGGGACTGAATGTTAAAGCTGTCACTTTTTACACGGCCTCATGATTCAAGGATTAATGGACCTTAAAACAACCATAAACCACCGAGGCCCCTGTTCAGGTTTGGAAGAATAAGAATAGTTTTATTTCTGCTTCAGTCTGCCAGTCTTAAATTCATTGTGTGTCAGTGGGCACTGTAAACACTTTTAAGTATTGTGACATTGTGGTACAAGATGCTGCTAATCTGTTTCCTGCATGACCTTCACCAGTTCCACACCTTGCGATTCACAGAAAAAAGAAAACAAAGTAATGAAAAAGATGTATAAAATACAGATCCTGTATCTGTATGCACAAATACTGACTGATAAAACCATAATAATACTTGAAATATTTAGGCTTTACTTCACAATACCTCTTCAAAAAAGGAGCCTTTCCTGTATCCCTTTTTTTTTTTTTTTGCAATTGCAACTTTTTACCATCTGCGCTAATGGACTTAAAGTGTAATATGAAGGGTTAGAGGGCTTGTGAGGTAGGGAATTTTCAGAAAAAAAATGCTGCAGTTTGGAAGCAAGATCAAGTATTTAGAGTACATTTCTGGAAGGCCAGCAAAATGAAGTAATCACTACTATGTAACAAAAAAAAACAAAAAAAAAAAAGGGGTGGGGGGAGAACCAAAATAACAGTATCCAGCAGTGCTATCATAATGGGTGCCAGGAGCTGTGATTACACTGGAATTAAAGAATGTGCAGTTATCACTAGATACAGCAACAGGATACCAAACTAAATGAAATAATGACGGATAAAAAGAAAAAAAAAACATTATTTTATTTTTAACCTTATCTGATAGGAAGGTCAAATTTTCTGTGGTTTAAAGATCAGAATAACAGAACTGGAAGCTTCGAAGGTTTCAAATTCCAACCTCTTTCTCAGAACTGACTTTCTGATCACCCTAAAAAGGTGCTTGGTCAGGTTTTACTTTAGTTGCACAACCTGGAAAACTGGGAGCAGAAAGCAACTGTATTTAAAGCAAATGTAGCATGTGAGTGAAGCTTAACTTGGTACATAAAGTACCCATTAATTTTCACTATTTTCTAGTATATATAATGCCTTTCTCTCAACTGCTCATCAGCTTGGAACCATAGTGCACTAGCTAAAAGGAACTTGGTCTCCTGAATTTGACTCTTTTCTTTCCTAAACTTTTTACTGCATCTGTTTCAAATGTTACTTGGTTGCCAACATAATTCTCACAAAAGAACTTTAAAAAAAATGAAACAAAAAACACCAAAGCAGGGTCAGGAGGAAACATCAACTTTATTAGAATAACATGCCATAAATGTCTAGTAATTAATGTGATCAGGACCTAAATTTCATCACCAGAGTCTATACTATCCAAAATAATTCTCTATCTATTGCTTAGAAATAAAAAATAAGTGGACTGACATTATAGGGCAGATAAATACTTTTGTCCTTCTTATCCTAAGGAATTAAGTTTTCATCATCAGAAAAGAGTCAAATGCTTTATTTTGAGTGTAAATGAATAATTTGCTTTTAAAAGCAATTTCATTATTGACTTTTTACTGGTAGATACATAGATACACACAGACCTTTTTTCCTGAATATTCTATCTATCAAGGTAACTTTTGCTATAAACAGCATTTTAAAATTATCACATAAAAAACTATCAAGCACTAAATTAGAAAAAAAAAAAGAATTTTGAAAGTGATAGTTAAATTTATGAAGCAATTCTGCTGCACTCAGAGACTTGCTGCTTGGCATGCAAGCAAATTCCACAGTGCCTGTGTGCCATGCAGGTGAAGCTCTTTGCACAGTATTAGAAGGTGGGAGAAAGGATGAAAGCACCAAAGGCTGCACAATTACAGCCATGTGCAGAACACATGTACTTTGGACTTAAGCTTGTTTGCATGACTAATAGAGATAATATTGAATGTCTTCTCTCATCTTTTTTTTTTTTTTTTTTTTTTTTTTTGGCTCAGTGCCTCTTTTGCTACCTCCAAGAGCTGTTAATTTTGTTCACTGCTGAGCAAAAGTCAAAGTCAGAGTCTAAACAGCTTGTAATGAGTTTTCAATGGCCCATCTCACTGAAATTGAGGGCAAAGGAGCAGCAGACTTAGACACTGTCAGCCCTCAGAATTTATTATTGAGGGAGCAACACGTTCAATGGAAAATACATAGAGGAGGAGCTGAGAATTCTGGCAGTTTTGCATTAAGCCTTTAACATAGTCTGTATTACTTATGTAAATACCTTGACAACACAGATAAACACTCAAAAATCAATGCAATGCAGCTCAATTAACTGTGCAACGAGATTGGTAGTAGAGTGTGTTGCAGTAACTTTATTTGGCAGCTACTTAGTGCTCAAGTTTTAAGTCCTGCTCCAGAAAAGTGATTAATACTTTGCTAAATACCTTAAAGTCAGGAGGAAACTGGGGGTTAAGGGTGCTTAGCACTGATAAGGAGTCACTGATAATTTTGTGAGTCCTTAGTGACCGCTTTTATGGGCTGCACAAGGAGGGTTCTTTGCCTCGGTGGCACAGTGCCAATGTTTGTGAGGCTGTCACACTTCACCCACTGCTGCAGGGCTCGAGAAGAAATGGTCACAGCTCTGTCTCTTCGAGTGTACACTTGGATATATTTCACTAACCTCTGCTATGTGCTTCTTCATCTTTCTGCTTCACATTTTAATCCATCAGGGTTTTTGTTCCCTACTAACGCTCTTACAGACCGTGAATCCTATTGCTCCATCATCGCTGGATCTCTGATTGAAAATTACAGCTGGAAGCTAATTTAGCTGCTCTTATTCTTTTAAAAACAAGCAATAAAGCTACTACTAGGGTTTCCAAACCCAGAAAAGAGTTCTCAACAGAAAATTTGTGTATTTATAACTACAATTCTTTCCTGGAAGCCTGCAATTGAGTCCTTGTTAGGAAGTCAGACTTCATGGTTAGGCTGGTGAAGAACAACACTGCAAGATTTTTTTAAAAACTGAAGGAGTAGCCTCAGAAGAGAATGAATTCAAGAAGCAACAGAGCAGTGGATGAGACCAAAAGTATCAGTGATTTATTAATTCTTATTCTGGATGAACTAAACAGGCATTTAGGGTTTTACACATTGCAATGTCTTACCTCAACCCTGCCCCAATTTTGAGTGTACCACAAATACTCCACATTGTATTTACACACACTTCACACAGCTTCCTTTTGTTCTTATGTTTGTTACATACCCATAAAGAACTCTGCTTCTGTCATATTTTAATGCTACTTTTTCATGCATCACTACTTACACACGGAATAGGGAAAAGTTAGCAATCAAAAATGTAAGGCTTTGTTTGGCTTGATGTCATTTGGTTTAATGCCTATAAAGAAACACCTCCAAATCACATAAACTTCTGATCCAACATCAACATTTCTATGTTCCACTCTTCTAACATTACATAAAATATGCTCACTACCTTTAGTGGAAAGTTTTTGCCTATTATAAAATTTTTAGGTTTTATCTATTATAGAAATTATAGTCATGTATGTATTGAAAAAAATATTTACGCATAATTTTTGGGTAAAGTGCCAAGAAAAATGGGCAAATTGCAGTTCTTGAACTCCCAGACAATGTATTGTCCATATTCAGAGGGAGGGAGAGACTGAAATATCTTCTAAGAAGAAAATTATATTAGGAGGACAAGAAAACTTTGCACATTCTTCAATATTGCACAAAAGTACAAGGAAGAATTGTATGAAGACAGTAATAAATGGGTAGAAAATCACACAACTTAGTATAACTTACTGGAAATATATTCAACTCCTCTGTATTCAGTATTATTGACAAGCATCATATTCAGGTAATTGAAGTTAAAGGTAAATAAATGAGAACTCTGTATCACCAGCACCAGGATTCACTACAGACATGGTGCTCCACAAGACACAGAAAAGTGGATAGAATATGCAGTAGCAAAAAGAAAAGCATTTGAAAAAGGTACTCAAAAACACAATAAGAAGGAAAGAGAAAACTTAATTGAAGGGAAAATATTTTATGATGTTGCTAAATCTTTCCAAACATCTCAGTCTATATGTTCCAAATAAATCTCTTAGATTCTGAAAACAAGTATCTTTTAAGAAACTGCACACTTAGCGTACTTTGAACTTGAAATTCAAATTCTTTTACTGGCAAAAATAATGCTTAACATGTATTTGGTGGTACCAGATAAAAGGGTTTGTACAGTTTGAGAGGAATGTCACATCCATCCTCTTTTGCGTATGCATCACATAATAGCCTGTTTTATATAGGACATAAGACCTTTTCAAAAAGGGCCCTGAATGAATAATGTACTACAGCGTTGTGTGTGTCATCACATATAATAGAAGAGTCTCTTGCACCATGTATTAGTGAGGGTAGATCTCCTCTGCAATTCTATCACCACATAAAACACCTCCCAAAATTGTCCCAGTCGGGTCAGACCAAGCATTTCAATTGTTCATGGCCCTGTTTGCAGCTTCCCTCCCTCTCACTCCAGGCGTTGTCAATGGGATCCAGCTACTCATGCACACCATTCAGCAGAGAGCAGAGCAGGAAATCATCCCAGCAGCATCTGCTCCCTGCTGCTCCTTCCCAAGGACACCAGCTTGGATGGTGCACTCCACAGCAAAGTTTATTTCCCACTGATGCCTTAGGTTTTAACTTTTCTATGTTTCAAACCCTGCAGTGCCCAGTGTAACTCTGCAGTTCCCTGGAGCTCGTTCAGTGCTGTTCTCTCATGCTCACACTGACATAACAAAGCCTCTCCAGCTCGCTCTCCAAGGACACCCAGATCCTCCTGGGCCCAACAACTGCAAACCTTCATCTTGGGGAGAGGGGGGCAAGCTTGGGCAAATTCCATCCTTGCCTGGCTTCTGCTTGGGCAATTGATGCTGATATCAAAGCGTGAAGAACTCGTGACCTGTCGTCCTCTTTCGGATCCACTGAAGCAGGACCCTCTGGAGCCCAGAAGTCTAAATCTGAAGGCTTTTCAAATAAATACCTCATTTTTTCCTTTATTCCTGTCTAGTCTCTGTTTCTAGGTAGCCATTTAAGGCACCCCCACCTGCACCAAACCAAGGAACAAGCAAAGTGCGACACATTCCAGATGACTCTCAAACTGTGAAAAGAGGGATATATCCTCGTATCGTTACAAACCAAAGCAAAAGGCATGAGTTTTTCTTCTTCTGCTCAAAGCTTTGACATTTCCAGCTTTCCATGCAGAAATTAAAACACCATTTCTATGCTGAAAACCCACCTAATTCTAGGAGCAAAAAATTTGGCCCTACACTTCCCATTTCACTGTTATGCCTAGGTTGAAAAGCTCCATTTTTTCCCATGGAACAGTGAACATTTATACAATCATTAAAAGCTCATCTTGCACCATATTTTTATCCTTCTCAGTTTTAATACATTTTTATAATTGCATTGAGGATATTCTAACTCTGTTTTTAGTGCAACAATAAAATTTATGAACCATGACAAACGTATAATATCAAAGATCACCCGAAGAATAACAATGTGCACGTCAATAGAAGAAACCTCAGCTTCTGTTTCATAGGAATTTAGGATTGGGGAGGTGATAAATACTTAAAATAGTATTCTCTTGTTAACTGTGAAATAGCAACAATATCAAATTTTTTTCCTAAGCAAAAGGAAACATGGTGTTGTAAAAGAATTTTTTTGCAACCATGCTGTGCTGACAACTTTAGTTTTAATGAAATTTAGAATTTTAAAAAATCTAGTTCATGTGCAGATTTTACTGATTTCACCATTGTGCTTTTTGTATAATAAATGTGATATCTAATTACCTTACACCTCTTGCTGCCCAAGACCTATTTCCAAACCTATTTCCAACATTTCTATTTTTACCTGTGCAAATTTCTACACACCTCCCCACACCTTCACCGCAGCTGCTGACAGCCTCTTGCATTAGCCTGTTAGAGATAATATCCTCAGAAAGTAAACAGTTTTCAATTAGAAAGCCCTTACAACCAAATCTTGTTCTCACATCATATTATTGATTATAAACTCATTTAAACATGCAATAACTAAAACACATGTATGAAAACTTACAATTTACTAAATCCTAGTGGAGTTTAAACCAAATATTTCCTGATTAAACACACTGTGTATTTGAGATTGTGTGTATATTTTCAGAGTTTCCTTGGTCACAATTCCTTGTTCACAACACAACATCATATTTTTAAATAAATCACAAATATGAGGAGGCAGGGAAAATCTATTTCAATACTTAAAGTTCTCACGTTATTCTGTCTTCCTAACATATCAATTTGTTTTCTCTGGATAAGAAAAAAGAAATAAAGGAAAAAAATATCCTGGTAATGTTCATGCAAAAGCACAGATAATCCACCCATTTTTTTAAACAGTTATTGTGACAAAACGAATTGAAAAGGTATTGTAGATACAAGAATACATAAATGAAATGCATCCCACTGGAAAAGCTTTTTTTGCTCACATTGTCATTTACAGCTTCTGAATTAATAGACCAAGAAAGGCACCACAGGCACCAACAAAATGCAGTAAAACCATTGGCAGCCAGTGGTGTCTCAAAGTTTAATTCCCCTGGGGAGAAAAGGACACTGCCTAATCTGTATTCAGTCCTGACATTGTCCACATCTGATATGGAACATTAGCTACTAACTCTCTCAATAGACTAGTGTCCTTCAGTTTATATTACTTTATGTTAATAGTAGAAAAATTACACACAACATCATTTATCATTGTTACACTGTACTATACAAGCCATAGCTTATTTTAATATATTTATTTACCCTTAAGAGGAACAGAAACTTAAATATATATCTCTCAATCTATATAAATTTAAAGATAAGCTTATGGTGCCAGATAGAGTGCAGAGCTGCAGAAGGGATTTCCCCCTTAAAAATGTGCTTTAATTGTACAAATAATCTCACGAGTAATCATGCTGCTGTAATATCAGGAAAGCACTTTATTTGTGCTGCAAATCTTACAAAATCTGTACATAAAATTGCATCTCAATCATAATTTATTGGGTTGGGGTTTTTTTTCTGTTCCATCACAGGCAGCAGCTCTGTAGCTCTGACTTCACATCTTCCTTCTCCCTCAGCTAACTGCCCTTATATTATTTACCTACAGCTCAGGTAGGCAAGCTCAGTCCCCTTTAAAGGGAAAAAAAATGCAGTTCATGAATCAACAAAGAGCTAGGATTTGATTTTTTTATGGATCGCAATCTACATCTCAGTACATCTAAATTTCAATTAGTCTGTTTAAAAACACTCCTGCAGTCAGTGATGTGTGCTGTTTGCCTGGGCTATCCAGAAAAGAAAAAAAAAGACAGCAATGATGAAGTAGAGAGAGAGAGACAGAAATCTATACTCTATTAAATGTATACTACTTTACCTTTAGATTTTAAAATCTAAGAAGTCAAATTAATGATGGATCTGTTTTCCAGAAAAGGTAGTTACTTACAATCATCCAGTCACACTGAATTTCAGATAATAATTCCTGCATAAATTCAGGATTTTTTATTTGCTAATGGGGACTGGTTTTTTATTTCATTTCATACAGAAATGTTAATCTTAATTTAAAGTTTCAAGCAATGGAAAATGTAACACATAGCTACAAATACATTTTTTTCCAAGAGGTAATACCCTTCCTATTATAAAAATCCATCCTATTTTCAAGTTTAATTTGCGCAACTTTGAATCTTATTCTATCCAAGCTCCTCCATCATGTTTCAGTGCTGTATAATAACTTATCAAAGTCTGACTGGTTTTAGAACAATTACTGCATATTAAAAGGAAATTTAGTAGAATAACTGACAGCAGTAGAATATTATTGGATGGTGGGCATCCTCTGATTTTACTACTTACCAATAATTTTTTTCACTAAAGTGTAGCAAAAACAAAAACAACCAAACCCCTCATACATGTGATTCTTCAAGAACACCATCGCCTGTCTCTGCAAATATTCACTGAGACATTTTCTCAGGTCAGGTTTTTCAGACAGCTTTACTGAGCGAGAATACTCCAACATTTCCCAAGTACAAACTAAGTTCAGACTCTGACATCCTGTTGAATATTGCAGCATTTGTCAAGAAATCACCTCCACGGCTTCCTTGTGGCAAGGAGAGCAGGTTACCAATGAACCTCTCAGGCCATAAAGCACAAGGAGGATCAGATCCTTAAACAGTCAGAATTTCCATTTCACAGCACTTTTTCCCAAGCAAGAACAGAGTGATAAATTCAATATTTGACCTTAGAATTTGTAGGGCAGCAACAAAAGCATATATTCCATCCAGCAATATCTTAAATCTATTTTAAAGTGAAGCGTTCACGCTTAAGATGGTTTCAAATCTTTTTTTCCTGTTACAAAACATCTGAAGTCGTAACATAAGTGACCAAGTGTGATTGTGCAATGTCTGTTCACCAAAAAAAAAAAAAAATTAAACATGACAATTAAAGATGAGAGTTTGAACACAAATATTATCACTAACTTACAGTCACAAACACAATCAACTTTCCAATGGTGGTGTTCATTTATTATTTGTATTAAAACATTAAAATGGTGGCGGGGGGGAAAGCAAACTATTAAGATAAAAGAGGATGAGGAGGAATTGGTCAGTTTATCCAGGCAGACAGACAGACTGGTAGATGGAGGTTCCTGCTGGCTCATTCATAAGGTCATCTCCTGACCCCCGTGCCACCGAGGAAAAGGCAACAGCTGTTTCCAGTATCAGTGGTAAGAATGATGGAAGTGAATTAATCCACAGATGGAGACCAGCACCTGAAGGGACCAGTCTGGTGAGCAACAACAGCCTTTGCCTGAGAAACACACTTAAATGTTACCATATGGAGCGCTAACAGGAGACAGAGGGGAATGAAAAGCTCTGCACGTCGTGTTATTGCCACAAAAGCTCAAGTATCGTATTATTGATAAGGATAACAAAAAGACTGTCTGCCTAGGCATTCCTGATTTACAATTCATAAGCTATCAAATTGGTTAAGATGCCTTAATTAAGAGAAACTAGGTGATTAAATTACTGACCTGAAAGGTTCCACCAAATAAAAGTGTAAAGTAAGATTGCAAGAGAACAGAACTCAGAGATGCAAAAGCCCCATTAAAATCTGAATCAATTCCTCCTGATGACATGTTTTTCTGACTGAAGATGCATCAGCTGTTAAGCCAATATGACACTTCATGTTAGTCAAAAGGCTGAAAAGCTGCAATCATGTTTTATTAAAATAACTACACACGCTGGGCTGGGCTGAGGGAGAGTACCAGGATGCCAGAAAACAAGAACAATTAATTTAATATCTCTGAACTCTTACACATAGTATTTCAAACACCAGAATGTAACTGTCCATCTTTATTTGGATGCATTTTCTGCACATGGCCTCTGGGTCTTGGGGGAATAACAGACTGCAAGAAACAGAGCTGCATTATCAGAAATGCTGAAAAAATAAAGCTCAAATGTATTGACAGAGCTGGACAGCAAATATTTGGAGGTCACTGGCCAGCTTTATGTCTCCCTTATGAAGCATAAAACCCACTAAAATAAGGAAAATAAATGCTTCTGGTTAGCGAGCCTGCGTCCCAAAACCCCGAGGGCTGCGTGCAGCTGGTGCTGCACCAGGGCAGAGCAGAAACAACCTTTGCCACCCAAAATTGCCACCCAACCGGGGCAGAACTTGACAGACAATTTTCACTCTCCCAGTTGACAGCAGGTTTCCTCTCTCTGGACATTTTGCCACAGCCAGAAATTCAGGATTAGATCAAGTGAGCAGATATGACCCCCACTTCTGAGAACAGGTATCCGTGCAAGTGCCACACTGCTCCTTCCTCACCCTCCTCCAGCCAGTTTTATCCAGCACAAGCAATTCCAAGCTTGTAACAAGCATGTTCATGTGGAAGAACAAATCAGAAGTTTTCCTGGATTTTTGCTTCCCGAAGTGTGCTCCCAGGGTGTCAGCTCTGGAATCATCAGATTAAGAAGTAAGTGTGTGTACACATCTACTTCAACTTTTTTTAGTGTTTACATTAAAACAAAAAAGTTTTAGAACTAAGATGACAATAGATCTCTAAACTGAGACTTGGAGAAGATTTCAGCCCATTCAAGCAGCCTTCAATGAGGAGGAAGGTTTACCTACTTTAAACATGCTTTTACATTTCAATAGGTTAAAAAAGCTTCACTGCAAAATGAAATTTTGCAGGTCATTTACTGATTATTAAATCACCTTCATTTATTACCATACGGAAAATAAGCCACTGTACTCAACATGAGAGGTAATCTTAACTGCTTAGCAATTTATTCAAATACTCAGAAGTGAAAATCACTTCTGGGCTGTTCATTCATTAATAAGGGCAGATGGATGGTAGTTTGAGATATTTAAATAATATCTTTGAAATATAATTCCTAGTTTATATAGGTCAAAGAGGTTTCCCTGTTTACATATTCAAACCTGTGCAATATGAAGAAAGATATATTTCAAGATGTGATTCTGGGAGGAGATTCAGCTTCTGGGCTGAAATACACATATAGACAGAACTAAATTAAAACACAGAATAATACACAGAATTTTTCCTGCCCTATATTCTTCACATTGCAGGTTCCATTAACAGTGAACTTATAAAGTCAAGGCAGCAGAGCGCAGCTGTTCTACAATGCCAAGTATGCATCAGGAATATGACACTGTCCTTTTCAAGAAGCACCTTTTATAATTATTTCCAAGAGTTTTCTAAGAGTTCACCAGTCCCAACTGGGAAACAAAGCCTTTCCAACCCTTTCCATGTGGATTGCACAACAGATGCTTGGGTGAGGGGATTTGTGTGCTGCAAAGTATTTTGCCCTTGTAGAAGGTGCCAATTTGTGTAACAGTGTGTTGTAATGAAAAGGAAAATGCTTTCATATTTTCAGAGCATTTTCTCTATTGGATGGGGGCAGGGAGGCAATGTTTAAGTACATCAACTATGACTCTTTAATTAGGCCATTAATCAGCATCCATGAAAGCTGTTGAGATGCATTTTTTCAAGCCCATATGCTTAAACTTTAGACTGAAATATCTTCTCAGCTCTGAAACCAGTAAAATACTTTCACCATTCCTACCAGAAAAACAATCTGCATATCTACCTATGACTGAAATTCTTCCATGCATAGTCTTTCCTCAGTGCAGTAGCTGTTCACCTCCAACCTTGGCCTGCTGGACTCCAAGAATAACCCACAGAGCTCCTTCCATACCCCAAGGGGAAGCTCCGCTCTCATCTGTAATGATGTAAATCCCAAGAAACTTATTTACATCAGTGGAGTCACCCAGAGGTCACAGCAAACTATTTAGCTTCCTTTGCTTCATCCTTTTGCTTTATCCATTACTTACATCTTAAAAAAAGCCATATCAGGCACTGTAAACTCAAGTGTCTGCTGCAGAACTCGGGTTCCAAAATGATTTGCAGTTTGAAATGTGGCTTTAGAAGAATTCTGCACAAAACCTGTGCTGCAAAAAACCTATATTGGCTTACTGAAAATAAAATGCCTTCTCACCAGATTACGAGACTGAAAGGGAGCATTCAATTTTCTAAACTTAAGCTATATAACACAGATCACTGAATTTTATTCAGTTTGTTCTGTATCCAGTGCAATCACTCACATGTGACTAAGGCACATTTTCCAGAAACAACTAGTCTTGAAAGATTCATAATTATCCCTTTTTACAATACTATTGCTGCTGTATATTACTCCAAATTAATGTGAACGGAGAACTGGAAACTAAATTCAGCTGCAAATGCCACGAAACTTCACACAGTTGAGAACTCCAAGAACTTGCTTTTTGCTTTGTAATAAGGATAGTGTGTGTCAACATCCCAGACAAAGAGTGCAGCAGACAAAGAAATCCCCTTTTGAAGACATCAAGCACTTGGGTATTTATTTCAAAGGCTTGGAAATGATTTTTAGACATTGTTGGGACTTCTCTGCTGGATGTCTCCTCCCAGTGCACCAGGAAAACAAGATTCTGGATTGGGGGAATTTGAATGAGGAGCTACTGGCTAAATTGAAGGAGTCTTTCCCATTTATTCTTCTACATAATCCAGATGCTGTAACTCCTCCTAGAACAGGAGGGGATCACACATCCCTTCCCCAGCAGGCTGATACATGGGAACCCCAGCTCTCAGCACTACAATCCAACACACAGAAAAGATCATAAAATATTACTTAGGCAGAAATTGAACAAGTATTTGGGCATCTCAGCATTCCTGGGACTCCTGGTAGGAGGTGGTGGGGTTATTGAAAAGCAAAAGGAAACATGGCTTAAGAAGGGAAAGCAGAATGAAATTAAAATGCTTGACAAAGAATTATATTGGCAAAAATTGAATAAAATAACAGCTTTCTAAGTCGTCCTATTTTAGCCTGAACTATCACCCCACCAGAACACAAATATTTTCATGGTGCTCATATTACCAATAATTATTTGTCCTGGTGAATTGTGAATATACATTTACCAAAGGATTTCTGAAGAGGAAAAAAAAATCAGCTTTCCTAAGACAGAAGAGGGAAGAAAACTAAGTTAATAAATTATTCTGCCTCAGATCTCTGAAGATGTGTTAGTGATGATGTTTCACACTTTTGGTAATTTTATAGCTATTGGCTTAACTTATCTATTGTCTGGCACCAAATTTCAACTAGCATTTGAAATTATTCCACTTGTCTACTTAAGTGTATGTTTGTCCCTTTTTCTTTCAAAGCAGAGCTTTCCTTCTGGAGACATGTATTGAACAGTTCTTGCCTGACCTATGGATTAATCAGAATTTAAATACTGTATTATTTCAACAGGCACTTCTAATATCTGTGTTTCCTGCCATGAAATGTAATTAGGGAAAATTAATTTACCAGGGGACCTCTGAAGCTTTACCTTCTTCCCCACTGCTATTTGCACTGGGTAACATTCAGATGTAATTCCTTCTGCTCCAAGTGTATCAGAGCTATCGTGCCCTGGACTGCCTCAGAGCAGGAAATGTCACCCACTATTTGGAAGGTTCACAAATGTGACATTTTCCCAGTAAAACCGAAGCGTAGCAGTCAGCTCAATCGGTTTATCATTGTTAATGAAAACAATTGGAAATACACTGAACATCTTGTTTTATGACTTAAATCAGTCTGTAACTGTATTAGAGATGCAAGCCAGTGCTCCAGGACAGATTATCTCCCCGTGAGTCTCTGATGGAGCTCTGCTGTTTGTAAATGCAGCTGGTGCTTGGTGTTGTCAGGTAGGATAATAAACGAGGTACACCTCAGTTCACATCCCTTGCATCGGTTTTCATGTTATGTTCTTAACCTGTATCATCCTTTCTTTTTCAACATTGATTTTGATCTGGAGGGCACACAAAAAAATATTCAGCTGCAGTGCAATGTTTTTATATGCAACTTCAAAAAGTGGGTTTTTTGCAGCCTGCGTTCAGAATGGGCTGCAGGCCACCCTTTGAAAATTCATTATTCAGGTTATCTGGAGACAGAAACAAGAAACATATCGGATCATCTGCGTGGTGAAAGCAGCTCATCTTTTACAATTGGGTTTCGAGGATTTTCCCTGTGAAACAAAGGCCAGACCACAGGGATGAGTTAGAGAAGTGTGTTCTATTTAACTCAACAGTGTCAGGCATATAACGTGCCCTTTATATCTATAGTTTATTTTAACACATATCAAGGAGACAGAAAATTAGTGATCAATGTAGAAGGGAGCATGAGGTTTCATTATAAATTAATGGATGAAGACTCAGATTTCAATGATGAAATGAACATGAATCTTAAAAATTGTCTGTCTTTATGAAACAGATGAAAATTATTACAGTATATAACTTTTTGGTGACATTTTACTGCAAAGGGCATATTGTTACAAAATTTAGCAATGATGTAGCTAACAGAAATACTGCAGGGATAGATAAGATTATTTATGTAACATGATAAAACACGAAACATGGATGTATCTGACTCATCTGACTCATCGGGTTGTAGAATGGGAAAAATACTTTGTCCTGCTCGGAAGTGAATCCTCCCATTAAATCAAGGAGCAGCACAAATGGGACTTACTGGGAGTCAAGATTGCTCAGCAATAGTCAAAGCCAGTCCATCCAGTTGTGTTCTGGAGCACAAAATGTAAATGGACATAAAAAAGGAAAAATAAGGATAAAATATAAGGAAGGTTTTTTAGAGAACGTCACTTGGGTATCCACTTCAGTGGTTTTTCCCACAGCCAAATTATCCCTGCAGTGACACAAAGATGCACTGATACCTGGATTAAAAAATCACCTAATGAAAATGAAACTGAGTAAAAAACATCTGTAAGTAGAGAAAGTTCAACACAGAACTGGTGGAAGGTTGCTGCAAAGTAATTCTGCTCCCCAAGATGGAGCTGGATGGAGAAACTCAGCCCCAGAAGGGGCCCTGGCTTAACATTACTGGAGGCCTGGAATTAAATTCAGATTCTGGAATATTTCTAAGATGGAAACATCACATACACTGATTGACTTACAGATAGACTTGATTATCACAGAAAATAATTGCTAGAATACAGAAAGCTCAGAGTTAACAGAAACAAAAACGAATCATAAAAATACAATCTTAGGTAACTAAATGAATCTTGGCTATACAATCTTAAAAAAAAAAAAAATCCCACACCTCAAAATCAGACTGACTTATATGCATAAAATTTGGGCAAACTCAACTGGACACAATTCTCTAACACAAATGTGATGGAGAAAATAGATTTTCACACAAAACTAGGGTCAAAATTAGGTTTTTCTTGGAACCAAAACTTCAGTCTTACCTAAGAAAATATTTTCCCACATGTAAGTTTTCAACACTATTCTCTCTAGAATTGCATAACTGAGTTCAGATTAAAATTACTTGCTATCCTTAATTAATTGAACCTATATTCCATCTTCGTCTTGTTTCTCTTCCCTTGTCCTTCCTTCCTACCTTGCCAGGATAAACCATTCTGTTACATTTGCAAGCTCCAACTCGACTCATTCCACTGTGATTTCCTTTAAACAAACAGAAAGACAGTAAAGGAAAGAAAAACAGAGAGAAACACCTGCAAACTATTATAAATTCTGAACCCACCCACACAGCCTGTAAGTTATAAGTAAATGAAAGTAAGAAGATTCAAAGAGAGAAAGTGGGTTTTGGGGTTTTTTTCTTCTATAAATACTGGCAAACAGATGATACTAAAATCTTTACGAAAATATTTTTACTTTTTTTTTGTGCACAAACAATAATTTCCATTTCCTTCTTGGACTGGGGATGGTTCAGTGCCATCCCTGTTATCTGAGATGTTCATAAAGGGCTAAACCTTGATGGGTGAAGGCACATGATCTCAGGACTGTGCCAACCACATTCCCCAGCAAAGAGGCTTGGGATTTATGATTTTCCTGGATGGTCAATTTTATCACTTATCATTTTACACTGATATTTGTGTTGTTTATCAGACCAAAGAGGTTCTCGTTTCCTTTATACAACTGAGAAAAACTGGCCAAACAAAGCAGGCAATTTCATTTTTCTTAAATTTGAGGCACCTTTGATTTGTTTTGTAATAAATTATTATTCATGTCAACATCTGAAAAATTTACTTTGGAGAAAACAGAAAGCAAAAGTCATAAGCTCTATTCTATACCAATACCTCCCAAAGATCTGTACTGAAGCAGTTCTACAGGCTTCCATCAAAACTAATTTTGATAGGAGCAGAAATTAACATTGCTCAGCTACAAACTACACTCTAATGGTTAAGCAGAAGTCAAAAACACCAGAGGTGGTGTGGTGGGTTTCTTTCAGCCAGAAGAATTTTGCTCTGGACGTGATAAGCTAGGTTTTCACCCAGTAAATACGTAAAGCATGGAAAGTAATCTAAATTATTTTTCCCTGGAAATAGATATAAAGCATAATAAATTCCATTTAGTACATTAAGATTTACTATTTCATTTTTACAACTGATCTATCAGCATTCTGTAAAGCTGAGCATCTCACTAAGATGTCAGTGTAAAAAAATGCACTTGAGTATGAAAACACTTATCACTGTAACTGAACACAACCCAAATAAATGAATTAACTCCATTGCCACAGAACATACTGGAAGAAGTTCAAAATTAGAAAACACAGGAAAATTTTTCTTCACATATCTGCCTTACTGTTTAGCTGGATAAAATTTAACAGAGCTTTGCTTTCACTTATAATATGTAATAATAAAGTCACAGAAGAAACGCTATAAAGGTAAGGGAATGGTGCAGCATTTGCTTTAATGCAAAATAAACAAAGGAGGCACTTACAAATATGAATGCCAAGAATTAAAGAGTCCGAGCCTGGCCTCGGAGAAAAAGTATATTGAAAAATATACTAAAAGGATACAAAAGTACACTGAAATATCCATTTTAAAAGAAATCTAGAGTATTGTGAACACAAGAGCCATCCTTTTTTTCCTCAGAAAAGTTTTTTCAGCAGGTCAATACATAGATAGATAGATAGATAGATAGATAGATAGATAGATAGAAAGATTTGCATATAAAATTGTCAGCCTAAGAGCATTCTGAATTAGGACCATGCAATGTAACTTAGAGCAATAAGTAAGCCAGAATCACATGGTTTAATATGTGTTACAACCAATGCTGTCGAGTGTTTACTACTTTTATTTAACTTTTAAGTTAAACTTTTACGTTTCCAAATTATTGTCTAAAAAACAAATTTAAAATCCAAACTGTAAGCAAAGCAGCAGCTCAATCAGGGGAAGAGCTGTGACTTTTGTGCTTTATTTTGTTGCAGAAGGCATCACTCTTTAGGACCTCAGCTTTCCCAAAGCGCATTGGCTGTTAAAACCCACCACACACGGACAGAGCAGCAAAGTTTATGAGGTCAAAAAGTGCTCACCTACCACAAACCACAAAGACAGGATCTTGGTGTCAGTAGCAGAAAAAAAGCCCCAGAATTTTCACATAAACCACAAGTTTTGACCAAGACAGAAGGAACTATCCAGGGAGGGATGCCCTGGCTGTCTGCAAGTCCAAAGGTGCTGCTCAAGTAAACACAACAAATACTCCAACAAAACTCCACTAAATTACTTGAGAAGAGTAAGCAAGGAAGCTCAGCCAGATTACTAAAAAACAGCTGATCAGAGCTACTGGAGGTTGCAGTGCTTTTCTTTAAAGAATTCTTAAGAACAGGTCTCCTAAAATCTGGTTAGGAGAAATAAAAACACAAAAACATTATGATGACCAAAAAAATGTACTAATAGCAAGTCCAGATAACAACTCACACGCAATTTCCATTGTATCCATGTACTTATGAGGTGGTTATTCACATTGTGTGCACACCAGTAATAATGAAGCCTGTGCTTCAAATGCTTTGTGCAGCACACTTTGTGTAATAGCACATGTAAAATAACATTTTCACTTATTCTGTGAACCACTTATATTATCTACCTGCAACCAGCCATTTACTGTACTAATACAGCACTGCTTGCTTAAAATAAATATGTGCACACCATATGTGCAAGTGTTTTACATATGTATTTATTATACAGAGACATGTATATGTATACAAATAAATTTTTATAAGAAAGTGTATAAAAAATAAGGTTTTCGACTATTTTTAGCCTCTATGACTTATTGAGTGTTGGGAAGCTCGATTTTGTGGCTTTCTGTCATCCTAGTCTCCAGTCTCTGTATCACCTCCCCTCACTGAAAACATTTTCTACTATGCTGATACCTGTGTTTACATGTACAAATTTCATATGTATGTATCCATGTGTATCCACAGCCATAAAAAACAGTACCTGAAAGAAGTTCCTTGAAAGCTGCAAGCTTTCTGTTTTCACTTTTTTGCTTTGTTTGAAGCCCGTGTTTCTTTGGATAGTTTACTTATTTATTTTAATGCATTTCAGGAAATACTTGTCCAGGCTATTAACCCCAGAGCCATCCCAGCCAGGACAAATTCTGTTTGCTTCCTGACTCTTTATTTGTGAAATATCATCCACTTGTAATGTAAAAGATCCACAAGAGATGTTATCAGGGCCTGAGCTCTCTTGCAGAGAGCAATCTGAGTGGGGTGTTTGACCCAGGACTCCTACAAGGCTGGTGCCACCTCCCTGACCCGTGCTGCTGCCAGGGCCCTGAGCAGTTCTGCCTGTGCCTCCATGGAATAAATCTGCAATGGTGATTATTCCATGCTCGAGCCACCTGTCCTAATGAATAACGTTTCCTGTGTAGCCGTTCCCAGATATTGGAGTTGGCTACTCAAGCTTGAAAGACAAGTGGAGAAATTAATAACTGGTGCACAAGGTCCTTAAATGGCACAGGGGCAGAGGAGGGAAAGAGGAATTCACTGCCGTGGTTTTTCTACAGCCCTGGAAAGCGATTTGTGAGTATCAGAAGTCCTGCATCAGCATGAACCTGAGCAGACACACAGGTGAGCAGCAGCACAACTGCATTTTGGCTTAAATTATGAGTCACTGAACACTGATTATAATTTTACTTCACATTTCTGAAATAGAGAGAGGCAGGGAACTAAAAATTGGTGAGAGAAAAGTTACGTGGGTTAAGAAGTAGCTGAAGGAAACAACTAACTGTCCCCCCATCCTGATCCAATACAACACCAGCATCACATTTTCTCAATCATTATTTTTAAAACCAGAAATTTTCCAGTACTTGTATTTGTATATTTCTTAGCTTTTTGAGTTAGCACTATTTATAAAGGGAACACTGGTGAATATGCACTAAATGCCTTTGCCAGTCATTTCCATCAACAGATCCTTCTGAGCCAAACAAACTGATGGTTTGGGAGCTTTTGCTACTTTTTTGCCAAACAGCACTGGATTGATTTGTTGAATTCTGTAACACAAACATGCCTAATAGCAGACAATGTCAAAGAAACACACATTTCAACGGCCTCTGGAAACTTCAAAATGTGCTTTTCCTGTGTTTGAAGTTAAAACAAGCAAGCAATACTGTTGTCTTCTTAATTTGTTGATTTTGGTTTTCATCCAAACTTGCAAAGACCAATCCAGTGATATGCAGAAAAGCAGAATTCATTTGTTCAGCAACTTATCCAGCCAACTCTGTGTTATACACAAAGATAAATCTGTTAGTGCTATTGTATATTGAAGATGCTTCTCTATTGTACTTATCAGCTGTGTCACTTAAAGTTATCTGCATGGAGACTTAAGAACACCCTTAAATGAAATTCAAATGGACGTTAAGCATACATATTATGTATTCTTATATCCATTGTATGTGTGTTTTGAATTTTTAATTCAAAGTGACTGATTGCTGATGAAATTGAGTTAGCTAGTAGGTTTGTAGGGGTAATATCAGTCACTCTGCAAATTATTCCATGAAAGAAAAAGCCAGAAGTACAGACACTTCATTTACACTGGGCTCTCCTCACCACCAGTGCTGGCTTGCCCATCTCATCTCTCCTGCCCAAGTGCTTGGAAAACAAAAACTGCTCTCTACTTTTAGTTGGATAGTTGAACACATAGGGCAGGATAAAACTGTATGTTTACTTTTCATCCCTGCTTATAATGATAGACCCTGGCATTAAGTGCTTCCATTCTCAGCATTTATTATAACCAGATACCAGTACCTGCAATGTTCTGAGCACCTCCAGCTACTTTTTTTTTTTATAAAAATGTGATACCATTACAAATATATAATACAAAAACATCTGATCCCTTCTACTTCAGGAAATAGTGCTGCACCCATGGCCCCACCTCCCAGCTCTGTTCTTCCACCACTTACTACAACATTTCAGAATTATGTCAAATGTCACTTGATTTCACTGCTCTCCCTGAGCAGCTCTCTGCCAAATTTAAATTCCTGCAGGTATTTGCTACAGAAAAAAATTACAAAATTACTCACTGTAATTACTCACTCGCTTTACTTCTTCCTTTCTCATCCCTTTTTCACGTTTTTGATTTACTAAAAAACTATTTAAGGGAGAAAAAACAAGTATCTGCCCCCAAATCCCAACTGTGGGAATGTTTGCTTTTTTTGGCAGCACTAATATTTATCCCATACTTACTAGGAATTCTCCCCCGTGCTAAAAATGTTGGTCTTACAGCTCAAAGATCTAAACATGAAGCATTTTATCAGTATTCTGTTTTCTTCCCCTCTCTATGCAACTTCAGAGCAGTTAGGAAAAAGAAAACATTAAAACAAAAATCACCGTCTTTGAGTGTCTGTGAAAATTTATGTACTAAAAAGCAGCTGTAAAATTTTTAATGTTTAAATTAATGTTTTATGTTTACAATAAAAGCTCTCCAGCCATGAAGGGCTTTTAAAAGCTACATGCTAAATACAAGCAAAACCAAAGCAAACAATAACACTCCCATGAAGTCCAGCTTCAACACACAAAATGGCAAATAAGACTTTTGTCCAGACTTCCTAAGTTTTCCTGTCTTGTTCTACAAAAAAAAAAAAAAAAAAAGAAATAAAAAAAAAAGCCCCTTAGCAATGTCAAAACCACAAAAAAGAGCTGGTTAGAATGTGAAGGCAAAAACCTTGTAATTCCTTAATAATAGGTTTTTCTGCAATTTTGAATGTATTTGTGATGGTCTGGTTTACTTATTTTACTTGAATTGTGTTATAAATAAAACAGCTTCTCTCCTCCCCCTCTTCTGCCAGCTGTAAGCACTCTGTCCTCCAATAAAGGTTGAAACAAATGAATAGGTTTAAAAGAGACCATTATGCACTTGCTAGTGCAGAGTGAGGAGATGAAATGAATCATTCTCCTTTTAAAATCAATAGGAATTCTTGTTATTGGATTCAATGGGAGTATAATTAGGTTCTAAACTCACACACTTTCTCAACAATGTGGGTTTCTTTACCTCTTTCATTCCCATTTCCCCCTCAGACACGGAGAAGTCTCGCTGTTCCAAAGCGCTCTCAGTCTGAGCAGCATTTTAGCCATTTTTCCCCTGAAATACTTGTGACACAGCCTGGAGAAGGCAGAGTGAGCACAAATAACCACAGTTACCTACCCTGAAATTCAGCTGTAGGTTACCAGCACAGAGATCACAGCTCATCACCCTTTAAAGACATTTGAAGCCTTCATCTCCTACGTTCCCTGTCCACCCTCACACTTCCCCAGTGACCCTGTCAGAGCATCCCCATGTGCTGAGCCACCTTTTCCATTTGCAGGTCCCACTGCAGGGAGGCTGACTAAGCCCAAATATATTTAGGTTGAATCAGCTATAAATATGTCCCACAACTCGAAATTATTTTCAAAACCCCTGTCAAAGTAATTCCAAGAGGACTATATAAATAACTTCCCTTTGTAAGGTTCACATAAGGAGGACCCAGCATTTATCATAGCTGAATGCTGGACTCCAAATCAGCCACTGTGAAGTCTTGAGTCCACTCCCAGCAATCTCTCAATCAAAGTTATATATGACTCTATATACTTGCTTTTATAAATAGTGCACTGAACAACAACAAATTTTATAAAGCCACATCATTTCTCGAAGTCTGAGAATTCAGAATCATCTTTTTCAATCTTTTCTACCATGTGCAGATCCTATGCAAATAGTTCTAAGTCTTAACCAAGTGCTACCTTCATAAATTAATTTGTCAGCCTTTGTTCCAAAAGACAGGATGCAAGAGCAGTCTTTTAACTGTTTCTTGGTTAGAGGCAGTTAAGAAAATTACTTCACAGCATTTAAAACACTGAATATCGTTTTTTCTATTTTCTAGAAACAGAAAAAAAAAAATTCTTCATTTTCTCTCTTTTTTGTTTGCAGTAGAAAATTTTTCCCCTGTGGACTATATTTTTTAAAAACACATAACTCAAAAAAATTAAGGACAGTCAGAGAGTATATAGAATAATATACAAGCTTCAAAGTCCATTTGGGTAAGTGAATTAAAATCTACTGTAGGTGATAAGAGTGGTTTCACTTTCGTTTAGTTTAAGTCAGTTGTTCCACTCAGCACAACCAAAGGCGACCTTAGAAAAGGCCAATCCTGCCTGGTGAGTGCCTTGCAGGAATAATGGCTTGCAGAGTTGTTTGCAGAAGGCATGGACACAACTTCCAGCTTCAAGTATTTCCAATACTTGTCCACGCCATAAAACTCGGGAGTTGAATGACTTGAAGGCATCACTTTCCATGCTGATAAAACAGTTACCAGAACTTAAAGCACTGAGACCTGAAGTTCTTAAGGTTCCTCTCTTTGAGGATATGGGAAAGCTTTTTAAAAATGTGTGTGCTTATAAAATGTATACATGCACATACAGACAGGGAAACATTTCAACAAGTTTCTGCAGAGAACTTATCAAATTCTCACTGTGAATATCTTGAAAGAGGGTTTCTGAGAACTCTTTATAGAAAACTATACAGAAATTCTCCTGGTGGAGATGGGTCTGGAGAATATCCAGGTCCTAAATATGGTTTTTTTGGAAGACGTTTCATACCTTTTTAGAAAGTGAGGCAGCACTACTGCAGTGACAGTGATTTTGGATATGTATTTAGATTATTCCCAAGATGCTCTTCACATATTTAGCACAATCATCTCAAGATTTGCATGACTAGATTTTTTGAGACTCTCTGTGCTCTGCTCTTCCTTCAGCCTTTGTGTATCCACAATTAATTTGTCCATAATCACAATTAATCTTTTTTTAAACATGTCAAATATATACACTGCCCTTCATTAGATGAGATATTCCTGCTGCAGAATATTTGCTGAAAACAGGTGAGGACTTCAGACATTTTATTAGTTCATATTAGGACTGTGGCAAGCAAGCCAATTGCATTACATATCAGAGAAATGAAGACAACTTGGTTTTAAAGCAAACCAAGGGGGAAAAATTTTTAGATTTTCATTCAGTTTTCCCACAAATTTGGAACCCTTCATGAAAGGTTCTTCTACAGTTTTTAGAAGCTTCAACTTGTGCTGAACACAATACAGAAACAGGATCTACAGACTGAGAGCAGCGGGGACAGAATCACAGGGAGCACTCCCAACCACATTTTACTGGGGATGAAGGAGCAGAAGCTCTTCTGTACCCAGTGATGGTACAAAGCTAAGGGTAGTAAAAAGATACAAGAAGCAGTGACATTTTAAAAGAAACTATTCCTCTACGGCCTTGTCCATAGCCATAACTCCAGAAAAGAGCTCCTTGTCTAACGCGCCCTCCAGGATTAAGAAGGCAGAGATATCGTGCTATATATTAAAATTAGTATTTCTTGGCCTTGAATAGTTCCAGATCGGGCTCTTCATGTCCTGGACATGATTCAAATAAGCAACCTCTCCACTGGGTAATTTAACCTGCTCATGTGCCTGGTAGCTAAGATTTACTACCTCATCATTTCAGTTAAAATTTACAAAATTAGGTTCAGACAGAGGAGGGAACACCAAGAGCAGTTGCAGCACCACTGTATTATAATGGGGATGTGAAACAAATTTGAATAGAGTAATTCATAACTACTATTTATCTGTAGATTAAAAATAAATAGGTACAATTAACCCCAGGGACAGCAATAAGACTACCTGCACTTTCTGAAAACCTCCCTACAGCAATGACTTCAGAGTACAAATGGGATATTTTTACTTTTTTAAAGAAGGAATTTGACAAGAATGCTACCTGAAAAGCCTGAAAACATTTTAAAATTCCATCTATCTTTAGAATTATCATTAATAACACAATCTGAATTGCACATGGAGCTTTTAATATACAGCACTTTCAAAAGGAGTTCAATATTGCTGTCTCCCACTACAAACAAAAAAAAAAGACAGATATGGAGATGAATTGATTGTTCAAGATACCTGGCAGCAAATCTGGGGAAAAAAACTAAAATTATCCTGTTCGTTAGCATTAATAAGGAAACACAGAGTAGTCCAACTTTAGGACTGTTTGCCTCCCAATATCCCCAGTAATGTCCTGTACCTGCCCTAAGAGTTCCCAAAACTAAGGAAGACTTACATGACATTTCATTTTCCTCCCTCCAATTTTATTCCCAAGATGCACCAAAAAGGAGCCCTTGGCAATGGTGTCTGACAGGTCACAGCAGAGTATTTTGATGCAGTTTGGATTGCTTGCTGGAAACAAAAGAGTGGCCTTAGCTGGAACAGTATATAAGGAAACGTGAAAGAAAGTTCTGTAGAACCAGTCAAATTTTCGTTCTACAGACACATTTTAAATTATCATATTTACACAAGCCACGAACAGATACAATCCAGGCTCCACTGCTGGAGAAAGTTTGCACTACGTTACTCTCAACATACAAAGATTTTCTGGAGTTTATCTCTCTCTCTGCCTCTATCTAAGGTATTTGAGTTGGCCCTCGGAGGGAGACATTTTGCCCTTATGCTGTTCGCTGCTTTAATCTGTTATGCTCGAGAATGGGAGGGCACCAGAACTCTGTGCCAGTTACCCTCCCAAAACTCTAATTAATGTTGACAGTAAAATATTGGCCACAGCATTAACTACCTGATAAGAGAGAGCACTCCTGAGGCTTGCACATCCAATCGAGTGGGTTTCACTAAAAATCGTCTTGTTACCAACAATACCAGACAACTGCAACATTTTCTTAAATTAGCACTAAAATAGAGATGACTCACTTTGTACTGTTATAGATGGTGATTTGTCTCTCTCTTCCCTCCATTTCATTCCCTCCCACCATCCCTCAATCAGATGTAAAACTCTTTTTCTGCAATGGGAGGAGAGAGAGACAAAAAACCAACAACAAAATCTCAACAACTCTGTATTTAGGGTAAGCCTCTCCACTGCATCACAGCTCATGAGCTCCAAATACAGATGTACTCATCAGCTCCTCCAAGCTGTTGCATGGCCTACAGTTCCTTCAGCCCTGAGGCACACCAAAATTCATACCTGTGAGAGAGAAACCCTGTGGCCAAAAATGCAGTTAAAGCTTGGTTCTTCCCGTAGCTTCCAAAGAACTGGGTTTATTTCAGCTCCCTGCAGTGCAGTGCACAGTGTCAGTCTGTTTACAGCACTATTTACATTAATGCCTTGAGCCAGCAATCACCCTGCAAATATATCAGAACTGTTTCAGGGATAATAAGGAAGAACGCGGTTTTGCAGCAACACAGTGTTAAAAAGCAAAGTGATTCCTTGCTCTGAGAATGTCTTTGCAATAAAATTCATGGGTTTAGATTGCAATATTCTGATAGGACACATGCATCATGATAATAAGACCCCACAAACTTGGGCACAAGCCCAAGTCCCAGACTCATCATCAGGGCAAACCTCAAGCACGCCCAGAGAAGCAAATTGTCACCCAGGAGACTCTAATCCCACCAAAACTTCCAAGTGTTTCTTCTCTCCTCCATAACTTGCCAGTCTCCTCACCCACTGTATGTCTCTGCTGGCATTACAGATACAATTGTATTTAAATAAAGCAAGCACAGCATCTTCATCTAAATGTTAAGGAAATATTTATCAGCACAAAGGCAGTCTCAATCCGTACAGTGTTTACAATGGTTTTTATCTTCAGGCTACATTAGGATTTGCTGTGAAATGGTATTTGCAATGACTTGTGAATCACTGCCAAATGTGGTTGCACCAACCATATTGCAAAGCTTTGCACAGCAGTAATCACAGGCTATGTCTGACACTGGGAGCAATTGGTACAGAAGAGCAGTAAAAAAAGATGGTCTGTTTTTTTCTCACTTAATCCCTTCTGTTGAGGCACTCTTAAAATTCAGAATAAAATATGAACTAAGATAACAGATGCCCTTAATGAGGCCCTCTGTTACTCTGCTCAAGTATCTCTGAAAAAATAAAATATATAGATGCTGTTTCAGCAACTAAGACAACAGAATTAGTGGGGAGCAGAAAGTTTGTGATTCTTTGGGGCAGAGGGTTATCTCACACAGAAAGGAATAGTTGGTGAGCTTGGAGGCAGTGATACAAGTTGCAGAATGCTAGGATTATTGTCTGCCTTCATTTCTCAGCATACTTCTCTTGATACCAAACCTCACTCCCCTCCTTAAAACTGGAGGTAAATAAATAACTGAATAGATTAAAAACATGCAAAGGCAATTTCAGCCTTATGAGAAAACCTACATGTAAAGAGAGTTTAATGCAGAAAATTGCTGCTCCTTGTTTAAGGGAAACATTCTCACTCAATCTGATAATTACACCTAGCTCACCCTCGAATGTATAAACACAGAACAGCAGATCTGATAAAAAAGTGCAAAATCGATCTCGTACACTTTTAATTCTACAAACCAAAACGAACAAATAAATCACTCTAAAGACTCTAAAAGATCTCTCCAAAATCTATTAAAGTCCTCTTTGAATCAAAACTCTTCATATTTAACAGCATTTTGGCAGCTCTGTATGATCCACAGAACACGTGTGGTGATTTCCACTTGGGATGCACAACAAAGTGATTAGCCCAGTATAAAAGGCATTTCAACATGCTGAATGCTACCTGAGCATTAGTAACCTGCATCTCAGTTTTTTGATAAGATCATGCAGTGGTGATAAACCCAGCTTTGCAAAGTACAAAATCTTTCATCTGCCAGCAAACATTATTTGGCATTTGCTTATTGCTCTAGAAAAAAAAAAAAAAAGATTCATCAATGATTAATCTTAAGAAATAAAGCTTTATACTCGGTATATTTCCTGAGAACAAAACATTAAATCTAAAGTTGCTTTATGGATCTTCTTTATAATTGATGTTTATTGTTTTCAAAAGAAATTAATTACTGTATTGAATAGAAAAATATTACAAACTAACTAGCTTGTAATGCAGCTGGAGAAACTTTATACACTAATTCCTGAATAATTAAAATGCACTGATTCCTGGTATAGCATCACCTTTTAATATCACCAAGCTTCTCTCTGTACTTTTATACGGTCAGATATCATTTTGATCCAAGGTCCAATCTGAACTACCCTCAACTGCCTCTCTTTACAGCATCTTACTCATAAATATTGCAATGTTCCTATATTCCTCTAAAACAAGAGATGATAGACTAGTGAGAGACTCAGAACTGGTTGCTAGGGATTTACAGATAACAATAAAATGCAAAGAATAATTTTATAATTCAGTATGGAGTGCAATGATTTTAAGTTCAAAATTGCCATCAACAATTATCATTTATTTAAGTGATAATAAGTGATAAACTCCACAAGAGAGGAGTGTCTCAAAAGAATTGTGTATGTCACTCCTACCTTGACAGAAAAAACATTTTTAATCTTCTTACATCACATATCACAGGAAGTCCCTAGTCACTTCAGTACAGTAGGAGAGAAAAGGGGGAAGTTATACACTTTCAGGCACTAACAATTTAAAATTAAGACAAGAATTTTTGTTAGTAAAAGCAAAAGACAGTGAGGAAAGCACCTCAGCTTGTGGAATAAAAATATTGTTAAATAGAAATGGTTGTTTTCTGAACACAGTCATTTTATAAAATGTTCAGTAAAGCTTTTATATGTAAATTACTCAAACTCAGAAACCTTTCACTTCAAATTGAATTGAGAATAGCTTGAAGAACACTTTAGTGAAAACGTGCTTAAAATGAACAAAATCAAGAACGACTAAGGTGCACACGCAATGTTTCACTGGGAAAAAAAAAATCCCTGTAAATAAATATTTGATTGATGCACTACTAACAAAAACAGGATATAAAAGGGCTTCAAATATATTTAGATAGCCTCTTAATACATGCACCTGCTTTTTCTTTGAAACTGATTATATTTGTTAAACTATGTGTATTGCCACCAAATACGTAACTGTGTTACAGGAATGATTAAAGCCACTACAATAGAACTACATTATACAAATAATCACATTACCACATTTAAAACCTCCCCTCACTAACACTCTACAATAGTGCAATTTTGCCTCGGCTTTTGAACTAAAAGTTGTATGATATCATCACTGGAATTGTAGCTTGCCAACATCCCTTAAAATAATCCAACCACATCTGATGGTCAAACTTGAACGACTGTTCTGTACCAAACCATCATATCAAGTACTCCGTGAAGGTACTGTAGGCTGGTACCTGTGCTTACAAATCCCACATGGATTTTAAAAGTTACACATGAAGCACCTGCCATATCTGTTGTTTTTACCAGTTTGCAAATGTGTTTATCTTCATGTTTCCTAGCAAACCTGGGCACCCCTAATGATGTCCTGCCTGGAAATGCCAAATGACACAGAGCATGTTACTGGAATGCCAACCTTATATTTTTATTTTTGTTATAAATGCCTGGTAATTTAAGTACTTTGACAAAACTTACTGCAATCCATATGTTTCTATTTGATTCTCTGTGGCTGTGCTTCACTCAACTGCTGCGCCAGGGCCACGTATAGATAAAACTGTCTTGTGGCACTCTGGCTGCTGATAAAGGGGATGAGGTGGCACACTGAGGTACCTGACCATGGGTAAATAAAACAAGAGCTAATCATCAAGTAAATATGAAGGAAAAGCAAGGCTAACCTCAAGGAGAAAATATAGCCCTTACCAGAAATTAACGTACATGGTGTTTAATAAAACTCTCACACCATAGTAGCAAAAGAATCTCTTTGTAAGTCTGTGCCCTTAATAAAATTATATTGAATTTGGTTATTGATTGTATGCTTCCTCCTGTAAGAATATGGAAATCTGATTTTATTACATGCTTGTAGGGTAATTCTCCCTAAGGATTTGAATATGGCTACCAGTTAGTGTAAGAGCCAGGGAGACATTTGTCCTATAGCAAAACTTGGGCCTTAGTTTATGAGTTTGTGAGGTAAATCTAAGCAGTGACCAATAAAAGAAACTGTTCCTGCTGGCCTTTGTAAACTAAATAGTGATCTTCCTCACATCAGCTAAGTAAGGCTTGCAAAACTAATTCTAACTAAAAAGATTAAGACATCAGGCATTAAAAATAGATCTGGGGCCAATTAAACTGTAAGTGCAAGATACAATTCCCCTAAGTGTGAGATCTCCTCACCTCTATTTCCCACCAAGAATGACAATAATGAAAAACCCAAACCAAAATATAACCTGGTGATATTTCCTCAGTTATCAAAGAGAAGTACTCACCTGGGGTGAGTGAATGAGGAGAATTTTGAAAGATGGTATTATTACAGCTATAAGCCAAAAACTAAAATGTTATTATATCCCTTGCTAACTGATATTTCAGCTATTAATGCTGAACTCCATCTAACTTACCTGAATGTTTTTTTCCCTCTCTATTGCTAAATGTGTGTACAATACCATGAAGGAGATTTAGGTATATTGCACAGGTTATATTTTAAGATGATATAGGATGGCTGCATTTGACTTTTTAAACCTTTCTCACTCTGCTTCAGAAAGGAATTAGAAATCCATGTGGTTTTGCTACATCTTTTGGTGAAAGCAGATGAATATTTTTAGTATGAAAAATGACTTATGAGTTTTTGAACATTTATTAAAAGCAATACTGCGGAACATTTCAGGAAACATAACCCACCAGAAATCCATTCCTGTTTACATCTAAAAAAATAATGTTTTTCTCCTTTGAGTGAAATGATATATCTAATGACAGCAGACGTACATGCTGAAAGCACTTTCAATGCTTTCAATCCTTCTCGAACTTGGTGGTATTTTACTTGTGTGTACAGGGGGTGAACATGCATTCCAACTCTGAGTTAACAATTAGCTTTTTTTGAAGATAACATTGCAAAATCTTCCTATAAACATCATTACAAATGACTCTTCCCAAGGTATGTACAGCTGGGCTGTGACTGTGTGTCCTTTCTTAGAGAAGGACAAGAAAGGAAAGATTTTAATTTCTATAGGAAAAAGTATCCTTTGCTCAATGTAAGCACAAATTGTAGGCATTTACAAATAGGAATGAGACCTTAGTGTTGATCTTTTCCAGTAACAAAGGCAAAACCTTTTACACAAAATTCTGTCTGAGAAAGGAAGATTTTGCAATTCACAGGTTCCCAGTTTACTTAAGGCAGTTCCATCCAGGAGCTGCCTTTCCCTTTAGTGATGGTTGACACCACAGAGGAAGAAATGAACCTGGATTCTTCAGTTCCTCCTGATAAAGTGCTGTATTTCTTAACTTTATTACCTAAAAGAAATAGTATTCTGTTTTACCTTCTTTATACATGACTTTCTCAGGCTTGCTTCTGGAAAAAATCCTTTGGAATTGTGTAAATGGTCAGAATACAGATATTCCATATCATTTGTTGACACTCAGGAGAAATAAGGCCAAGTTAAGCTAGGATACTAACAACAAAATTAGGAAGCAGAAACAATTACAACTAAAAAGCTAAAGAATTGTACCTAGGAATAGAGTGACATAAATGAAGGAACACTGACCAATATCACTTCTCTTTCCCTTCTCACACTAACTTGCCACATCTTATCTATAGCTTTTGCTCCAGGTCTTATTATAGTTACTACTTCTACTGAAGAATTTAGGAGGTTAAGCCATGAATCAGCCAATGTGCTACCAGCTCAACAAACACTGACAAAAAATGGTAAGTGCTCCAGGACATCCTTAAATGCATTGTTCCCAGTGTATTTTCTATTCTTCCTATGATTTGAATACACAAATATTTAAAACACAGAGGTATTTATAAGACTTATAGCATTCCTGTAACTTTCTGCATCAGAGGCAGATTAGATAACAGTACAAATGCTGTAAGAAATGTGTTAATTCAGTCTCTGTTTACCAATGATAATTCTGATAACACAAGAAAAACAAAAGTATTTAGGATACCTAAGTAGATAAAATAAGGTAGTTTTTTTTTTCCCCAGAAAACAACCTAAAGAAAAAACTTCATAACAACATGAGTGAAGCACCGAGCAGCAGCACAGCAGTCCTGGCACTAGAGAGATTAAAAGACCCCCAAGGAGGGGCAGCTCTGCCTTTCACCTGTGACACAGCCACAGGGGCTCAGCGCCCACCAGTCCCCACAGAGCAGCGGCGAGCGAGTTGTTGTAATGAAGAGCAGAGGTATACAGCCTTTATCAGATGAGAGGGGATTTGTCAGAGATTAATAGAATTCCATTGTAATATCCATATCTCACAAAGGCATACTCTGACAGGGTCCAATTACTTTCAACAAGCTGGGCCTGCTACATGGGCCCTCTGAACCGGAATGGCCCTCCAATCTGTATGCTTTCGTTCAGACAGATAACACCAACGTGTTTCTCTCTGTGATCACTGCCTAACTTAAATGAGTTAATCTCGTTTTCCAGATGAATTGTTATTTTGTCTCCCGCAGGCTGTGATTACCGGATAAAAGTATTGTGTTAACAGGAGGGCCAGGGTCTTTTCAGCAGCGGATTCCACATTCAGATAACCAGCCAGAGAGGCTTTCGCTTGCTTGCTTTTTTTTTTTTTTTTTTTTTGGTCCTTTTTTTTTTTCCTAATGTGAAGTAAGAGAGTGGCACTAACAGGAGAAAACTGTGAAATGACACAGAGATAAACCTTCCCAAATAATTACGTAACTTCATCAGAGGTCAGAGGGGCAGTTTATCTTCATATTTCAAAAGAGTGTCCCAGTGAACCAATCTCATTTACAGCCTACCTCTACATATTTTAAGATGTTATTTGCCTTTCAGTTCATGCCTGCCCTTTCTTTCTCTAACGGCCTTTGTTTCTGAAGCCATTATAATGTGCTTGAGAAGTTCACAAGGGAGCCTATCAGAATATAAATATTTGGAAGCACTGAAAACTATCTGGGCAGTATCAGAAAACAGGAAGAAAAAAACAAGCCCATGAATTCACAAACAGGTCTCTTCAACTGCTGAAGCAAGAGCCATATGGTGAGAGTTATAGTCTACAGCACATTTTTCTGAGATAATGTATTTTCTCAATGACAGCAGTGAGATTCTTCATTTCCTTTTCTCGACAAGAGGTGAAAAAGAAAAAGTCCCACTCTAATGTTAATTCTTAAAAAGTACACCGTGGGTGGGGGGAAGGCCTAATGCAGGAGAAGCACCTGACTAGCCTAGGAAACACCTGATTGTGCAGTTGTGTCTTGTCCACCAGGACAATCCCTTCATGGCCAAGAATGACTCACATTGACCCCATTCGGGCAAATCCCACCCCACTGACAGCAGCAGAACTGCACGAATCACATCAAGCCTGTGTGGCTCGTGCATTTTCATGCACACAGGAAAAAACCCATGAAACTATGTGTTATTTCAGTATCTAGTGCCAAAAGGTAAAAAAATTTGACCTCTGAATGCAGTAGATTTCTCCAGTGGCTCTCTCAGTATGTGGATTCGAGTTGCTCCTGAGGTGGGTTATGTCAACAATTCCGAAAGAAGATGCAACATCTAATCACTGGCAATGTATCAAACACTGCCCATGAAATGCAGTCAATAAGCTTATGAAAGCTTCCTGACAGAAAGCCACAACCTTTGACTGCAAAAAGCCAATGTCTTCGATAAAGTATGAATGAACATTGGTGCAGGATGTGTATCCAAAGTACAGGGTGGAAAAATCCCCCACTGTGGCACAGGTCTGGGGCAGAGCAGACCCTTGGAGTCCTGAGCATCCAGTTCTGCAAAGCTGGGGCCTGGAAAAAACATCACAGCTTCCTTTATGCTCCTGTGCCCACATTTCCTTCTACAGGAAAGAAGAGGCTGAGGCTGAAGCAAAAAGCAAATCTGAGGAACATCAGTCTCTACATAGATATTTTGGCTCTATCTTTCTTATAAAAGAACTGCCATCAGCAGGTATGAAAATCATTAATGGGTGGCCAGATAAATTAATGAAAAGATGACACATTTTGGAGTTTCGATATGACAGAGTTTAAATATTAGTTTCTCATAATGAAGGGAAAAGTTTGTGCGCCCGGAACTGCAGCCATCGTATCACTGACTTCCATTTTGATCAAGTTGGCAATATTCTCATTTCTGGCCTTATTTTCTTACTAGAGACAATAAGTTCAACCTCTATACTGGGAATAAGCTCATAATCCACCATTTAAATGTCCCTGGTATTTTTCAAAATGGATAGGTTATAACCCAATGGTTCACATCCTCACATGAAAACAAGCTTTATGCATTACATACAAGAGAATGCAAAATGTCCATACAGTGTAAGCAAACAGTCAATCACCGACTTAGGGTGTAAAAACAAAGTTACAGTAAAAACATGTCTTCTTTCAAGAAGGTGAGCAGAAAAGATGGTTTTGACACAGTAGGAGTTTTCCTCAGGTGTCTAAGGAATCACATGGCATGCTGGGCTACAAAAAGCATATTCCAGTCTTCTTCTTCACCCAGCACTGTGTTTTATTCTGCTTAGCAGGAGACCAGTGGTGCTGCTAGGAGAGTGTGAAGGGCTCCTATGCATCATCATAAACAAGATAAGCAGAATTATTTCCTAAATTACAAACAACTACAGCTATAACAAATCACTGAGGGGAGCAGGGGACGCTGTGGGCACAGTGTGGGCACAAAGACATGAGCTTTTAGCAGCTTTTGTCAATGCTGCTGCTGCTGTAGGAGCAGGAGGCTTGTGTGACTTTGCCTCATCTTTGTCAGAAGAAAGAAGGAACAGTATTTTTCTATCCTTTTTTTTACAAGAGTTTTGATTGCATTGCTTCTCTTGACTTAGTCTAGGAAAGGGTAGGCCTCAGTAGAGATCTCAGAGGCCATAGGTTCCCTGAGGAATATCCTCAGTAGGAGGATTTTTTTTCCCCTTTTTCTTGCTTAATTAACAGATCAGATGTGGTGGAAAAATATGAATAAACATCAGGCAGTGTCATTTAGAGACTGGTCACTTAGACTAACCCGTGATGAGTCTATACACAGGCACACAAGGGATTAAGCTCCCAGCACAGCTGTAACCAGGACTGCTCACATCCTGGCTCTGGGTTTTGTGCAGGACACAGCCCTGACATCCAGCTCCTTATGCGGAAATTCCGAGTTACTGGTGAATAGTCCCATTTCAGATCTCAATGGAAGAAAACACTGGTCACAATAACACGATAAAACACTCCCCACAATAACACTCTTTTTCCAGACAAAGCCAACGCTAGTGTAGCAGAAATGATGCTAGTAAGAAGTGATGTGAATTGGTAACAAAGAAGCTTGATCAGCATGATGGAGATGGACAGTCAGAGACACAAATTAAATCTCAGGCACAAATTAATTTCTCATTCATTTTTCTGTACACCAGTGCTACAAAATACTTTGCAAAAGTTGCATTGAAGGTAGCAGCTGGAAATTACATTGTTTCAAAAGCTGAAAATATTCTCTATGGAAAAATCTTAAACCCATAAACTTTTCTTAGTTTGTTTTATTTTTTTTAAGTGCATGCAGAGCAGATCCATGAATTGCTACATGACTTTATTTTTTTAAAATTGCCAGCCCGTTTTATTCGGTGGTCTTATAAAATTGATAAAATGGACAGCTTTCTTTCTAAGCCAGCTTACATCTCTCCTTTTTTGAAAGCTTCCTAAACATGCAAGCACTCCATAAAAAAGTAACTGGTGCATGCAGAAGCAATGCAGTTCACAAATGAAGCAGTATAATGTCAATGGTTTGAAATTGTTCAGTCTCAGTTGTTTTCCAAGTCAATGCACTGGCAGTCTTGCCTGAATGCAACTAGTCAATAGAGAGAAAATAAATAGAGCATTTCCAGAATTCACCCATCAGCACTGAAAAGTGTCTGCTTACTATTACACAGTTTTAACATGTCATAATCGTTTTTCACAGTATAGAAACCCTCCTTATACCTTGGACAAAGAATGAATGACTATTTTAGCACCCTATACATATCTCCTAATAGAAATTCTAAGCAAACTGTATTGACTATAGTATTTTAAGTGGTGTTATTAAATTAGAATCTGAATTATTTAGCCTATTTTTAATGCTACATTATAAAAAAACTATATAATTCAGATATCTAAAAGCAGAGCCTTCTGTATTTGGATTTCTGAACATATTCATTTCTGTAAATACCTATACATTGAACAAGCTCCCTGTAATTTCAGGTAGAGTTGAACACCACAATTTATGCACATTGCTACTCCCATAAAGAATCCTATTGACTATTAAGCTGGACAGGTTTTGCTCACACAGGTAAAAGCTTTAGTGGCACAGCTCTATGGCTCTAACACCCAGACATTAAGCAGCAGAGAGATACACGTGTCCCTTATCTTTCTATCTTTTATTTCCCCCATGCTGTATGACAAGTGCCATGTCAAATAACACCACTGGGCTGAATGCTACACAAAGAGAGGAAGGAAGCAGACAGGACAGACACATTGCTATGCTTTTGAGGAAAAAAAAAATAAAAAGGTTCTGCCTGCTTCTCCAGGCAGCTATATGCTAAATTGCATCTAAGGTGCTATGCTTACTTAGGTAAGGTCCTTGCAATGCCACATAATTGCAGAAAGGATCTGCCATAGTCTGAAAAATGAGAAGTATGTCTTTTCCAATCCCCTGCCTTGTTATCTGTCACCTGGACGAAAATCATGTGGAAAAAAAAATAAAGAGGAGGAAAAAATTCCCCTTCAGACCCAAGAACACACTAATGCCCACGGATATAAATGTTACAATAAAAGAGCAGGACGACTACTAGCAGAGCTTTTATAGCTTAACAGTATTTTGACAACAAATGTTCATATTTCATTTGAAATTTATGAAACCTTTGTGCCTGTAATCCCATGAGCAGCTACACGGTAAATGAAAGTAGCAGGCAGTCTAGATTAATAATATTTTGCTTCATACTGGAAGAACATTGTAAGGAAAAGAAATCTTGCTTTATCTGCTCTCTCT